>CM035429.1:87110997-87453497 GCA_020310875.1 Ceratopteris richardii
GAGGACCAACCCCAAATAGAGATCGAGGAAGAAGAGGATATTCTAAATTGGCTCCAAGCAGGCAACTCTTCCACTTGTTTTGGAACTTTTCTTAATAATTCTTGCATAGATGAATGTTATGATGAAAATGAGGATAAAGTTTAGGTCGATGGATTGAGAGAGCCCATCACAGACCACAGAAGGGGCAGGAAGACACCCCTCAAATACAACTTGGAGGAGGATGCAACAACAACAGAGAAGGAAGTTACTAAAGCTAAAGACAAGGTAAAACATACTAGTGAAGAATGTTCTTTCCCAATTCAAGAAATCCCTGCAGGTGGATGCAGGACAAGGAGGAATACATTGAGATCCAAAATACTCCTGCTTATGCAACAATGCACGAAAAGCCAGTGGAAAACAAGGTTAGAGATGAGCATGAAGATACTATGGTAGAGAGAAACCCTGTCAAAGAAATACAATTAGGCACTCAAGAAAATAATAATCCAGTTTTGGTGGCCACTTGGTTGTGGAGCCACCCAGAGCTCCTTGAAAAGGTAAAATCCTTCTTGACCCACTATGCAGATGTTTTTGCTTGGCATTATAAAGACTTAGAAGGAGTGCCTGCCAAACCAATAAGAGGAAAGAGTTATAGACTTAACCCAAAATATGTTGAAGTTGTTTATGTGGAGATATAGAAGATGGAGGATGCAGGAATCATCATTCTTGTGGAACACTGAGAATGGCTCTCACCTATGGTTTAGTACCAAAGAAGAATACCAACAAAATCAGAATTTTTGTTGACTTTAGAGCACTCAACAAGGTAACCATTCTAGATGGATTCCCTATGCCATTTGCAGAGCAGGTCATTGAAGAAGTGGCTGGACATGCATTATATGGCTTTATGGATGGCTTTAGTGGCTATAATCAAATATCCATACACCCAGAGGATTGTGAAAAGACTGCTTTTATCACACCTTGGGGAACATATGTGTATGTAAAAATGCCCTTTGGACTCAAAAATGCTCCAACCACCTTTAACAGAACCGTCAACCTCATTTTTGGACCCTTATTGCTGGAAACACTTAGAATTTTCATGGATGACTTTTCTTCATTTTCAGGATCCCACAAAGAGACCCCTTTAGATTGCTTGGACCATCACTTGCGACAGCTGCAGAATGTTTTTAAGAGATGCACAGAGACAAAACTAAAGCTCAACCCAAACAAATGTCATTTCCTCGTGACAGAAGGAACCGTCTTGGGACATGTGGTGTCGGCCAAAGGTATGGCTCCAGATCTGGATAACATTATTTCTGTACTAAAATTACCTAAACCCAAATCTCCTAAAGAGATTCAGAGTTTCTTGGGGCATACTGGGTACCACAGAAGATTTATCAAAGTGTATGTAGAGATAGCTAGGCCACTAGCTATACTTACAGGTAAAGAAGTACCCTTTAAATGTGAAGACAAAGAAGAGAATGCTTATCAGACATTAAGGTCCAAATTGGTGGCTGCACCAATTCTTATCACCCTAGATTGGTAAAAAAATTTTCATGTGCATGTAGATGCCAGTGCATTTGCAGTGGGTGTAGTATTGGCTCAACATAGTGAAGAATTCAAACTTGATAGGCCTATTTAGTATGCTAGTCGAATTTTAACTACAGCTGAAAAAAATTATAGCACAACAGAAAGGGAAGCTCTAGCAATGGTTTTTGCCGTACAAAAATTTCGTCATTATTTGCTAGGTGTGAAGTTTGTTATCATCACTGATCATCAACCACTCAGGTATTTATTGAACAAGCCACAAGCAACTGGGAGGATATGAAGGTGGCTACTTTTGTTCCAGGAGTTTGATTTTTCTGTAGTCCATAGACCAAGTAAAGAAAATGTCATGGCAGATCACCTATCGAGGTTCAATATGATGGATCAAGCAATTTGAGTCAATGACAATTTTCTAGATGCTAATCTATTCATTGTACAAGCTCAAGGTTGGTATAATGATATCAAGAATTTTATTAAAACTAGAGTGTATCCAGAGAAGGCAAGTGTTGTGCAAAGAAAGAGACTGCTAATCAAGAGCAAACCTTATACCTTCATTGAAGAAAAATTATATAGACAAGGAAAGGACAACAGGTTTAGGAAGTGTATGGAAGAAGAAGAAGTGAGGGAAGCCCTTCAATCTGCACATGAAGGAACAAGTGGTGGGCACCTTCCAAGACATATTATGAGTTAGAGGATCCTTGATGTTGGTTTATGGTGGCCTACATTATTCAAAGATGCAGATGAATGGGGAAAGGCATGTGATGTTTGCCAGAGGTGTGGACCCAAGCCAACAAAGCAGAGTCACAACCCCTTGATTATTTCCACTTCTTGGCAATCAAAAGTGGGGGCTAGATTTTCTAGGGCCCATCTACCCTCCGTTGATTCCACAAAGAGAGAAGTATCTATTGATCGCCACAGATTATGCGACAAAGTGGGCTGAAGCTATTGCCTCCCCTGACTGCAACGCTCAAATTGTTGCTGATTTCATTTACAGTAGCATCATTTGCAGTTTGGATGTCCACTTGAAATTTGTACAACCAAGGTACTCATTTTGTGAATAAGGTCCTACAGGAAATTTTCAGCAGATACAGAATTCTACATAGGACCTCTTGTGCCTATTACCCAAGAGCTAATGGACACGCAGAATCCACTAATAAGGTATTAATTGCCATGTTAAGGAAGGAATGTATGTTACAGCCCACTTCCTGGGGCATTGCTTATCAAGGTATCCTATGGGCATACAGGTTAGCTTACAAAGAGGCCACTGGATATTCTCCCTTCCAACTGGTTTATGGGATATTGCCAATTGAACCCTTTGAATTTTTACATGGATCACCAAAAGTAGCATTAGTGCAGGGCAAGAAAAATTGTGGTGTCTCTCAAAGGCTTGGAGCACTACATAAAGTGGAGGAGATACGTCTACATGCAGCAAAACAATTGATAGAGACTCAGATGAAGAGGAAGGAGGCACACGATCGGAATCTGTGGAACAAAAACATAGAGCCAAGCATGTTAGTTCTTCTCCATAGACCTCAAATCCAAACACAAGTCAGAGGAAAATGGCTTCCACACTGGGAAGGACCTTATCGAGTTAAAAAAATGCTGAATTGGGGTCCTGTGGAGTTAGAGACGCTAAAAGGAGAGGCTTTGCCACTGGTCAACATATCAAGGCTCAAGGCCTATCATCAACACAACTGAAGAATTATGGATCACCTGGAAACTACAAAATCTGTCCAGGTTGTACATAACCTTCTCATTTCATTTTACTTAAGTTTTAGTAGTTTTCTTTATCCATTTCATGCTTGTTCTTTGAGTTTTTAGCAAATTTAGCAAGCATTTCATAACCTTTGCAAAAGTACAATTTTTGGAAATTCTTGGGATTTTTTTGAGAATTTTTCAAGCATTTTTGGATTTTTTTGGTATTTTTCATCCTTTTCAACTGTCATTTTCTTGCCAAATTGGAGGAATAAAGGAAGCTCTCTATGGTTTTGGGTGAAAAAACTAGTCTAGACCTGTAGGAATTTTTTTTTAGAATTTTTTGAAGATTTTTTGGATTTTTTATGTATTTTTCTTCAATTTTTTGGATAATTTCACCAAAAAAAAAAGCCTCCCAGGCATTTTATTTTTTCCAAAACAAAGGGGGAAGAAAATTTGGAAAAAAACTCTCTCTCTCTCTCTCTCTCTCTCTCTCCCCCCCCCCTCCTCCGCCTCCCCCCCCCATGGTCTTGGTTGCTACTCACATGTCCTTATACAGATTTTGCAGCATAGAAATCATGGTGTCATTTTTGCTCAGAGTTTTGGCTATAGCTCTCTGGGATGGAGAGCACATTAGGTGGTGGGCAACAGTTGAGCCCTTAAAAGTCATATTAGTCAAAGTCAACCACAATTAAAGTCAAAAGGTCAAACTCAAACCGATCAAAGTCAACATGGTCAAGGACAAAGTCAACATGGGCAAAGTCAAAGTGTTCGAAGTTTAGGTGTCAAAGTGCACAGGTAGTGCACAATTAATTGTCCACAAAGGGTGAATTGGAGAAAGTGGTTGCAGGTTGCAGAGGTATTTCTCTAATTTCCCTAAGGTTCAAAGTGTTTTTAAAAGTGTTTGGGAAGGTTCAGGTGAACCCTCTCTTGTTACACTTATGTGTTCCTCGAGTAGCTTTGATGTGAACCTTTTCCCTATACATGGGCACTTTTTACTCTAGTGCTGGCTAGAGGTTTTTTCCCCATGTTATCACATACTTGATACTCTCATATGTGGTGGTACTTTGTACTTAGGGATATTATTCAGCTCTTACTTCAGTTCAGTTCATCGATCAATAGAGAGATCTATTCCAGCCATCGTCTTCTCCGTGTGTCTTGCTGCGTTTGTGCTCTTTGTGTGTGCTTCTCGTGTGTCTCTCGCACTTCTACACACACCCAACAGTGGTATCAGAGCAGGTTCAGCTTCTTCTCAAGTTTTGGTTTTTCGCGTCGCAGCGCGCGCGCACTTTAACAGTGCAAATTGACTTCGGAGCATAGAAGTGTGAATTTCAACAGCCCAGAAACATTTCCACCAGGTGCGCTGGGGTTTTACCCCCATTTCGAAGCCATTCGTGCAGTCAGAATTGCCATCAGAGTGACGATTTGTGAGCTGAAATTTCAGCACTCATTTCAGTTTGCGTCGAAGTGAAGATTTTGTCACATTCTTGTTCCTTAGTGAAATGGCGGGCAGCAATGACTTGTTTGGCATGCTTCAAGCTGAAGATAAGCTTGATGGGACCAACTATCCGATGTGGTCTTACATGATGAAGCACGTTCTTGTTGCAAAACAACTTTGGAACATAGTGGCAGATGTAGATCGAAGATCGGCAGGTGCTTCTACTTCACAGTCTACTGTCACAGATGGAGCTTCTTCTTCGAGTACAGTGGTTTCTCCTTCTCCACCTACACAGGAGCAGCTTAGATGGGATGGAAAAGATGCTCAAGCTCATGCTTTGATTGCGCTTTCAGTGAAGCGTCATATAGTTCCACACATTCGGTCATGTTCTACATCACGACAGGCATGGGACACTCTTGCTTCTTTGTATGCCGTGCGTAATGAAGCACGTGTTGCATACTTGAGGAAGCAACTTGAGGATGTATGTATGGCTGAAAATGAGTCAGTGGATGTGTATGTGACACGCATCAAGGACTTGAAAGAGCAATTGGCAAACATAGATGAGATCATTCGGGATGCATCCCTCATTTCTACATTGTTGAAAGGATTACCGGAATCCTTTCAAAGCTTTGCTACTACACTCCGTTTGGTTGCAAAAGGAAATCCTAATATGTATGCATTTGATGAGGTTGTGTCTCTTCTTTTGCAAGAAGAGCAATCTAGAGTGAATAGGAGTGGTTTGATTGAAGGAACGCAAGCACTTGCTATCTCACAAAAGGGGAAAAGCAAGTATGGTTCAGCTTTTGGTTCATCAAAACCAAAGCCTCAAGCTTCCTCTTCCACTCATTCCTCTAATGATGGTGATTTGTAAAAGAAGAAGAGATGCAAATATTTCCGAAAGGCTGGTCATACTATTGATGAGTGTAGAAAGCTTGCTAAACTCAATGAAAAGAAGAAGGAATCGGGCATGTCTATTGCTGAAAATTCAGCAAATGCAAAGAATGATGAAGCTAACTTGGCTCAAGATTTTTGGGCATGTGTTGTTACATGTCATTATGATGCTTCTTTACATTCTAAATGTATGGTTGTGAGTGAGGCTGATTCCGATTGGTTTTTTGATAGTGGTGCTTCAAAGCACATAACATCATACAAAAGATTTTTTGCCTCTTTGAAAGATGCACCTAAAGGAGGACATGTGGTGTGTGCAAACAATGCCTCTTATCCTATCATTGGAGTAGGAGAAATTGAGCTTACGGCTGCAAATGGAGGTGTGATTCTCTTGAAAAATGCATTGTATGTGCCCGGTATCAAGAAGAACTTAATTTCAGTTCCGTTGATTGCCAAAGCAAGACTTCATGTACACTTTGTTGATGATAAGTGTATGGTTCATGATTTCAGCAATGGCGATGTTATGGTGATGTCCGGTACATTATGTGATGGTTTGTATCGCATGGATACATACAAGAGGGCTGCCTCGAATGCCTTGGTTGCTCATACTTCTTCCATGGCTGAAATGGAGCTTTGGCATGCTCGTTTTGGTCATTTAAACTTTGCTCTACTTGCAAAAGAAGGACATGGTTATTGGCTTGCCTACACTTGAGTCCATTGAAAAGCATGCATGTGAAGGTTGCATTCTTGGAAAAATGCATCGTGCTTCTTTTCCAAAAGATAGTCACACACACACTACAAGAAAATTGCAACTTGTTCATAGTGATGTATGTGGTCCGGTCAAGACTCCATCTTTTGGGAAGCCTGTATATTTTTTTACCTTCATTGATGATGCTACTCGCCATACATGGGTGTATCCTATGAAAGCAAAGAATGAGGTATTTTCTTGATTCAAAGCATTTTTAGCTATGGCTGAAAATTTTTCTTCACAAAAGCTTTTGACTCTACGCACGGATCGTGGTGGTGAGTACATGTCACATGAGTTTAATGCTTTTCTTCGTGAAAGAGGTATTTCACACCAATGTACGGTGCCATATACACCTCAACAAAATGGTGTTGCCGAGCGTAAAAATAGAACTTTACTTGAAATGGCACGATGTATGGTTAAAGGAAAGCATCTTCCTCATAAGTTTTGGATGGAAGCGGTCATGTGTGCAAATTATGTGTTGAATCGCTGCCCTACAAAAGCATTGAGAGTCATCACTCCTTATGAGGCTTGGAATGGTCATAAGCCTATGGTTAGTCATATGCGTGTGTTTGGTTGTTTGGCATATGCTCTTGTGCAATCACAACAACGTCACAAACTTGATGACAAGGCAAAGAAATGTATATTTGTTGGTTATAGTGCTGAAAGTAAGGGATATCGGTTGTACCATCCATTGACGAACACAATTATTGTGAGTAGAGATGTGGTATTTGCTGAAAATTCAGTTTTCCCTCTACTTGAATGCAAAAAACTGCCAACAGTTAGCACACAAGATGTGTTCGATACACTCATGCCTTTGTTCCAAAATGGTGCGCTTGACTATGGCCATGTAGACCAGCCAACTGAGGTTCAAAGGGCTGAAAAATTCCAGCCAAATAGGGCTGAAAATGTGGATAATTTTCAGCCAAACATGGCTGAAAAAATTCAGCCAAAAAATGTCAAAACTGTTGGAAATTTCCAGCCACATATGGCTGAACATATGCGACAAAATATGGCTGAAACTGAGCATGAAATTCAGCCCATGCATGATGTACATATTGAAGATGTTTTACATAATGAACGCATGTCTATCAAGAGTGCACAATCTATGCCAAAGTGGCTGAAACAAACTTTGCAGGACAACAAATTGAGTGCACCTTTACTTGGTAGAACAAGGTCAAGCTCTCACCATGCATCAAGTAATTTTGTGGATTATTCTCTTATTGCTACAACATGTAATGAAGAGCCACTTTCTTTTGAAGATGCATGTGACGATCCACAATGGATGAGTGCTATGCAATCAGAAATGGATTCCATACATAGGAATGGTACTTGGGAGTTATGTGAATTGCCAAAAGGAAAGAATGCCATTGGTACAAAGTGGGTTTACAAGATTAAGAGAAAATCTGATGGTAGCATTGATCGCTACAAAGCTAGATTGGTTGCCAAAGGATATGCGCAACAATATGGTATTGACTATGAGGAAACTTTTGCACCTACTTCACGCATGACTACCATTCGTACCGTGGTTGCATTGGCTGCCCATCAAAGTTGGAAAGTGCATCAATTGGACATAAAAATAGCCTTCTTGAATGGAGATTTGCAAGAAGAGGTCTATGTGAAGCACCCTCCTGGATTTGCTATGAAAGGGAAAGAGCATATGGTTTGTCGCTTGCATAAAGCCTTGTATGGTCTCAAGCAAGCTCCACGTGCATGGTATGACAAAATACATAAGCACTTGATTGCTCTTGGCTTCACATGTTGTCCGATTGAAAGCACACTCTATGTACGCAAAAATGAGGCTGATCTTATAGTGCTTGTTCTTTATGTCGATGACATACTCTTGACTGGGTCATGTAATGCAAAACTTGACATTCTTATGGCTGATTTGCAGCATACTTTTGATATCACTTATCTTGGTCTTTTGAGCTACTATCTTGGCATCCAGTTTGTATCCGTTGAGGGGGGAATTGTTATGCATCAAGGAAAGTATGTTGAAAAACTACTTCAGCGTTTTGACTTTGAGGATTGCAAGCCAGTTTCCACACCAGTTGAGACAGGATTTAGATTCTCAGTTGAGGATTCCAGTGATGCATTTGACACTTCTCTTTATCAGTAGGCTGTGGAATGTCTTATATATGCATGCAACACAAGGCCGGATATACAGTATGCAGTTTCCCAATTGAGTCGATTCATGCATAGCCCTGGCACTAAGCATTGGCAAGCGGTGAAATGTGTGTTTAGATATCTTCGAGGCACTTTGAGCTTAGGTCTCTTTTATGGCAGAGATGTCCAGCCATGCTTGCATGCTTTTACAGATAGTGATTGGGCTGGTTGTTATGATACTCGCGTGTCCACTAGTGGTAATTGCTTTTTCCTTGGAGACTCATGCATATCTTGGTTGAGTAAGAAGCAACCTACAGTGGCGACATCGAGTTGTGAAGCTGAGTACAGGGAAGTTTTCACAGCTACAGTGGAGTGTATATGGCTGAGACGCCTATTGATGGATCTTTGCATGGAGATTGATGCTGCTATGCATATTCTCACAGATAGTCAGAGTGCTTTGGCTGTTGCACGAAACCCAGTGTTTCATGCACGGACCAAACATATTGAGGTGCATTATCACTATGTGAGAGAGCGCCTTCATGCAGGAGATATTGATTTGGTATATGTGCCTACACAAGATAATGTGGCAGACATATTCACCAAAGCTCTTCCACGGGAAAAGTTTGAAGCTTTTCGCAAAGCTTTAGGCTTGTTACCTTGTGGGGGCTGATCTGTCACTCTCTGTATGTGTTCACATCATTCGCTCCAGGGGGGTTTGTTACACTTATGTGTTCCTCGAGTAGCTTTGATGTGAACCTTTTCCCTATACATGGGCACTTTTTACTCTAGTGCTGGCTAGAGGTTTTTTCCCCATGTTACCACATACTTGATACTCTCATATGTGGTGGTACTTTGTACTTAGGGATATTATTCAGCTCTTACTTCAGTTCAGTTCATCGATCAATAGAGAGAGCTATTCCAGCCATCGTCTTCTCCGTGGTCTTGCTGCGTTTGTGCTCTTTGTGTGTGCTTCTCGTGTGTCTCTCGCACTTCTACACACACCCAACATCTCTTAGGTGCACAAGTGAAGAATTAAAAGACAAAATGTGAAGGTATGTGAAGCGGCAGCGTACGCAGACGTGAAAGTATGGCCCTCCAATTAAAATTTTTGTTTTAGTCTAAAGTCACTATAGGACAAAACAAGGATTTGTTGGTTGCCCACTTGTGGAGATAAGCTTGGGACATCAAAGTGAGCACCAAGATACTCTTGCAGTTAGGAGCATACGTGAATCGACACTCAAATCAAGGCAAGGACTATTCTTGGACTAGCAAGTGTAAGCAAGACAAGCAAGAGTGAGCATGGTCTAAGCTAGGCAAGAGAGAAAAGTGCAAGAGACACACAGTGTGCGATGCAGAGAAGTGAAGTGCAAGGTGTGCATGAAGAGTGACCAAGGAAGTGTGCAGAGAAGTGTTAAGCTATTCACCCCAAGGATCCCAAGGTCTCATTGAAGCTGTGCGCGTGCCGACAGAAGGTGTCCATCCCTCCCCCTTATTGGAAGCTTGGTGCAAGGTGTGCACAAGTGCAGGCTTGGAGAAGGTGGAGGTTTGGTGCAAAGAAGGCCGGTAGCAACAAGACCTTGGGTATTTGGTATTTTGTGTTTGGGCTCTTTGTGGGATTTTGCACAGAAGCATTGGATCGTATTTGGGCATCACCGTTGTATTTGTCTTCTTATAATCAATCGACAGAGGCTTCCACTGTGTATCTTTCTTCTTGTCTTTCCCTTTTCTCCTACAAACACTCAAATCCCTCCCTGTCCAAGAATCCCCCAACAGATAGATAGATAGATAGATAGATAGATAGATAGATAGATAGATAGATAGATAGATAGATAGATAGATAGATAGATAGATAGATAGATAGATAGATAGATAGATAGATAGATAGATAGATAGATAGATAGATAGATAGATAGATAGATAGGTAGGTAGGTAGGTAGATAGATATATAGATAGATAGATAGATAGATAGATAGGTAGATAAATAGGTAGGTAGATATGTAGATATATAGGTACATAGGTAGATAGGTAGGTAGGTAGATAGATAGATAGATAGATAGATAGATAGATAGATAGATAGATAGATAGATAGATAGATAGATAGATAGATAGATAGATAGATAGATAGATAGATAGATAGATAGATAGATAGATAGATAGATAGATAGATAGATAGATAGATAGATAGATAGATAGATAGATGGATGGATGGATAGATAGATGGATGGATGGATAGATAGATAGATAGATAGATAGATAGATAGATAGATAGATAGATAGATAGATAGATAGATAGATAGATAGATAGATAGATAGATAGATAGATAGATAGATAGATAGATAGATAGATAGATAGATAGATAGATAGATAGATAGATAGATAGATGGATGGATGGATAGATGGATGGATGGATAGATAGATAGATAGATAGATAGATAGATAGATAGATAGATAGATAGATAGATAGATAGATAGATAGATAGATAGATAGATAGATAGATAGATAGATAGATAGATAGATAGATAGATAGATAGATAGATAGATAGATAGATAGATAGATAGATAGATAGATAGATAGATAGATAGATAGATAGATAGATAGATAGATAGATAGATAGATAGATAGATAGATAGATAGATAGATAGATAGATAGATAGATAGATAGATAGATAGATAGATAGATAGATAGATAGATAGATAGATAGATAGATAGATAGATAGATAGATAGATAGATAGATAGATAGATAGATAGATAGATAGATAGATAGATAGATAGATAGATAGATAGATAGATAGATAGATAGATAGATAGATAGATAGATAGATAGATAGATAGATAGATAGATTAGATAGATAGATTGATGGATAGATAGATAGATAGATAGATAGATAGATAGATAGATAGATAGATAGATAGATAGATAGATAGATAGATAGATAGATAGATAGATAGATAGATAGATAGATAGATAGATAGATAGATAGATAGATAGATAGATAGATAGATAGATAAATAGATAGATGGACATATAGATAGACAGATACATAGACAGATAGACAAAAAGATAGATAGATAGATAGATAGATAGATAGATAGATAGATAGATAGATAGATAGATAGATAGATAGATAGATAGATAGATAGATAGATAGATAGATAGAGGCATGCACGGGTATATCCATTGAAAGCAAAGTCCAAAGTTTTTATGTGCTTCAAACAGTTTCCGGTTTTGGCTGAAAATCTATCAGCATGTAAAATGTGCATCCTCTGTTCTGATCGAGGAAGGGAATATATGTCTTATAGTTATAATGCATTTCTAGCTGAACGTGGGGTAAAACATTAGTGTAAATTTCCATATACATCTCAACAGATTGGAGTTCCTAAAAGGAAGAACATGTCATTCATGGAGATGGAGAGGTGTATGGTCAAGAGTGAGACTTTACCACATATCTGGCTTGAGGATATTATGTGTGCAACATATGTACTTAGCAGGTGTCCCACTAAAACATTGTAGTCTATCACTCCATGTGAGGCTTGGCATGGTTTCAAGCCATCTGTTGCTGCATGTCTTTGGTTGTTTGGCATATGCATTAGTGACTGAACAACAATGCAAGAAATCAGGTGATAAAGCAGTGAATTGTATTTTTGTTGGGTACATTTCTAAAAGCAAAAGTTATCATCTGTATCATCCACAGACTACATGCATTTTGGTTAGCTATGATGTTGTTTTTGTGAAAGATGCAATTTAGCCATTACTTTCATATACTAAAGAGACATTAGTTAGCTCCAAAGATGTGCATGACACTTTGCTACCACCTTTTACAGGTGGACAGTCTAGTGTTGGTCCAAATGAGGCAATTCCTTAGCGTTTGTAGGTTCCACATGATTATGCATATCATTCCATTTATGATGTAAATTTACATGATGCACTTGTTGATGAGATCTTTGATATAGAGGAGGCAAAAACTATACCTAAATGGCTAGTACAGACTTTGTGAGATAGCAAATTAGATGCGCCTTTGTCATATTGTACTCGTTCAGGCTCTCATAGTGCTTCTTTTGCATCAAATTGCTATGTTATGGTCACCTCTAGTCTTGCTGTTGAGAATGATCCGATTTTATTTGATGAAGTACAAAATTCAAAAAATTGGATGGCTGCTATGCAATCAGAATATGATGCTATTATGAAGAATGGTACCTGGATTTTATGTGACTTGCCTCTTGGCAAGAAGGCCATTCACACTAAGTGGGTATACAAGATGAAGCATAAGACTCATGGAACAACTGACAAGTATAAAGCTAGGCTTGTTGCAAAAGGTTATGCTCAAGAAAGAGGTAATGATTTGGATGAGACATTTGCTCCTACATGCCAAATGACTGTTGTTCATAGCATCTGTGCACTTGCAGCTCATCATTGTTGGATTGTACATCAATTGGACATTATAACTGCATTTTTGAATGGTAAATTAAATGAAGAAGTGTATGTTTTTCAGCCCCGTGGTTTTGTGTAGAAAGGGCATGAAAACAAAGTGTGTAGGTTGAAAAAGGAATTATAGTTTGAAGCAAGCACCACGTGCTTAGTATGAAAAGATACATGCCTAATTGATTGTACATGGTTTTGAGAATAGTCCAACTAAGAGCACCTTATATGTTAAGCGTGCAAATGATGTGCTTCTAATCATTGTTGTCAATGTTGATGACATGTTGCTCATTTGTCGTAATGAGAAGAATATTGCTGATTTTAAGGCTGATTTGCATGCATTATTTGAGATGTCAGATTTGGGGCATTTGCATCATTAATTGGGATTGAGTTTATGCAAGTTGATGGCAGAATAGCTTTGTGTCAAACAAAATATATTAACACATTATTGCAATGTTTTGGCCTTCGAGACTACAAACCTATTGCCACTCCTATGGAAACAGGTTTACGATTGAGTCTTCATGATGCTTGAGATGCATTTGATGTTGTTCAATGCTTGAGATGCATTTGGTGTTGTTCACTATTAGCAGGTTCTTAGATGCTTGATTTACTTATGTATTACTCGACAAGATATTTAGTAGGACCATCAGGGTACTTTTTTCCCTCTTTAGGATTTTTTTTTCCCTTGGCTTGTATATATGCCTATAATCCTAATGGGTTGCTTATCTTTCTACATTCTCTTGGTAATACATTCAGTAGCGTGTGTTGTTGATATATTTCGATAGTGATGTGTGAACACACTAGGACTGCAGGGGCACTTTTTTCCCTCTTTAGGAGGTTCTTTTCTCGTGACTTGTATATATGCCTATAGCCCTAATGGGTTACTTATCTTTGTACATTCTCTTGGTAATAAATTTAGTATTGTGTGTTGTGCTCCCAGCTTCTTCTTCTTCCTTGTGTTGTTTGAGTGCTTCTAGACACCTCAAACTCCAACAAATGAATCCCTTGAGGGAGATGAGTTGGGTACAATAACACCAAACAAATCATAAAGACGTTTAGAAATAAAATGCACAGCAAATAAAGCTTAAAAGGAAGATTTTATGGCATTAGAAAGAATTATGCGAAGGGAAAATAGGAATAAAAGGACATTATCTCATATTACGAGATTACAAGAGGACTAGACTAGATGTCTAGAATACTAGATTAGAAAGGAATAGAACAAGGAACATGACAAGAACTGGAACTAAAACTTGGAAAGTACTTACTTGGAGATCGTGACTCCTTAAGCTCTTGAGGTTGGAATGGGAAGATTGAGAATATATGTGGTCAATTCCTCCTTATAGAGGTTTTCAAGGGTAGGTACAAATTGATGATGTCAACAATTTGAAATAGGACCTCCGGATATCTGAATCAAGCAAGTTGACAATTGATATTAATGTTTTGGCATGTTCTAGATGCAATTGTTGGATTAGGTTTTCCAAATTCTGAACCAATCATGAGATATAAGATGTCATATGAAATCTGAGGTTCAAGATGGTTGCCTTTGTGCCCATGATAAGTACTAGAAGATGTGTAAGAAGCCCCTTCAATAAGATGAATTCCAAGATCTACATTATTCACATTCACATGATGAATAAAAGAAAATCATGCACAAGATTTATAAAATGACAATTACAAGTATTAGATAAATATTTTTATTGTACACTCACAAATTTTGTGCAATTTTTCTAAGTATGATGGATATTGAGGATAAAAAAATATTTCTAATTAATCAAGGAAGCATTATTCTCTATCTTTATCATGCACAATGCACTCAATCATGTTAAATGCAATACTCAAATGATTTTTCAACAATGCAAATATAGATAGTAAAATTTGGAGATATCATGCATGTACAAAGCATCAGAACGATGGAACTCATTTCCATTATAGGTAGTAAGAACTAGTTTTCCTATGCCCTTTACTAGAAGAGTCTATTTATTAGCATTTTGGATTTGTAAATGAAATGGACTAGAATACACTAAGGCCACATATCATGTGATTCAATGAACCCTATCAAACAAACAATCAATAGACTTTTCTATCTTCTAAAATTGTGAAGAACATAAATCTTTATCATCATGGTCTATGATGTTTGATATTTGAGCCTTTCCACTAGATATTTTATCATCATCTATTGCATTATCATAATCTCTTTAGTGTTTCATTGGTCGAAGTTTGCACTCAATTATGTAATGAACAATTCTTATAATAGAAATACATTTCTTTCTTAAAGGTTTATTTTCTTCTTATTAGAGTCACTTGGATCATCCGCATGAGGATAACTAGGATTATCTTTATTAGATTTGGAATTAGAAGAATTCTTGGAAAAAAAATGTTTCCAATTCTAAGAATTGGAGCTACTCTCACTTTTCTTGCCTTTACCTTTTCCTTTTGCTCTAGTGGCTAGGGCTAGGTCATTCATAGTATATTGTAGATGTATATTTAGTCTAGATTGTTTTTTAAGCAAAAGGTTTTGTACCTTTCTAAACATCACAATTGTATAAGTGATAAAGAAATCTATTAGGAAAGACATATAAGACCAAGGAAAAGAATTCATATTGATGGTCATAAGCTCCTCTTCCTCTATAAGCACATTAATGTTACATATTGATCTACTAGACCTTGGATTCTAGTTGGATAACCTTGAACAAAACCACCTTCTTCCATTCTCAATTTGTGTACCTTATGCTTCAACTTTTGTGTTCTCATGATGTTTGATGAATAAAACAAATCTTCTAATCGATCCCAAGCTTTTTTGAGATGTCTTACAAGGTCTAAGATGAGTTATAACAAATCTCTTCATAGAAAGAGATATAATGGTTAAAGCTTACACATCTCTCCTATCCCATCTTTTTTATCGGCACAAAAACACATGTTTGTATCCTAAACATTGTTACACTCGAGAAATGAAAGACAAGAGATGGTTGAAACACACCTCAGGAGGGAGGATTAGGAAGTAATCCTGAACCATGGCTTTTGGGGCAAGTGGTTAACCCATCATAGTCCTAGCAGGTAGATCATAAGTTCAGTTCCCACAATTGGCAAAATGGCAATTTGATATGCAAGGAGCACAAAAACTCCCCTTGATTTCAACACCATCCATCCTAAACCACGCGTGTTGATCTACTCAAATTAAAGTATAAAAGGGATATTTTTAAGTATGAGCTCTTCATTTTTGTTAATACACGTGATATCACTCAAAAGTAAGTACTCTCTTGTTAAACATCATTGTATCTAGTTATGTAGTCCTTCACATCCATCTCCTTAATGAAAAAAGAAAATCCGTCTAGTCATGTAATACAACGCCTATCTTGGGATCATCTTGTACTAATGGATTATGTTACAAGGCTGATGGAGCGAGACAACCGCAACCGCAGAAGAAGGATAAACAAGATTTGTGGCTGAAATGACGGAGATGTAGGAAATTTCGCAAGAGTCGGTAGATGAAGAATGCGAAAGCAATAAAAAGCAGAAGACAGGAAGAGAAAAGAGTTCTGTCGTCGTGTCGTCGCTGCGTTAGACTGGTAGAACAGAGTTTACTATTGGATTGATAGTTAACAGAAATGTATTTGTGAGAGACAGAAGGATAGATATGTCTCTGTTCTGTTGCGCACTGTAGTGAATAGAGTTGATCACATCGAAACTGAAGTATTCGGAGACCACGAGTAACATATTTTAAAAACTGTGTATGAGATATTGCTGAGGGCATTGAGTACTGTTCCATTCTATTCATCTTTAAATTATTCTGCTATTCTTTGGTTGAATCGATTCTCATTGGGTAGTTTGTGATGTTGTGAGTCTATTTGATGATCAGTTATATATGACTCTGTATTTCTCGACTGTGAGATTGTGTATTGACTGTCCTGCGTGAAACTGTGTAAGAACAAAGTTTAATACCATTTCGGTTAAGTGATCAGGTTTTATACAATAAACTGTGATCACTGAGTATTCGGTAAAGATCTGTGTGTGGATAGAAGTTGTAGTAAGTTACTAATTGCATTAGAAATCGATAACTCGTGCCATCATACGAAAGTTTGACGTAATCCCGATCCGAGTTGTCTGTATATTTTGTTCGGTATGTTTACCGGTCACATGAAATCGTATTACTGAGAAAAAATTCAAGTAGTGAACGACTTCTAATAGTTGTAAGTTACGGTTGAATCACTACGCTATTATCATAGCATATTCGGTTCGAATAGTCTCACAATCACTGTGCCGAAGAGTAGTCAGTATTCAAACTCACTCCTTGTGTTAAGAAGTGAGAGAATACTTGTGAGTGTGTAAAGAATTGGGAAAATAGTACAGGGCCTCTGTCTAACAGACCCCTACCACTCCCAAGAACCCGAGGACCCGATAATACTCGTCCGAAAGTTGGATTGAGCTATTATCGTCTAACATTTGGCGATCCTACTGGGGAAGTGGCATTGAGATTGCCTGGTATTTTGTTCAAATTAAAATTTTGTTGGAAGGACAGTAGTAACAGACTCAGATTGTTGCGATACTGTGTGTTCGTAATACTATATGATCAGTACGGAAATGCTACATGCCGATTACTCGATCAGGAGAAAAGTATCCCAAGAATCATCAGTTAGGGATATTAAGAACAACTTTGGGAGGTACTAGTACAAGTAGACCTGACCCAGTTGTCGAAAAAGTGACAAACGATAACACTGATTCCGGTGAAATTACGGTAGAACGTAGTACATCTCTAGAATTGCCTGGTGTTACTACGGTACAGACTGTCGAAAATACAGCAATTTTGGAACCGACCAAGACGCAGTTGGAATCTAGCATAAAAGTCTTTGGAATAGATTCAGATACGATTAGAAACACTTTAGGGAAGGAAATTAATACAGGCGAATCTACGCTGTATCCAGACACGATTTTGAATCCTTCCGGTGGAATTTCGGTAAGAAAAACACAGTTTTTCGGTGACGATTCAGCACTTTCGGCTGAATCTTCAGCCCAACTACAACGTTTGGGAGCAAGTCCTCCTACTTTGGATATCAAGGAGGAAGGAAGACTATTCGAAACAGAAATTCGCAATATAGTAAGTAAGCTAATTGCACCGGAAAGTGTGCCATTAGGCGAAACAAATTCCGGTAGTTCAGAAACTCCAACCAGAATTACAGAAGGAGTGTATAATACATTTACGATGAATGAACAACTACAACGACAAGTAGGTCAACCCAGATTGGCTTCAACGGGAGTAACATATACAAAGTTTAGTGGGTTTCCAGGAGATGACCCAGATGCTCACGTACGCACCTTCGAAATCAGTTACGCTGTCCTCAACCATCCACCAGATCCGGCGTACAAAGCAATTGTTTTTCAATCTACACTTGTGAATGAAGCAGCAAGGTGGCTTACTGAATATGATATTAATCATTTCGGTACTTATGAAGCAGTACGAGACGCTTTTCTGCAGCGATTCAGGCTGAAAAAGAATCCTGCAGAGATCTTTGAGTATTTACAGAACAATAGACAGAAACCAAATCAAACTGTACAAGAGTATGCTACCCTTTTCAGGACTCATTTAAGGCAGTTACCCCAGGCCCATGCTAATTTACCGGACGATGTTATTACACAGTGGTTTATCAATGGTTTGCTTCCTCAACTTAGGCAAATCATGATTATAAGATGTGTAGGAGCCATGACCCTCGATGCAGTGATAGCAATGACCCTTCAGCTAGAAAACAAAGTCGGTGGATTTTCAGAGGATTTGGAATGGATTAAAACAAACAAACATGTGGCTGAAGATATAACTAGGCAAGTATATTGCACCACCTGCAAGAATTCAGGACATACAAGTGCCCAGTGTGCGTTAAATCAGACTTATTGCGCCATCTGTAACATTGCGGGACATACCACTGAGAATTGTGCATACAATGCTAGAAGACAAGGAGCAGCAACAGTTAATGCAATTATTCAAGAGCAAGGGCAGTCATCCAATCAATATGTACCCCCACATTTGAGACACAATCAACAACAAGGGTATCGACATTATCGAGGACAGAGAAACAACAACTATAACACACCACGCTGGCAGAATGGACCACCACCGGAAAATCCAAATTTACCACCACCTAGATGTCATTTCTGTGGACAATTGGGCCATATTAGAAGATTCTGTAGAGATGCAGCGGAATATGATCAAAGGAAAAAGGAACGTCAAAACCCAATGACCAATGTGGTAACAATCACACCTGTAGAGACGTAGGCAGCAACAGTTCAAACGCGTTCCGGTAAACAATTGCAACCAGCAGCAGAATTATTTGAGCCAGGGATACGTGAACAACACAGAATGTATCATAAGGCTAGCCAGTGGACTACCGTAGAACCACCTGTTTTTCCAGAACCTACTCCAGTGATCCAGTCCCCGGATACCACACAAGTTCAGGCTGATAATACAAAAGCAGGTACATCATCTGCAGTAGAATTACCATCTTCAGACCAAGCTTCGTCTTCAACAGTTAAGGAAGATGCAAATCAATTGCAACCAGCTTGGGATATATTGTCAAAAGCATCCATCACATTGCCTTTCGGGCAATTACTGGCATTAGTACCAGGAATACGCCAACAATTTCAACAACAGTCTACTACAAAATCTGCTTGCATCCCGGCTACCGCAACTGTGCAACCGGAACCAGACTCTACGGTAGATCACTCAGTTCCTGTGATTACGGTATGGTTTCATAAACATCAAATTCCACAAGTTTTAATTGATGGGGGGTCCGGCGTGAATATTGCCACTGCGTCACTTTGTAAAAAGTTAGGATGGACTAAGATAGAACCAGTTCAATTCTTTGTTAGGATGGCTGATCAATCTAGAGTTCATCCAGTAGGACTAGTCCGAGATATACCTATAACTGTCCAAGACACAACATTCAAGATGACTTTTGTTGTTTTAGAATTGCCGGAATCCACCCTAGACTACAATCTACTTTTCGGTCGTCCTTGGTTGAAACAAGCCAAGGTAATTCAAGACTGGTCAGCTCAGGAACTTACATTCAAAGATAAAAACCGCAAATGTGTTGTAAAATTAGATGCTATACAACCCTGTGAGTTACATGCCCGACCATATTTCGCTGAACCAGTCCATATGTTAGATGGATTGTCGGATGACGAAGAAGAAGAATTTCTGAAGAATAATGTTGATTTGATGACAGTAGGAACTACTGATCTACAGTCTGTGGTAGATACCTGGAATGCTTCAGTATGTACAGTAATACCCATTGTCGAAGAAATTAAGGAGGAAAATACCACTTCGATTCAAGGTAATGAATTACAGCAGCTTCTCGAACCTTCCGCTGATACAGAGAAACATCAACAATTTTATGTTCCAGAAGATCAGTTAATTACTTATAATCTTGGAGATGAAGACCACCCTCGTCCTGTAAAGATAAAGCAAAACTTACCTGAAGCTTTTCAAGCAGATTTAATCAAGCTACTCCAAGAATTTACTGACGTCTTTGCATGGGATTACAAAGACATGAAGGGCCTGGATCCTCGTATCTATCAACACAGAGTAATGCTAAAACCAGAAGCGAAACCGATAAGGCAAACCAGTTACCGAATGAACCCACATTATGCATCTCAGGTAAAGGCTGAACTTGATAGGTTATTAAAAGTTGGATTCATAGTACCAATAGAACATGCGGAATGGATTTCACCGATTGTAATTGTACCGAAGAAAAACAAGCAATTGAGAATTTGCGTAGACTATCGGAAATTAAATGCTGCAACAATACCGGATCCTTTTCCGATTCCTTTTTTGGATACGATGCTTGACAAAGTAGCAGGTCATGAGATGTATTCATTTCTAGATGGATACAATGGATATAACCAAGTAAGAATGGCTGAAGAAGATATACCGAAAACTGCCTTTATTACAAATTGGGGTGTTTTTGCTTGTACCGTAATGTGGTTTGGATTGAGAAATGCACCAAGCACATTTCAGAGATGTATGCAGGAAATATTTTCTCCTTATCTTACCTCATTCATGCAAGTATACCTTGACGATTTTTCAATTTTCGGTAAAATGATCGCACATCTAGTACATTTACGATGTTGCTTTCAGAGATGTAGAGAATATAGATTGTGTTTAAACCCAAACAAATCTGTGTTTGCGGTTTCATGTGGAAAGTTACTTGGTCACATCATATCAGCTCAGGGTATTCAAGTTGATCCTGATAAAATTTCAGCAGTATTAGAAGCTTCGGTGCCTAATACACCTAAGGAAGTAATGCGATTTATGGGACAAGTGAGATGGCATGGAAGACATTTACGGTGGCTTGCTCATGTGGCAATACCACTGAATAAATTAATTTCCAAGACTGCAAGGCAATTCGAATGGACTCAGGAATGTCAGATAGCATTTGATCGATTGAAACAGTTATTAACACAGGTTCCCATTTTACAGCCACCAGATTGGGATCACCCATTTCACGTATTTGTTGATGCATCTGATATAGCAATAGGAAGTGTACTGATGCAACAAACAGATAAATGGTTTAGACCAGTATACTATGCTAGCAGAAGATTAGCACCTGCAGAGAAGAATTACTCGGTAACTGAGAGGGAATGCTTAGGATTAGTATATTCGGTAAAAAAATTCAGACATTATTTATTGGGCCGAAAATTTACATTTCATGTCGATCACGCTGCACTGGTTTACTTGGTTCGACAGCAACATATCGGTGGCCGCCTAGCACGATGGGTTCTACTATTGCAAGAATTCGACTATGATGTCGTTCATCGGCCAGGTAGTTCACATGCCTTAGCAGACTTTTTGTCACGCTTAGATTCAGGTGAACCTCCGGTTGGTATAAATGATACAACGCCAGCCATTTATACTTCAGTACCAACTACTGAAGAATTGTCAAACCAACCAGTGCTAACTACGTATTATGATCAGTTATTGACCTTCCTTTCAAGTGGATATCTACCTTCTGAAGTCCCCACAGCTACACGCCGAAAAATTGCAGGTTTTAGTCGACGATTCCGGTTAGTTGCTGGAGAATTATATTATACAGATCATACCGGAATCCTACTTCGCTGTATTCCACCACATGAAGTTAACTCAGTTATCACTTTGGCTCACTCAATTCCTTCCGGTGGACATTTTGCAGCAGATCTTACTCACCGAAAAATTCTGCAAAGTGGACTTTGGTGGCCAACTATGTATAGAGATATATTGGAATTTATCAAAACTTGTGATAACTGTCAAAGATCTGGACAACCACTACAACGCCATTACTTTCCACTTCATCCAGTACTTCCTTTAGAACCATTTCAGAAATGGGGTCTTGATTTCATTGGTCCAATCACACCTCCCGCAGTATTCAGCAATAACAGGTATATATTGACTTGCACAGATTACGCAACCAGGTGGGCAGAAGCATGGCCTTTACGCTCAGCTACAGCAGTTGAAGTAGCGAATTGTCTATTAACAGATGTCTTTCCAAGATTTGGATTGCCACTAGAGCTCGTTTCAGATCAGGGTACTCATTTTATGAACAAGCTGATGAAAGTATTAACGCAGTCATTCCAGATCAGTCATAAATTTAGCTCACCATATTATCCTCGTGCAAATGGATTGGCAGAAAGTACCAACAAATCTCTGCTAAATATGCTTCAGAAATTGACCAGAGAAACACCGGAAAGATGGGATCAGTTGCTACCTGCAGTCTTATGGGCCTATCGCACTACATATAAGGTAACCACCGGCTTGACACCATTTAAGTTAGCCTATGGAATAGAAGCAATAGCTCCGATGGAAATTGTAATACCAAGTTTAAGAGTAGCAACGTCTCAGAAGCTTTTACCCGAAGAGTCATTGGTATTTCGGTTGGAAACACTTAGAGAATTAGATGAACACCGATGGCTCAGTTTCTTAACTATGAAAGAAATTCAATTAAGACAGGCCAGGACACACGACCAAAATTTAAAGACTCCAGTATTTTCGGTAGGACAGCTTGTTCTTTTTTACAATGCGAAGTCCAATAGATCAGCAGGAAAATTCAACTTACGTTGGTTCGGTCCATTTAAGATTTCAGAACAAGTTGGTCCGGCCACTTTTCGATTGACTACATTGACTGGACAACCACTTCCAAAAGCGATAAACGGTTCAAAGCTACGGCCGTATCAAGTAGCGCCACCTCGGCTATAACAAGGGTACACAGCGTACCACAAATTTTTTAATTTTCTTTTGTCTTTAAGTCCTTCTGTTTTAATTAGGTGTAATCAATAAAATAAGTGTAATCGCCGTACTTTAATATCTATTTATGTCCAGCCGCCCGCTTCTTTTTCTCTCTTTGCATGTACGCACGTCAGATATAGACATTACTGTCCGTTTTGTGTAATTAGTACCGTTCTAAATATTCTCTGTATAAATTTCTTATATAACTCACTTAAACTCGCCGGATAGGTAATTTAGTCTTTTGCGACCACAGCCATATTTTCTGAATACTTGTGTTCTGCGTCTTCTATCTGTGCGTAATGGAATCCCTAGCAAACTATACAGCTTTTGCCGATGGTATCCCTGATGAAGTAGGAAATTATCTGCATGTACGAGGATTGGGTAGTTTCGCCGAGTTGCCATGGCACTCAGTAGAAGCTCACCCCTTCTTCGCACAGATCATTTCCGCTATCGCTCGAGTATCTCCCACTGAGAAACGATGGGTTTTCCTTTCTTTACCGTCTAGAACTGTGATCACATTCCAAGTGTTTGCAGAAGTTTACCATTTGACTCCACAAGGCCGCGAGAATGTTCCCATGATCTCAGCAACCCGAATGGCAAAATTGTTCCCGCGATTTTCATCTAATGAATACGCCATTCTCTGTCGACCAGAACCTGAAAGAACTGCACTACAATTCCTCGTTGCTATACTCAACTTTCAGAAACGTACCTATGGTATCTCTCGACCATTTTATTCTGCCATAGATATAGCTGCCCGAGAACCTGTTAACTTTGCGTCATTCTTCTTTCAACGTATTCATAAGGAGTGCGTCTCAATTATGAAGCAAGTTAACAAAGGTAAAACCCCGAGGTCTCGATTACCACACATTTTATCATTTCTGTTTCCAACTATAATGCAAGCACAACCACCACCAAGAGGACCAGTGTTACAGATTGAAGAATCAGCGCAACCTTTAGATGACGACGAAGAAGATGAAGAGGAGATTAATCAGTTATTCAGAAGAAAACGGATCAAAATCAGTTCTTCTGAAAGTAAGAATGCAGGGTCAGTCGAACAAGACGAAGAAGTACAACAGGAGGTCGACCAGCATTCAGGTGGAGTAACACAAAAGGAAGACGAACAACAGCAGGAAGTACAAGTAGAGAATGAAGCTGATCAGCAAGACAAGGAAGCAGAAACAGAGGCCAAGCATCAAGAGGAAGAGAAATTCCATGATACAAATACATCGATGCACCAGGAATCATCAACGTATTCATTAGCATCCGAGCATCTACAAACGCAGAAGCAAACTGAAACGGAAGCAATGTCAACTGATAAAGTCTGTCAACAGCAGCAGCAAGAGAATCAACAAATCCATGAATGTCAACCTACTAATGATGCACTGGATAAGCTCCTGAAGGCAGCAGAAACAACAGATGATCAACAGAATGCAACAAAGGTAATTAGCTCTAACACAGCTCGTTCTATTTTTCCACCGCAACAGGAAGCACATCCCATCCAGGATCACCCCGACCATACATCATCATCTTCCCCTAACTACTCACCACCGAATTCTTACCAATTACGCACCAATACGTCTACCCAACCGCGACAACTTCCACAAACACAATCTGTTCAGGTATTTTCCGAATTAGCATCAATGGGACAGTTTCTTATTAACCTCTTCCAGCAATTACCTGCTCAGATGAGAGCTGATACAGACAACATTTACAAGGAGTTGCAGCATAAAATAGAAATACTGGAAGCTGATATCACTCCGCTTCAAGAAGAATTATACACAGTAAAAGCAGAAAATCAGACCCTACAAGAGCAGGTGAGACAGTTGCAAGAACGACTCAGTGATCAGGCAAATATAACAAAACAGCGGGATGAAGCTCTGGAAACAATAAACAATCATAAAGAAATGTTGACAGAAGCCACTGCAGAAATTAATAGGTTAACACAGAACTTCAAAGATGCAGAAGATGGCAGAATAGCATTAGGCAACTTACTGGAAGAAACTAGAAGGCGATTAACTCAAACAGAATTCGAGTTAGAGACAACAAAAAACAGTTTATCAACAACCAACAACATACTGCATAAATATCTCATTGAAGAGCCTCAGAAACAGAAACGACTAGCAGATATAAAAAGGGAAAGAGATGCATTTTACAAAACAATCCAATTCCTGAACCAACAGTTAGAAAGACTCGAGAATCAAGTACGTAACAAAAATGATAACATCCATCGAATGCAGCAACAAGTAACAGATATGAAGACGGCCAGAGATGCAGCATTGGCCAATGAATTTTATTTACAGGAAGCATTTTTACAAACAGAGGCTGAAAATTTACTTTCAGAAGCTATTGCGCTCAGTTCGGTGCGGACAGATGCCCAATTATTAGAACCCGACACCCTGAAAAGTGTATTAGAAACGCTTAAGAAAAAGATTGCCCGTATCTTTCGATCAGCTAGAAATATGTATTTAGAAGGTCTCGAAGCAGAACTTTAGATTTCGGGCCTACAAATCCGGTGTTGTACTGGTATATTTTAATAAAAGTCATGATTTTTTGTCCATAATATTTTTTCGCACATGTAAAATACGTTCCAAGTTCAGCATCGATTTCTAGAATGATGATTTTGATTCTAGAATTTTGGTAAGCAGCATGAAGTGTCATGTCCGAAGTATCATCATTCTAAGTGGCAGCTCAAATTCTAGTACTTATAAACTGCGTATGCCCAGCAAAGTATTTTTCTGTATAGTGTTCTGCAAGCTCTTGTGCTCATTAACCAAAACTTCTAGCACATTACTTTCGGCAAGTCTTACAATCATGTCTGAATCGGATATACTGAGATGGCAACTCAGAAAACGCACACTTACACAGAACCGTATTGTGACAACAACTGATACTACATCACAGGGTGATGAAGATGACTCAAGAACTTCGACAACATCACCAGGTCTGCATAACCACATATTATTTTCCACAGAATTCAAAATAGAGTTTGACATTTATTCAAGGGAAAATGAGAACTGGTTACGAAGGATCGGACTCCTACAGTTTGCTAAGTTACCCTGGGAACAGTGGACAGGCCACGACGATGCAGAGGATCAGTTACACATTATGCGACAAACAAAAGGTTTTCTTGAAAATCAGGTACAATTTTCCCCACAACTAGTTTCGTCAGTATTTCAATTACCGTTGTACGAAGAAGCAAGTTTTCCCAAATGTTCTTATAACGACCTGAAAAAGAATTTGGTGAGGGCGAAGGTCGTAGACGCTATTTCATGATCAAGAATGCCACATATACTCGCCGTGGACAATTTAGATGGTACTTAGAAAGGCTCTGCTTTATAGTCAGATTTGATCTTATGTCTAGAGAAAATTTTTCGCCTCTAGTACAAGCAGAGAAAGGAGGAAAAGTAAGTTGGGCTCACTGGTTGTACAATCATTTACACAAACAGTTTTTTGTTGGGGATAGACGCAGGTCCCAAAAGTACACTCGTTTACCAGTGTATTTAGCTGCTATATTTGGTTTTGCCAAGTCTGTAAAGGAGAAACAGTTACACTGGTCCCCCTCTCTTTACCACGAACACCACACAGCGCCTCAAGAAGAAGCCCAACCCTCCACCTCGGCTACATCTTTATTACACACAGGTAACAGCCCACAGAACCAAACAGTAGGAACACCATTTCGGCTGTCCCTTAGAAGACAAAAGACAGACAAAGTGCCTACTGCCAGTCCAAAGCAAACACCGAATGATCCCCAACCCGATTTTGTTACAGAAATGAAGAACCAACTCCAAGAGGTTTCCCAATATTTACAGCAACAAGAACAAGCGATTCAGCACCGAAACGAGTTGCTATTAGCAACAATGACTAAGTCCACCTCAGTAATGGCACAGATGCAAAAAGAATTGGACGACAAAGATGCGTTAATTCAGGTGTTACAACAAGACAACCAGCATATTACGACCGAATTGATCACCGTAAAAAAGTATGTCCAAGACTTTAATCAGTGGCAGCAAGCTATCCAAACACAAATTCAAACTGAGATGTCCAGTTTTTCTACCCTGAATGCTCACCTGCAAGCCGAAAATCGACTTTTGCAATCAAGATTACAAGTATTGCAGGAGTTCGAAAAGCAGATATTAAAAGATGAGGGTGTAGAATTAAATGCCACAATGATGACAAATATGGACATAGATTTATTAAAAGAACAGTTGGATAGCCATATTCAAAATCGCTGGATACTTTTTCGCAGGAGATGGCTAGCTATACTTGTTCCACCACTAGAACAAGTACAATCAGAAAGGATTGGGGATTCAAATCCTGGCATGGACCGACAGACACTGTAAACGGATATTTCAGCCAGGTGGTGATAGGATACTGTATGGTTGTATGACTTCTGCAGAAGACATGGATTCAACAGCACAGAAGGTACTTTGATTCCATAGACGAAGATCTTAAAGCACATAATCAAGAAGGTGGGTCCAGCATATAAGAAAGCAGAACTTCATGAAGAGGCAACTAGACCAGCTATACGAGTTTGAGGAAGTTCTGGAGAAAAAGACGACCTATCACGTACAGTGACACATTCGGGATTGAAAGATATTTGCTGAATCACCAGTAGGATATGGACATTTTAAACGACTAGCCAGAATCTTTCTGATGCATGTATAGAAGGAAAATAGGAGGATAGTCCCAGGCAAAAGGATATCATCTACAGTATTGCACTTGCGGGTTCGAGTCCACCGTGCGTGCCAGTGTTACAAGGCTGATGGAGCGAGACAACCGCAACCGCAGAAGAAGGATAAACAAGATTTGTGGCTGAAATGACGGAGATGTAGGAAATTTTGCAAGAGTCGGTAGATGAAGAATGCGAAAGCAATAAAAAGCAGAAGACAGGAAGAGAAAAGAGTTCTGTCGTCGTGTCGTCGCTGCGTTAGACTGGTAGAACAGAGTTTACTATTGGATTGATAGTTAACAGAAATGTATTTGTGAGAGACAGAAGGATAGATATGTCTCTGTTCTGTTGCGCACTGTAGTGAATAGAGTTGATCACATCGAAACTGAAGTATTCGGAGACCACGAGTAACATATTTTAAAAACTGTGTATGAGATATTGCTGAGGGCATTGAGTACTGTTCCATTCTATTCATCTTTAAATTATTCTGCTATTCTTTGGTTGAATCGATTATCATTGGGTAGTTTGTGATGTTGTGAGTCTATTTGATGATCAATTATATATGACTCTGTATTTCTCGATTGTGAGATTGTGTATTGACTGTCCTGCGTGAAACTGTGTAAGAACAAAGTTTAATACCATTTCGGTTAAGTGATCAGGTTTTATACAATAAACTGTGATCACTGAGTATTCGGTAAAGATCTGTGTGTGGATAGAAGTTGTAGTAAGTTACTAATTGCGTTAGAAATCGATAACTCGTGCCATCATACGAAAGTTTGACGTAATCCCGATCCGAGTTGTCTGTATATTTTGTTCGGTATGTTTACCGGTCACATGAAATCGTATTACTGAGAAAAAATTCAAGTAGTGAACGACTTCTAATAGTTGTAAGTTACGGTTGAATCACTACGCTATTATCATAGCATATTCGGTTCGAATAGTCTCACAATCACTGTGCCGAAGAGTAGTCAGTATTCAAACTCACTCCTTGTGTTAAGAAGTGAGAGAATACTTGTGAGTGTGTAAAGAATTGGGAAAATAGTACAGGGCCTCTGTCTAACAGACCCCTACCACTCCCAAGAACCCGAGGACCCGATAATACTCGTCCGAAAGTTGGATTGAGCTATTATCGTCCCACCGGGCGTGCCAGTGTTACAAGGCTGATGGACCGAGACAACCGCAACCGCAGAAGAAGGATAAACAAGATTTGTGGCTGAAATGACGGAGATGTAGGAAATTTCGCAAGAGTCGGTAGATGAAGAATGCGAAAGCAATAAAAAGCAGAAGACAGGAAGAGAAAAGAGTTCTGTCGTCGTGTCGTCGCTGCGTTAGACTGGTAGAACAGAGTTTACTATTGGATTGATAGTTAACAGAAATGTATTTGTGAGAGACAGAAGGATAGATATGTCTCTGTTCTGTTGCGCACTGTAGTGAATAGAGTTGATCACATCGAAACTGAAGTATTCGGAGACCACGAGTAACATATTTTAAAAACTGTGTATGAGATATTGCTGAGGGCATTGAGTACTGTTCCATTCTATTCATCTTTAAATTATTCTGCTATTCTTTGGTTGAATCGATTCTCATTGGGTAGTTTGTGATGTTGTGAGTCTATTTGATGATCAATTATATATGACTCTGTATTTCTCGACTGTGAGATTGTGTATTGACTGTCCTGCGTGAAACTGTGTAAGAACAAAGTTTAATACCATTTCGGTTAAGTGATTAGGTTTTATACAATAAACTGTGATCACTGAGTATTCGGTAAAGATCTGTGTGTGGATAGAAGTTGTAGTAAGTTACTAATTGCGTTAGAAATCGATAACTCGTGCCATCATACGAAAGTTTGACGTAATCCCGATCCGAGTTGTCTGTATATTTTGTTCGGTATGTTTACCGGTCACATGAAATCGTATTACTGAGAAAAAATTCAAGTAGTGAACGACTTCTAATAGTTGTAAGTTACGGTTGAATCACTACGCTATTATCATAGCATATTCGGTTCGAATAGTCTCACAATCACTGTGCCGAAGAGTAGTCAGTATTCAAACTCACTCCTTGTGTTAAGAAGTGAGAGAATACTTGTGAGTGTGTAAAGAATTGGGAAAATAGTACAGGGCCTCTGTCTAACAGACCCCTACCACTCCCAAGAACCCGAGGACCCGATAATACTCGTCCGAAAGTTGGATTGAGCTATTATCGTCTAACAGATTATCATTGTATTTCATATTTTGATCTTGGAGACCCTGTTCTATTTCATTGGGTTATTGTTGTGTATTGTATGTAAACCTAGTGGTTGATGATATCTTGATATTTAGTCTTGTAATCATTCGCTTCTAAGAAACCTTGCATTAAGCTTTTATTAGCCAAGCACTCATACACATCTACTACTATACTATAAAGATAATTCATCTATTGGATACTCTTCTTTACATGAGTTAACAGCTCTCAAAATAATTCATTTTATGCTTGTTTTTTGAGAAAGTTATTCATTGTGAGCAAGAGTTGGATTTAAACATAATAATTACTAAATGAATGAAAAAACCAAGCATTTTTAAGTGTACAACACGAGGGATCCAAGTGAAGGTGGAACGCTTAACACTTGAATTGGCAAGGGGCAAGTGTAGAGTTCCACGATGTGATAATTTTTTCCCCCAAAAGAAAGTTAGCCAATAGCCTACTCTTTCAAGGTTTAATTAATAGAACTTTCAAGGTTTAATTAATAGAAAGAACAATTCTACAAGTGAATTGGCCTAACACCCAAGGAACCCTCCAAATCCCACAAAGCAGAGGTGGCTTAAAAACTTGCTAGAAAACATTAGAAAGAAGGTTAATAACCCTTTCATACCCCTCATGGGAGGGCCACTTGCTTTTAATCTTGTTGCTCTCAAGGAAAAACCCTCTATGGTGTCTAAAAGGTGGGGACTTCTTACAATTGAAAATTATTTTTCCTAAAAGGAAAATAATTTTTTTTGATCAATTTCTTTAGGAGGGCTACCAAAGTTGGCAGCACACCTCTCTCTCCAGATCTTCTAAAGGGCCTCACCTCTTATAGCATTCCATAATGCTAAGGAACATCCGATTGCTTCACCCAAAAACACTTGCCTCCAATTGATTTGTCCCTATAGGAACATGATTCTCCTAGGGGCCTGACAGACTGACATTGAATTGGGGCATGAAAAGAAGAGGTGACCCAAGTCTTCATTTCCATGAAGGCACCGTTTACACCAAGGAGGCGCTCCACAAATTTTGTTAGCTTTTAAATTGGTCCAAATTCCCTCTTGGAGGATTTGACACATAAGAACATATTTTTTAATCTTGATGAGGGGATGCCAAAGGGATTGGAACTTAAAATCCCACCTAAAACTCAACCAATTCAGACACCACCTCCTATTAAGCATGACATGAAAGTCCAGATTCTTCTTGAATCTCGGAATTTTATCAAGTCTGTTGCCATTGTGCTATCTTAGGCCCTCAAGGTGAGGGGAGTCATGCCCAATAAGGAGGCGAGTCCTCGAGCACTCCCAAGCATTGAATATGCTCCGCAACAAGTACCGTTCTTCATAATCCACTCTCCTAGCTGAGTCCAAATCTAATCCATTGGCATGTATCTTGATTCCAAGGTGCTTCCACAAATGGAAGCCTTTGTTCCAAAGTTTCCTAGCTTTTTGGAGGTTCCAAGGCTTAACACCTCTGATGCCCTTGATAGGGAACCAAATCGAATCATTTTGTCTAATACAGGCTGCCCATTTCTAATCTTCATTGATCTTGATAAACTGTTTCACCTTCTTTCAACTCTTCCATAGAAAGCAAACTTTAGGAGTCACCGGATAAGGGGAGAACTTAAGAGTGAGAAGATCTAGATCCTTCCACCAAAGAAGGCCCACAATCCTAAGAGGACCCTTGTTTCTAAAAATCAGCTCGGCCCACGAGGCTTTGCTGTTGCCCCACTCTTTAATTAACCTTTTGGCCTCTTACTCATTGGCCATTCCTTCAATGTATAAAAGAAATAAAAATAAGCTTGCCATAAGAGGCTTACATGTTGTCCAAGCCCGTCTAGTGGTTGATGATTTGAATCTCAAGGAGGAAGTCATGAGTTCAAATCTTGGCTAGACATATCCATGAGTTTCCAAAGATGGGTGCCCATAAGTTCCCCAAAGATAGGTGCCTCTACGTTACAAGGTCGGATGTGTATTTTTCCAATTCATTGTACTCTCAAAAAAAAAAGAGACTTCCGTGTTGCTTCACGCTTTAATTAACTATTTGGCCACCATTCTTTCAATGTCTAGAAGAAAGACCTGTTCCACTGCCGAGTTGCAACATTCAAAGCCAAAAGCCAAATGGTTCTTGCTCATTGATCACAAAAACAATGAAGATGTTCCTCCGCTGAGTAGAACCCAGCCTTAACATGATTACATGATTGTGAAGTCAGGCAGCATAGACAGTTCATTTATCTCATGGAGCTCTTGTTAGCCGTACATGATGTGAAGGCAGGCAGCATAGAGAGTTCATGGAGACTCTTGTAGGCTTGTGCAGGAACCAGGTGACGGGCTCGTGAGGATGCCATGTATGGGCGCAAGGCTACTTATACATGGAAGGTGCCCTGCAAAGGTGCTTGCATAATCCACTACAAAGTGAACATCGAGGTAAGCTGTCAACAGATTCTATCGGCAGTCTCAGTGGAACATCACTGCATTTCTTAGTGAATCCTAGCTTTATGTCGTGTCAGAGTGTTTCACACAATCTCTGCAATTCGCATCCTAAGCCATCCCTTGGTCTGCATCGCAGAAAAGCTCGAGCTTCCAAAGAAGGTTTTTCTGGGTACTAGCTTTACTCCTCTTCCTGTCAAACAGGAGCGGAGAGAATTCGGGGTCAGAAATTCCGATGCACGCTCGAGGGGGGTAAACTTCAAGGACAATGGGAATTCAGGGTTACGAGAGCATGCTGCGCTACTCGAATCGATTCAAAGCTGTGCTGAACAGAACGATCTGCGTAAAGGAAGCTTCATTCATGCTTTTCTTCTTGAAAGAGGATTGCTTGGAAAGAATCTTGCTTTTGGCAATGCCTTACTTACCATGTACTCGAAATGTGGGTCCCATGCCAAAGCGCAGGAATTGTTCAACCAACTTGCAAACCGAAATGTAGTCACATGGAATTCACTCATCGCTAGTTATGTCCGACATGGGATGAACTCTGAAGCTCTGCATGCCTTTGAGCGAATGCAGAATGAAGGCCTCTTTCCAAATGCAATCACTTTTATCTGTATCCTTAAAGCCTGTTGTAATCTAGGAACATTTGAGACAGGTGAAAAAATACATTCTGAGATTAGCAAGCAAGGTTTTCTTGAGAAGAATGCTGCGGTTGGGACAGTGTTAATTGATATGTATGCCAAGTGCGGTATGATCTCAAAGGCACGAATAGTTTTTGACAATCTGCTTTCACGGAACATAGCTACATGGACTTCCCTCATTGGGGGATATGCAGAAGTGGGGTTGGGCCATGAAGCTCTACGTTTATATGATCAAATGCAACACGAAGGCCTTTTGCCTAATGCAATAACCTTTATCTGCGTTTTGAAAGCCTGCAGTACTACTGGAAATGTTATGAAGGGTGAAGAAATTCACAGAGAGATATCGAGGCAGGGGTTGATAGAGAAAGAAATTGCAGTTGGCAATGCATTACTGCATATGTATGCCGAGTGTGGTGCCCTTGCCAAAGCACAAGAGGTGTTCCAAGAGCTTCCCTCATGGAACACAACAACATGGACAGTTTTGATATCTTGCTATCTTCAACATGGACTCAACGATGAAGCTTTGAGTTGTTTTGATGATATGCAAGTTGAGGGTTGTTGTCCAGATTCAGTCACCTATATTTGTGCTTCACAAGCTTGTGGCAATTTAGGGGCTGTTGAAAAGGGAGAGAAGCTCAATGCCATGATTATTAAGCAAGGTTTACCGGAAGATTTGGAGTTGGGCACTGCCTTGGTAGACATGTATGCGAAGGGTGGTTTGCTCACTAGAGCACAACAAGTTTTTGAAAGGGCTTGCAGTAGGAATGTAGCAACATGGACTGCACTCATCTCTGGGTATGCTCATGCAGGGAAAATGGGATTGTCTTCTTATCTTTTAAACCAAATGATTGGAGAAGGTGTGAAGCCAAACCCTGTAACGTTCCTTGTCCTGATGAATGCATGTGGTCATGTAGGCCTAGTGAGTAATGCATTATTGTATTTTGAAATGATGACCAAGAGTTGGTCTAGTTTTCCAAGTTCAGAGCACTACATTAGTATTATTGATGTTTTGAGCCGGGCAGATCGTATTGATGAAGCAATGAGCACAACTAAGTATGTAACTCACGTTGCTGATTTTTGGCTATGGTCATCTTTGACGGGTGCTTGTAGAAAATGGGGTAATATGGATTTTGCAAGGTGGATATTTGAGCAAATTTCAGTTCTGGATTGGAAGCTTGCTACACCCTATATCTGTATGCAGGACATTTATGTAGCTGCTGGGATAGATGATGAAGTGGATAAGTTTGAACTTTTTAATGTGTGGAACATTAGACAACCTTAACAGGTAGTTTTCAGTGCAAAAACTAGCACCTAACAAAGTGAGAAGAGGTGCTTCCATATTAATTGTGCATATTGAAGTTGGGAGACCTTTTTGAGTCATTTTGTCTTGATTGGTGCTTCTTACAATTTGAACTGGTAATGTGGTCATTGTTAGATAATAAAAGTGAAGCATCAAATGTTCTACATTTTTTTGGGTCATTTATTATCTTTGTTGACGATTATTTATGATGGAATGGCTTGTACCTGAACTGTACCCCAGCAAATAAATAAGCACAAATTCCATCAATTCTATTGTTTAAGGCTTGAGCTTGTCAGGATGGAGGACAGCCAGCCAGTTGAGGGTTCCTGTATTTCTGCCTTAGTGTGTCGGGGACAGCAGTTCTTGATTCTCAGTGACAGCAGTTTCTTGATTCTCAGTGACAGCAGTTTTTGATTGTCAAATGCTCAATCACAGTGCACATGTGGATTGTCATTAAATGCTATGTATGCATCTGTTTCATCATGAAGATATTCAAGAACAATTAATGAAATCTCTTAGAAAGCATTCAGTTGATGTTTTAGTCACTGAACGCATGACGTGTGGATAATAAACTTCAAAGGTGATCGACAGCTAAGTTATCTGCGAGATGAGCCTCTTGTATAGTCCTTAAAAGAAAGATCAAATTGGGTGTCTGATGTGGGCAGCCCCTATGCGGGTCATCAATGTAGGTGAGTCATTAATGCATTCACTCGGCAAATGAGATGGTAGAGTCTGCTTGCTTCCTAAGTGAGATATTGGTCTCAATTAAGTGACGCTACCTGACATACCAAGTTGACAGGCTGTTCTAATGGAGATTTGCTGACATCGCAAGCCCTTACCTTCGAGACTTATTCACACTGCTTTAGAAAAAGAATGTATGCACATTTTTGGATATGATGGAATGTATTGCTTAAGTTTATTGAAGTACAAGGTAAGCATACAGATATGCTTGATTGGGGGATTATTTATTAATATATCCACACAAATGAAACTATTTGAAGATGTCAAAGGGATAGATATCCCAGGAAGTTGTCACTCTTTAATTGAAACTTGGTAGAAGAGGGCTATAAACTTAATAATTAGTCAAACTCTATGAGATTGCTTTTCCATGTTTGGATTGATCCAATAATTCAGGTACATGCCCAATATCTACAGGTTTGGATTAACTCATATATCTAGTTGATACTTATATCTAGGTTTTGTTGGTTAGGTCCAAGGTTAGATAAACATGGGAGTTTTGAAATGATGATCACACACTAGGTCTAACTATTTGTTTCCTTGACTTCTAATGAGTCAATAATGTCATGCTTGTTCCTTGTAAATAAAGAGAATTATCTTTGGAGTATGTGGATGGCCTATCCTTAGGTCTTCTTGTTCTACACCACCTATTTTGAGTCTTGTCCTTGTGTAGAATCTTAGTTTGCACATGCTCTATGATTTGCAAATTCCTAAAAAATCTTACTTTCAAACTATACGTAAGTCGCAACTAATGGAAATCTTTTCCAAATAGTATCTAAACTTTAAAATCAAGTAAATATGCTTGATTTACTTATTGTAATGAAAACGAAACTTCTAGAGATTCCTAACTTCATCCAAACTAAGGATCTAGGATCTCAATCTTTCATTCTCAATGTGTGATGATCCAAAATATGGACCAAAATCTCCAGTCAAAGTATATCTTGATCCACCCTATGGAGCTAAGTTTCTCATGCCAACTGAAGATGTGTCGATAAAATATAGCAATTAGTGGAACTACCAGGGCCTTCTTAGTGACAAATGCACCTTACTCCAAGTGGATAAAACTTGCTTTATTTCTCACCATCACTATAGGAATACTGTCACATGCACAAACAACTCCTCTTATCTTGTCATGGGAGTTGGTAAGATCATTCAAACTACTGCTGATGGCATTTCTTTTACATTGTCAGATGCTTCATTTGTGCCAAGGATCAAGAAAAATTTGTTATCAGTTTTTGCATTAGCCAAGATTAGCTTGGTTGTGAAATTTGTTGATAACAGATGTATAGTTCATGATCTGTCAAATGGCGATGTTATTATTGCTTTTGGCATTTTATGTCATGGGCTATATAAGCTCATAGACTATGAAAACTTTGTGAATGATTCAGCATGTGCAGTACACGATTCTCAGGCTATTTCATATGCAAAGCTTTGGCATGCATGCTTTGGTCATCAGAATTTTGCTAGTTTGCTACGGGTACAGAAATCTGAAATGGTGTCCTCTTTGCCCAAACTTGAGGCACCTGGTAAACATGTATGTGAAGGCTGTATGTTGGGCAAAATGCAACATTCCTGATTCCCAAAAGATGGTTCAGTTTGAGCTGCTCAAAAATTGCAGCTTGTTCACAGTGATGTGTGTGGTCCGATGCAGACACCCCTTTTGGAAATTATCTTTACTTTGTGACTTTCATTGATGACTTTTCCAAGCATGCATGGGTATATCCATTGAAAGCAAAGTCCGAAGTGTTTATGTGCTTCAAACAGTTTCTGGTTTTGGCTGAAAATTTGTTAGCATGTAAAATGGGCACCCTCCATTCAGATCGAGGGGGGAATATATGTCTTCTGATTTTAATGCATTTCTTGCTGAACGTGGGATAAAACACCAGTGTATAGTGCCGTGTATACCTCTTTAGGAAATGGAGTTGTTGAACGAAAGAACCGGTCACTCATGGAGATGGCGAGGTGTATGGTCAAGAGTCATGCTTTACCACATAGTTTCTAGCTTGAGGTTGTTATGTGTGCAGCATATGTACTTAACAGGTGTCCTACCAAAGCATTATAGTCCATCAATCCATATGAGGCTTGGCATGGTCGCAAGCCATCTATTGCTCATCTGCATGTTTTTGGTTGTCTAGCATATGCATTAGTGCCTGAACAACATCGTAGAAAATTGGATGATAAAGTAGTGAAATGTATTTTTGTTGGGTACAGTTCTGAAAGCAAAGGCTATCGTCTGTATCATCCACAGACTAAACACATTTTGGTTAACCATGATGTTGTTTTTATGGAAGATGCTATTCAACCATTACTTTCATGTACTAAGGAGAAATCTGTTAGCTCCAAAGACATATATAATACTTTTCCTCCTTACATGTGGTCAGTCTAGTGCTGGTCCTAATGAGGCCACTTCTTAACCTTTACAGGTTTCATGTGATGATGCAGATCATTCCAGTTTTTATGCAGATTTACATGATGCACTTGTTGGTGAGAGAGCTGATATTGAAGAGGCAAAGACTATGCCAAATTGTTGGTGCACGCTTTGCGTGATAGCAAATTAGATGCACCTCTTTCATATCGTAGTTGTTCTGGTTCTCATAGTGCTTCTTTTGCATCGGATTGCTATGCTATGGTTGCCTCTAGTCTCTGTGATGAGAATGAGCATATTTCATTTGATGAAGCATAAAATTCAAAAAATAGGATGGCTGCTATGCAATCTGAATATGATGCTATAATGAAAAATGGTACTTGGTCTTTATGTGATTTGCCTCCTGGCAAGAAGGCCATTGGCACTAAGTGGGTATACAAGCTTAAGCATAAGCCTAATGGAACCATTGAGAGGCATTGATTTTGATGAGACCTTTGCTCCTACTTACCGAATGACTATTCTTCATAGCATCTGTGCACTTGCAGCTCATTATGTTTGGAATGTACATCAATTGGACATTAAAAATGCATTTTGAATGGTGACTTGCATGAAGAAGTGTATGTTTTTCGGCCTCATGGCTTTGTGCAGAAAGGGCATGAAAACTAGGTGTGTAGGTTGAAAAAGGCTTTATATGGTTTGAAACAAGCACCACATGCTTGGTATGAAAAGATACATGCCTATTTGATTGCGCACGGTTTTGAGAATAGTCCAACTGAGAGCACCTTATACATTAAGCGTGCAAATGATGTGCTTCTTATCATTGTGGTCTATGTTGATGACATGTTGTTCACTAGTCTTTTTGAGAAGCATATTGCTGATTTTAAGGCTGATTTGCATGCCTCATTTGAGATGTCTGATTTGGGGCATTTCCATGATTATTTGGGCATTCAGTTTATGCAAGTTGATGGTGGAATAGCTTTATGTCAAACGAAATATATTGACACATTATTGCAGTGTTTTGGCCTTGAAGACTACAAACCTATTGCCACTCCTATGGAGACAAGTTTATGCTTGAGTCTTCATGATGTTGGAGATGCATTTGATGATGTTCACTATCAGCAAGTTGTTGGATGCTTGATTTACTTATGCATTACTCGACCAAATATTCAGTTTGCTGTCTCACAGATGAGCAGGTTTATGCATTGCCCATGTGTCAAGCATTGGCAAGCTATTAAATGCACCTTTCGCTACTTGAGTGGTAGCTAGATACTTGGATTGTTTTATCCCAAGGGGGGATCATGAAGGGCTTTGGTGTGCAGAACAAAAGGAGGAAGGAGGAGATGGAGCGAGAGAGAAGAGAGGAGAGACACGCACAGATGCGTGGGAGCCTCAAAACCCACATAATGATCTCTCTTGAGGCAATGCTCTATATATGATGTATATACATGAATATGGGGGGTAAGGTCACATGACCCTTACATCCCCAACAATCTCCCACTTAAGGGTCAATGTGACCATAAGTGGTAAAATATACAAAGAATGATGTAGGACTATACAATAATGTACAGGAAGAGTCCGGATCTCTACCCATACCAATCAGCCTACACCAACTGCCTCGAACAAGGTGTATCCATGCACCTCAAACTACTCTAGACTCATATCGACAAGAGTCGAGCTCACATATGACTGATGCAAGAACTGACGAAGTTCCTGCAAAGCTCCCACTCGCTCCATGCCTATGTCAATCATGGAACGACTGACAACTCCAAGTGCAAATGCTCCAATAGCAACTGCAATGTCTGGTCTCGAGCATAACAACTCATACATCAGACTCCCGAATGCTGATGAAACATGTGCTATCCTGGCTAACATAAGTATGTCAGCCATGCCTGTATCCAAAGCATCCAATGCACCATCATCAAGATCAACATGTCCTGACACATCTGTGTCAACATCTGGCATGAGCAAATCCAAGAATGACTGCATAACTGCTAACTCCTCAGCATCTAAATCAGCCATGCTCATAACCAAGGATGTATGTAGTTGTGCATCCTGAGAGCTAATATGCTCTACCATACACTGTGTACCATGAGAGCAATTTTTCTCTACCACACACCGTGTATGATCATGCTCCACATGAGCTAACTGCACAACCTCAACACCAAGATCAAACTGATGATCACAATCGAAATAAGTATCATCACAATGCTCTACGTGAGCATCCACATCATGCTCTAAAGCATCCAACTGATCATCCAAAGTATGATCCATAAGAGCATCCATATGATCAATAAAATAATGCTCTATATAAGCAACATGAGCATCCAAAACATGCTCTACATGTGCATCCATCTGAGAATCTGAATCCTGCCATACATGTGCATCATGAATGTCAATAGACCTATTTGTAGGTAGACAAAATGAGACATGACAAGTCTCACATCGCACGTAAGGCTGAACTCCCACTGAGACGAGACTATCTCTCACATGAAGTACCTGCAGTGGATACCTGTGCCCAATCCTAGCACCTCTGACAAGCATAAGCTGTCCCAATTGCAACTAAAAATGATGCTCACCAAGGAATGCATAACATCTGCTCTCATGTAAGTGGCTAACTGAAATCAAGCTCATAGGGAATGAAGCCACATAACGTATATGTTTGAGCATAAGTGATGCTCCACTAGGTAGCATAAGGCATACATCTCCTGCACCCTCAATGTCATATGATGTACCATCAGGCAAGTGCACACATCCACGACTCTCACCTGAGAATCGACAAAACCACTCACGATGTGGAGTAACATGAAAAGTGGCTAATGCATCAAGCAACCAAGCCATATGTGTGCTATCCAATGAACAAGAGGAATCCTGAGATGAACTATAGGAGAAAGTGGTATCACCATCACTAGCATAATCAATAGCCATAGACTCTCCTGAAATCACTACCTGACCTGCATCACGTGCATATCTCTGACGTCATAGTCGCATCCGCCTGAAGCAACGTTGTCGAATATGGCCCTCATGACCACAATGCCAACATCCAAGTCGTCGATGTGATCTATGTCTCACATGGGTCGATGGACTCGCATACATATCATGTAGTCTTTGCCATAATGCACTACTTGTCTCCTCATACATCACAGACTCATATATAGAATCCACAAGCTGTAATCGGATAGTGGAGCTGGCCAATGCATCCATATCCATCCATACATGGTCGGGCATGTCACGAGGCCTCTCTGCATCTCTATGCGCATACATGTGTAACCCTGCACGAACCAATGTATGCCACATCTGAGCTTTCCATCTCGAAAAGTCAGTGCCATCAAATTGAGAAGACACCATGCTGGCAATCCAATAGACTAACAATGTAACAAGAGACTAGAAACAATAATCTATCCTCAATAGGATCACACCTGCATATCCATATGCATAACTCACATCACAAATGTCTCGATGGAGAAGGAACCATGTGAACCACCTGTCACATAACCATGCATCTAGCATGCGCATAAAACCATGAGCATAAGCCTACTCACCAAGTCTCCAAAGTGACCAAGAAGATGTGAAATAATCCTGAGAAAAATTTGATAGAGTATCCCCTATAAACTGAGCAATCAAACAAGATAACCAATAATGAAAGAACAATGAGTAGTCTGTCACCACATGTCACTGATCCAATCAAAAGATAATGGCAAATATGTATGCCAAAAACTAATGGCAATACATACCAATACAATGGCAATACAACTCCCATTCAAGAATAAATCCTGCAAGATGGTCCAACCTGTCATGAACAATGTGTGACCAAGTCCAACTGAATGGAGATAATCAATGATCCAAAGCTATCACGAAAGCTTCAAGTTCCACTAGAGCTCTCTTCTAGCATAAAAGTTGTCAAAATTTTGGCAGCATCTCCTCTGTAAAATGAACTCTAAACCAAATAAACCATGTGGGAATCACCATCCACATATTCCAAGAATCACGCTGACAAATACATATCAATCAATGACCAAATGCTAATAATGGTGACAAACGAATGTGTAACTGAGGCTCCAATCTAGATCATGTACCTGCAAAGAAAACAAAAGATACAAAGTACCAACGAAGATCCATAATCAACTCTCACAGAATTGTGTGCAACCGGTAACTAAATCCATAACCAATTGGCAAAAGCAAGATATAGACCACAATGCCACTATACATCCATGATCGAACTCATGATGACATAAACCTCAAAAAGAGTATACCACAATGTCATCTTACATGCCAAACACATGACAAGATCATGCTCTACTCTCATATGGAGGAGCTACCACAATGATCATACATGTACAATGCCTTGAAGCTCTGAAAATAAGAGCTTGCACACCAAAAATTCTCTCTCGAAGAAGTTCCAAAGCAAATTCAACTTCCAAGAGCAATTAGGGTTCTTATGGCAAAAATGTGCTGCTCTATGTTTTGCTGTTTTAGAGGTGATAACCCCTGAATCTAACTTTTGATCTTCAGCAAACTTGAAGATTTGATTCTTGGCTACATAACAAGATAAAGAACACCTCAATCGGAGGTGCGTAGCTCAAGATACACACAAAATAAGCATCAGCTATCAATTTCACCTTCACTTGCAATTCTACTGCTCTGTATTTGGTAGTTTCAGTGACCTTGCATTGAGAATCTGAATCTGACTTCTTTCACAAAGCTGTAGCTATCTTTTCAACCTACACAAAGCAAGTTGAATCATCTCATTCCGAGTTGTAGTATTCAAGTTATGACCCAAAAACTGACCTGCTGTCATAGTGAATGTAGATTCACCTTCTACAACACTCTGCATTTTTCGAAAAAAGGTTCTGTGCCCTCCTGTAAAGTTGTAGATCTTTATGTTAGCTACGCACAAAACTTTAAAATGCATCAATCCAAACTTCTTAGCTCGAGTTATGACCAAAATACTGAACTGCTGTCAAGAGATGCCGACCTGTACTTCTACCCCTTCTCACCTAAGCTTCCATTGAAGCTTCTTGCACACCAGCCTTCAACATGCTCTGATACCAATGAAGGGCTCTGGTGTGCAGAACAAAATGAGGAAGGAGGAGATGGAGCGAGAGAGAAGAGTGGAGAGACGCGCACAGATGCGTGGGAGCCTCGAAACCCACATAATGATCTCTCTTGAGGCAATGCTCTATATATGATGTATATATATGAATATGGGGGTAAAGTCACATGACCCTTACATCCCCAACATATCACTACCGCTGAATTTGCATGCTTTTTTTGACTCTGACTAGGCTTGTTGCTATGAAACTCGTGTATCCACTAGTGGCTTTTGCTTCATGCTTGGTAGCTCATGTATATCTTGGTTGAGCAAGAAGGAGCCTATTGTGTCCACTTCTAGTTGTGAGGCTGAGTATAGGGTAGCTTTCATAATGATTGTTGAGTGTGTGTGGATGAGACGCCTTATGGATGATTTGGGTGTTGGTCAGTCTTCTGCCATCACCATCTTCACTGATAGTCAGAGCACATTGGCAGTTGCGAGGAACCTGTGTTCCATGCTTGTACTAAGCACATTGAGGTGCATTATCATTATGTCAGGGAGAGGTTCTTTGGTGGAGAGATCAGCTTGACATATGTGCCCACGTAGGGGAACATTGTAGACCTTTCCATGAAGCCTCTGCCTAGGAAGAATTTTGACGCTTTTTGCAAAGCTTTGGGCTTACTTCCTTTTGTGGATTGATTCCACATAGCTTGGCACTTCCTTATACATGAGTGCCAGCTCCTTGTTCACTGCATCATTCCCACGGGGGATTTATTGATATATTTAGGTAGTGATGTGTGTGAACACAATAGGACCATTGGGGCACTTTTTTCCCTCTTTAAGAGGTTTTTTTTCCCCCCGGCTTGTATATACGCCTATAACCCGAATGGGTTACTTATCTTTGTACATTCTAGTGGTATTACATTCAGTATTGTGTGTTGTGCTCCAAGCTTCGCCCTCTTCCTTGAGCTCTTGACATGCTTCCGCAGACCTTGAACTCCAACATTCATCAGTTGTTGCCTCTGCACTCTGAAACCATGAAGATCATATGAATGAACTCAAATCATTAGAGGTAAAGCTAAGGTCATATGAAGGAATTGAAAATCATAAAATATACAATGTCAATGATCTCTTTCCCATATCATTTTGTCTACACCTAGGTAGAATACAAAGTTTGATGTCCCATACCACCAGACTTTATATCCCACATAGATGCATGTATGAGATTAAGTTCAAACACTTTTCTCACCATGAGAAGAATAGATAGGTGAGTACGCACACGCATAACTAACAAACATGAAATCATTAAGTGTTCATGAAGTGTTTCTTTCCTCTCACCAAAAGGATAGAGTCATTCCTATGACTCATTACTATCTGTTGTAACTAGAGTTGAAAAATGGTATGATGAATCTAGTCAACTAGAATCACAAAGGATGTGAATTCCATCGAGTATTAACTCATAAGGAATGGGCATTGATACAATTTGTATAAACCCATAACATACTTATTGAGAACAAACCCTTATGTTCTCCTATCACATGCTCACATTGCATTATTTATACCTATGAAAATTCTGGCAGATTCTTCTTTTGAAAATGCTGACCATAAACCAGTAATCAATATACACATATATAGGGCATGGCAAGCCCATGGTAATTGGACCATATTAAATAGTCATGTTAACAAACTATGGAAAATTATATTCTTACAAGAATGTTCCCTGCATTAAAATTTTCAAACAATGATGGATTAAGGATTATATTTAACTACCTTTTACTAATAAATAATTTCTCAAAATTTTAGAATCATAAAGAAATTGACAAGCTTTTATTTTTGAAAAAAAAGCACTTGATTTGTACATTTCATCACATTTCTTTGACTATTTCCTTACAAAGATTGAAGCCTTCATGAACAAAGCACTTGATTTGTACATTTCATCACATTTCTTTGACTATTTCCTTACAAAGATTGAAACCTTCATGACCAAGTCTAGAAATGTATAGGGTCATCTTTTTGAAGACCTTAGACTAACCAAGTAATATTCAAACTCCAATTTCTCCATGTAAAAATCCATGTTAGCTCTTTTAGTTTGTGGCCGCAAAATCTTAATTTCCAGCTCATTAAAATACTCTTTGAGAATTAGAAATCTTTCTGTGCGACACCTACCATTAGGTGAACTTGCAAACAATGAACTTGTACTAATGTATTTTGATTGTTAATGCAAAATCCAAATTCTTTGAATGTTGGAAATAATATAGAATCCATGTTGCACTATCTAATTATAGAAAAAAAATTACGTTTGGCGTTTCTAATATGAAATATCATGTGTACATTAGACATATTTAGTGATCTCTGGTGAATCCTTGCCAAAGATTGTTATGAGAACGAGAGGGCATTTGCCCTCAACAATGATCTATATTTTCTTTCACTTTTTGAGATTATGTTGATCGAAAAGCAATATTTTAATGTTATAAGTATCAAAGCATTTGGACATTTAGTTCCATAATGTCCAAAATACATAAGCCCTATACTTATAACATTTGAAAAACTTTCAAAGACTTGCTTTCTCTCTTTTATTCATATCTCGCAAATGGAGATAGATCTTATCATAGGAATTCATGATCATAATTTGCTTTTGTTGAGATCATATTCAAAATTAAAATCATTCAAATCACCTCTAGGTGACATGTCCAAGAGAACAAATCACGTCTAGGTGACATGGTCTCTGGCCAATGAAGAAATTCTAGTGTTTACACCTTTCTTTGGAGAGATCATTTGAGTTTCCAAATGATCCTCAAAATTGATAAAAGTTTGTTCAAATGATTTTATCAAATATACTTGGATAGGGTTAAAAAAATCACTCAATTTGGATTTACCAATAAGCAATAATCCCCTTTCAAATAGGCTCTATCACTTGGAGTATGGTGTGTAACAATTTGAATGATAGCTCTCGAAGTGTAGAACCTTGATCAATTTGAATTTCTCTATTTGAAGATTCCACCAAAAAGTCATGATCAAAACAATGGAGAACCTCCCTTTGGGGATAAAAACAAAGAATCCAATGCTCCATAGGAGCGTGATTCAAAGGAAAACCATGGCGTACAACCATTCAATATAAATTCAATCAAGAATTCTATAAAAAAATGGAGCTCTCAAATCAATGCTTAAAGTAGAACATTATCCTAAAAATAATGCATGTAGGTAACTACCTATATGCTATCACATAACTATGCAAAAAGTATATTTAATTTGCTTAGATATACCTACATGTTTAAGAATATATAGGAATCATTACATTTGTGCATATACGTAAATGTAGCAAAATTTGCATTAGTGTGTAAGTATAAGCATAAAGAAATGCGTGCATGTATTCCTTAATGTATGTATGCATATATGTCTGAATGCATCATTTATATGTGCATCAATATGTATGGATGCACACATGTAGGCATGTATGTGCTTATGAATGTATGTATGTGTGCATCCAAATGTGTGTATGCATCTTCAACATGTGTGTGCCATGTATTTATGTACACAAATGTATGCATGTATGTAGATATGCATGCATGTGTTTATATGCATATATTTCAACTTTTCTTTATTCTTTTTCCACAAATGTACACAAATATCTTTATATACACAAATGTATGCATGTATGTAGATATGCATGCATGTGTTTGTATGCATTTATCTCACCTTTTTTTTTAATTCTTTTCCCACATTTCTATGCCTTTGTCTATATCTATTTCATTCGTTATTTCTCTCTTTGTCTTCCTCTCTCTCTCTCTCTCTTTGTTACTCTCTTTTTATCTCTCTCTCTCTCTATATGAGTGTATGTGTGTGTGTGTATTCACATGAGAGTGTATGCATATATGCGTGAGTGTTTCTCTCTCTCTCTCTCACATACACACACACACATACCCTTTCTCTTTCTCCATATTTTCCTTGCTCATTTGTTCTCTCTCTCTCTCTCTCCTTTTCCTCTCTTTCTCTCTCTCTCTCTCTCTCTCTCTCTCTCTTTCTCTATATTTTTTCTCCTCTCATTCCATCTCTCTCAATCTCCATCTCTTCCTCTCTTTTCATGTTTTTATCTCGCTCTCTTTCTCCATCTTTCTCTTTCTCTTTCCTTGTCTTCCTTTCTCTCTTTATCTCTCTATCCATTCAACTCTTTTTCTCTCTTTTTCTCTCTTTGTCTCTCTCTCTCTCTCTCCCTTTCCCTTTCTTCTTTCTCTCTCCTACTCGTTTGATGCATCTATCGACTGCTTTCCATAGGTAAAGTTGAGAGAAGAGTGGAAGAAAAGCATGAGATGGTGCAACAACATGTGGTTTATCCCAAATGTACTTTGGAAACATTCAGAATAGTCTATAAATTTCACTTTATCGCCTTGCTTCTTTCCAAGTTGAAAGGTTATTGAAAGGAGATATACTCTCTATTGCTCCTTGCTCGATAGACATGAGTGTTGTCAAGGTTGCCTGCATGGGTAGATGGACTTCTCATCAAATCATTCCTTGTAACTTGAATTGAATAAATCCTACTTGCATGAATCCAGGAACTTTTGACGAGTCATGGTTAGATCTATCAAACATCCACATAAATCATTTTGCTAGTCAATCAGCATGACCCATGAGACTTTCTCCATGTAGCTCCATGAGAGCAATTGTGAGAGTCTTCTTGGTACAATGGTCAAAAAATTTCTCCTCCATCACCATCCTCCTCACTCTAGATCTTCCCAAATATCTATACCAAATGTAAGGGGAGACAAGAATGCCATGCTCAAACTCACCTCCCAAACAATATATAGCCCTTGCCTAGTCATCCTCTAGAATCGTCTATGTGGTTTGACTATTCCTCTAGCCATCATGAATAGGCAATGAACTCTAGGATTTGTGGACTTGGGCATTGGGTATCCCCTCAACAAGTAACTTCTCATTCCTATATGCATGTACATCTATACAATATATCATTCTCCCCTCCTAATGCATGTTGTAATGATCAGATTCTTCAAAGGTTGAATGGCTTTTGAAAATTTTTGAGCTATGTTTTCCTATGCATCATTTAATTTATTCCTATGTTTGTACTGACCTTATAGAATGTGTTTCCAGTGGATCATGACTCTCCTGTCATCTATCTCATACTTCTTAAAATTTTCTGGGACCTCAAACAAAGATTCTTCCTCTTCTGGTGAGACTTCTCTCTTCTTTCGTTTCTTCCCTTCTTCCTTCTGGGTCACCTGTGTTGCTAATCTTACATCGTTTGTAAGCTCTCCATGCCTCTAGGGTTGAAATTCTACTTCATAGAAGTATTCCTCATCTGATGCAAATGGTGGGTCCATAATGATTGACTCTAGGTCGGAGTCACTTGCATCCTCAAATGCATCAGGGCTAGGTTCGCATTCTTCTAAAACAGCTTCTCCCATGATTGGCTCTATGGAGAAGACTGAAATATCATAGCCATCCTCATCACAGTGAGGTGTCCATTGTTCTTCATTGATGGCTACGTCCATTGTTGCTAAGATTTCTGCCCAACCGTGAGGTTCAAATTCTTCATCCGGAAACACCACAGGTGCATAGGCTGGGTCTTGAATGGGTCTATGAGTTTCGTTTGCACCTATTTCTCTGGCCTTTTCTCGCTTCTCTTCCTCTACTGCTACCTTGCACATCCATAAGTGGGTGTCTTCATGCATCCAAGAGGATCCTGACCCTATGGAATGCACCGATTCTGTATCATCTTTGGCTCTATGGATGGGATTCCACTGGATAGGAGGGACGTCTCTATGAGAATAATCCTTGAGATTGACTTTGGTCGTAACACCTAAGTGTTGCAGGTACAAAGAATTGGTCCCCCAATCCTGTACCACTTGCAACTGTCGCATAAATGGTCTTCCCAAAATCATCTCATAGGCATGATTTTTGTTGAAGTCACATATGGCAAATGTATGCTCAAACTCGACACCACAAGTGGTGAGAGTTATTCCTTCTAGCAATCCTAAGGGTCTCTCAATATGACCATCGGCCATTTGCAATTTCATTCTCGTTGGCCTGAGTGCCGGCTTGCCCCAACGCTTCCATAGGGAAGTGGTGGCAATTGCAACTCCTGCACCTGAGTCCAAAATTGCCTTGGTGGTGTACTCCTGGTAGGTGATGGGAAGATAGGTGTTCCCTTCTTCGCCTTCACACATATCTCCTATCTTGTCCAAGGGAATTTCTGGCACTGTCCTATGGGATCCTACCCGGGAACGTGGTTTTGCAACTTCAGTTACTTGACTGGCTACATAATTCTGCGCTTTTGGTCTATCCTTAGGCAGTTCTTCCAAAGTGAGATCGCGCTGCACCTTGGCGTTCTTTATTACCTCCGTGTTCCTAGGTATGACTGAGTCGTTGTTCCTTACCATGACTGTGGGTGCTCTCATACATGTGGACTTCGCTTCCCATGGGCCTGTGAAGTGGGGTAGCTCTTGTATGGAGTTAGACTCAAAGTCCAATCTCTCGTGCGACTGAGTACTCTCATGTTCCCCGTATATGGATGGGATGTCTTGTGGGAATTGGTCGTGTGTATCATCCACAAGTTCAAAAGGAGGGGCGACTTCACTTTCGTTATCCCATTTGTCTTCTTGAATCTCTCGTAAGAAGTCTGGTGCAAACCGATTCATAGAAGAAGAAGTGTCTGGCTCTGTAGAATTAGGCACATAAGCAACCTCGGAAGGAGGGCTTATTCTATCGTTGGCTCTCTCCTCGTTCTCATAGATGGCTGGAGCACAAACTTCCTGGGGAGGATTACTCATTCTATTACTCCTCCGAGCAGGCTCATACGCTCCCTGAGAAGGAATGTAGGCAACCTGTGGAGGTGTGTAAGCTTTCGAGGGAGGCTCATCTGCCTTTTGGGGAGAAAGATAAGCTTCTTGAGGAGGCACATGGGCTTCCTGAAGAGGCTGGCTTGTCCGTTCCCTTGCCCTTTCCTTTCCTAGAGTGGCAGGTTCCTTTTTTGATTGTGCAATTAGCCTCTCTATTCTTTCTAGCAGTCCATCGAAGTGTAACTGCGTCTTAGCTGAGCTAGAGATGTTAAAGAGGCGGCTAGCTTCGAACATGGCTTGAGCCAATTCCACCATCTTAGCACAAATTTTAGTTCGTTCAAGCTCTAGTTCGGCTCTAGGGTAGCACTTTTCATGATCGGTTATGGTTGGCCCTTCTTGGATTCTGGCCTGATACGCTTTAAGCATCATGTTTAGGTCCTCGGGAGTGGGATCTGCTAGGACTGATCCTACTTTGGGGGGTGGTGGAGTCGTATGAAGCGGGTTGGAAAGTGGTGGGTCGGATGGAGATGGGAATGGTGGTGGTGGAGTAGTGTGAGAGGGAGTTTGAGATGTGAGTTCGGTTATCCTGGCTCTTGTTTCTCTTACGCTTTCCTCGAGTTCACTCATCTTTTTTGCCCATTGCCTTTTCATTCTTTCTCGACTATCTTTCCACGCTCTAGTCCTTTTCTTTGTTATGCTCTCCGTTTCACTAGCCTCTGGGCTCTTATCCTGGTTCACCCCTTGATTCTGCTGCAATGCTTGAGCTCTAGTGACTACCTGTATGGGGGCAATGGAAGTGACACTTCTTGAGGAATCTACAACCAACCCAATCACATTGATAGGAGTGATTTTTGGCATATTATTGGGGTTTTTTGGGCAATCTTGTAAGAGATGCTCTTTTCCGCAATCTTGGCAAAAGCCTTGGATCGTCACGGACTGAGTTTGTGTAGGTGGAGGTAAGGGACAATCACGAATGAAGTGATCTCCTTGGCATCTGTAGCACGGTCCTCTTGGGAATGGAGGTCTTACTTGCCTAGGTTGAGGCCTAGGGTTGGGGTTTGCATACATGATGTTTGTATAATCTGACTCCCAACTAGGTTCATTCGGCTCTTCACTATAGTAGGACTCACCATGTTCTGGAGACTGCATGTAGTACGCCTGGGGGCTATCAACATGTGTAGAATCAAAGCTATGGTCACTGGGGTCATTTTCAGAAAGCAAGGATGTTACTGGGACTAAGGCTCTATTCAGGTTCTCTTCTGCTGCCGTGTACTTTACCGGAATCACATTAGCTGGAGCTGGGGGTTGTTGTGCTAACACAGGCTGAGGTCTTTGTTGGTTTTGGTATGGTTGCTGATAGGGTTGCTGTGGCCTGCCATATGGCTGTGGAGGGTACTGGTTCTGGTATCTTCCCTGTGGTGGATAGGGTTGAGGGTAGGCTTGCCTAACTGTTTGCTTATTGTAGGGGCAGTCTTGTGCGGTGTGATTGGTGTACCTCCGTTCTATGGTGCAGTACTGGCTACTAGGATTTACTTGGGGTTGAGTCATAATGGGACATACATTTGCCATGTGGTCGCCACCACAAGTATAGCATCTCTTCACAGGGGCAAACCTCGGAATTTGTTTGCTAGAGACACCTAGTTTTTGGGCCACCTTCTCTGCGAGTTCCTCAATTGATGTGGATTGCATGGAAGAGTGACTAGAAGCACTATCTAAATCTTTGTAGATTTTGGAAAGCTCTAGTTCTTCCCCTAGGTTATCCTCAATGTCAATGCACATGCGTACACACTCTTCTATAGTCCTAGGGTCCTTCAGATACACATAGGATCTCAATTTCGTACTCAGCAATCCATCAAGGAATAAGGCTACTTGTTTAGCAGATGTGGGTAGCTCCGAAACAGGGCACCTTTCAAGATATTGTCTAAATCTTCTTCCGGCCAATCTGACAGTCTCTTGAGGGGTCTGTTTGAAGTTGTGAATCAATGAGGAGGTATTGTGTCTTATGCCACTCTTAGAGAACTCTACAATGAAGGCTTCTAGGAGTTGGTCTATACACCTGAATTGTCGCTCATCCAATGGCTGAAACCATGTAAGTGCTGTGTTCCTAAGGGTTAGACCGAAGGCATTGTACTGTGTGAATAGATCCTCCACTTGTTCAGCTCTCAAGACTTGCTTGAATTCCGCCACATGATCATAGGGATCTCCTGTGCCATCAAAGTAATTCTTCATGGACTTAACCAACTGGGTCGGTCTCAAGGTTCTTGTGTGCTCTCTAGGTCTCGGCAGAGGAAATCCATCCACATTTCTTTGATTCTTGTGGGCTCTAAGTATCTCAGGTTCTACTCTATTCGTCTCTGTCCTCGTTCTTTCTCTGCCCACTGGGTTGGCAAAGCTTACTTCTGGTCTATCTCTACTTCTGTCTCTTTGAGTTCCATGAGCTTGGGATGTTCCAGCTCCAGGGTGACCATAGGATACATTCGATCTTGGTTGGGGGGAAATGAATTCACCCTTCCAAGTGTAAGCATGCCTATCATTTTCTGTCACCACAAAGATCCTTTCTGAGGTGTGATCTAAGTAGGTCACTCTACCTGGGCTATCCGGATCCTTAAACTCATAGATCATGATATTTCCTATATCAGTTGGCTGATTAGATTTATACCTCCAAAAGGCTTCGTCAGTTTCTCGATTGAGGAGCAACTCTATGCTCTTGTTGTCTTGGGGAATCCACTCAGGTGTGATAATCCTAGTGAGAACAGATTTGCCTCGAGGGGTTCTAGGTTCTACACCCATGTTTCCTTGTTCCAAGTCACCTAAGTCCGCTTCTGAGATTACATTCCCAAATTCATCTGTCCTATCTGGGTGACTAGTGACTACATATATGGTTCCTTCTTTGTCCAGGTATGCACCATTTTCAAACTTGACTGCTGGGTGCTCTAGTCCTATGGATTGATCAGGATTCTTAATCTGTACCACAGATCTTCCTAGGCCGTCCTCATAGATGCTAGCACCTAATCGGTTGGTCCTAAGGTATTCCAGCTGTGTTTTGTAAGGGCCTTCTACCCTGTACAAATATGGCATTCCTGAACTTCCCGTAGGCCTGTCCATGCCTTGAGACATCTCTGACTCACTGGTCTCAGAGCTAGGGTAGTACGAGTGGTGGCTCAACTGCTGGGCCCAAGACCTAGCAGTGTGGTTAACACTAGCCTCTGAAGACCTAAGGCTTTGTCTCTCCCTTACTAAATGTCGTCCTGATCTAAGGTTCATATGCCTATCTAAGTAGCCCAATTCTTTGCCCAGAGTACAACCTCGTTGCTGGTTACTTTATATTAGTCGCTTGGTTCTTTTTAGTTATTCCTCGTGTTTAAGGTCTTGTCTGATATTACGTCGTCAGGAATACTTGAATGTTCTTCGTGCTTTTAGGTTGATCGTTCCACGTTAGGTCCTTTTCCTTTATGTTATCGACAGTACAGAGATTAGGTTTTTAGCTTGAACTTGAGTTTTTAGGCAGTCTTCAACTTGATACCTGCCTATCGTCACCCTGACTTACTCCTACCTCTAGTCGTTCTTAGCCTAGGCTATGAATTGACAGAGGGGGTTAAAAGTTTCCAACCTTTTGTTTCCTGTTCGGTTGCCCTTGAGTGCCCAGGAAATGTGTTCCCAAGCTCGCACTTACACTTGCTTAGAACGCCTTTCGATGCTCTCAATAGATCTGTAAGAGTTCCAAAGTTAGCTTTGAGATTTAAGTTCCAAAGACAGAACCAATTATTTTCATTCCTGTAGCACAAACACAAACTTGCATAGTGATTTTCAAGAAAACAATCCTAAGGACCCCTGACTTTGATCCCCCTGGATATGGTCAACTTCAAAATACCCTATCTGAAAATCAATGCATTATCTTTATAAAAAACAGTTGAGGGCGTGTAGTATATGCCACGAGCTTTCCAACAAGCCCTAGAGCTCAAAAAATTGATTTCGTATGAAAAAGTTATGACTGTTCAGGGTTTAGGGGGTTAAAACAAGATTCAATCTGGCCGACAGATCCTAGGATTTTCTCCAAATCACAAGTGTAGGAACCTCCCAAAATGCTAATAGATTGACTATTTTGCCCCAAAATTATCCCAACTTTTGAACAAAATCAAACCCTAATTTTTGGCCGAAAAGCCTGTCAATCGCGATCGACAGGTCTGTCAATCGCGATCGACAGGTCTGTCAATCGCGATTGACAGAGGTGTCCGTCGGGGCTGTCAGTCGTGATCGACAGTGTCAATCGCGATCGACAGAGTCGATCGTGGCTGTCAATCGCGATCGACAGTATCAATCGCGATCGACACGTTTTCCGGTTTTTTCGCCGAAATTTCAGTCAATCGGGGGCCTATCAGTCGCGATGGACACGTGGCTACGCGTAAAAGTCAATCAATCGTGGAATTTCAGTCGATCGCGATCGACGGTGTCACTCGCGATTGACAGAGGTGTCGGTCGTGGCTGTCGATCGCGATCGACGGTATCAATCGCGATTGATAGGGTCCTACGTGGCAGTCAGTCGATCGTGGAGGTCTGTCGATCGCGATTGACAGAGTCTGTCGGTCGCGATTGACAGGGTCTGTCAGTCGCGATTGACAGAGGCTGTCGGTCGCGATTGACAGAAAACCTCGGAATTTTTCTACTGTTTTTAATGTTTTAGAATGTGCTCTTTGTGCTTGTTCTAGTGGTGCACTCAATTTTGTGAAAAGCCAAAAATTTCTGTCAGTCGCGATCGACAGGAGCCTGCGACCGCGAGACAGTTTCTTCGAATTTCGTACCTGCGCAGGAAGCTGGGGATGATGATACAGCAAGTTCCTGCAAAAAGCTCAAGACACATGCAAGAAAACACACATGCAATATCGCTCTCTCGCTCTCTCTCACAAGTGAAATGAGGGAAATGAGGTGAGGAAGGTGATATGATCAAAAAAGGAAATTTTCGCGATGATGGAGATGGAGGTGGGAGATGGTGATGATGATGATGGAAATGATGATGGAGAAGAAAGTAAAAGAAAATCGATGAGAGTGAAGAAAATACCTACAACTCCAACGCGTCAACTCTACGTCTTACCATCACACGCTCGTCCTCAAAGCTCGATCCCCGGCAACGGCGCCAAAATTTGGTGTAGCTCAGTGATGAGTAGCACCTCCTTTAATGTCAATCCGGGAAGACGTGAGGATGGTATGAAGACCTCGAGCAAGTGGCGGCACAAGTGCGTGAGTGAGAAGCACACTAGCATGCACACACATACACACACGCGCACACACGGCAAGACAAAGAGTGAGAATCAATGGAGTTCTTCAATTACTTCCAAATGCTCTTACCAGTTCGTTTCAATTACAATCTAGCCCCAAAAATGAGCTCTCTAGCTCTTTTTATAGTTTTTGGCTAAGTTTTGGCCCTGTCCAGACCTAGTGTTCGGCCTAGTTAAAAATTAGGTTCCAGGGCTCATTTGAGGGCTCAAACGATATCTAAAAAATACGAAAATTGGCAGGTAGATACTTCTAAAGCTCCTCAAGCTCAAGGACTCCTTGGCTTGCACAAAATGGAGCTACAAAAAGATGAAATGATATTTACAATGGTGTTTAGTGATGAGAATCACTTTTAATTGGTGTAGAGGTTTTGAAAAATTAAGGTTGCCTTAGTGCTAAATCTGAGTGAATGTTCATAAGTGCTTCTTCCTGAAGAAAATTGTTGGCCTATTTGCCAGATCTTCGTTGACTCCCTTGTCTGCTTGTGCCTTCTCTCCCTTGTCCGCTGCTAACACAAATGATATGTGTAATGATCAAATCAAAACAGGTAACTTTGCACTTCACAAATCCAAGAAAACTTGCTATTTTTGTATTGACACCTGCTCAGCCTTTCACTCAGTATGACCAGCACACTTACAATTGATCAAATTCCTTCTGGACATATTAAATTAGCTTAACAAGCTACCATTTGCAAGTGAAATCACTCAAATTGATAAACTATGCACAGAGAAATAACTTTAGCAAGTTTATGGTCACTCCCGACTTTTTAGGAGATGTGCAGACAAATACCAGAGACTGCTTCGAAGACGATTTCTCGAAAATGGCTGAACCAAACTTCTTCAAACTTTGTAGTCTTGTAGAGTGCTTTGAGCTGGTTCCAACTGTAGTCTTGTAGAGTGCTTTGAGCTGGTTCCAACAAGCCTTGAATCACTTGATTTGGTTGAGAAACCACTGAGATATGCTCTGTTGAAGTTGACAGACTTGGAGTATACAACTCAGAGAATCACAGAGTAGATGAATGTAAGTATTTGTATTAGATCATGTAAATGTACATTCCCATTGGTATGATAAACATAGCCAAATGGTACTCAGAGGTGTAGGCTATGAAGTAGACCTCACACACTCAATGATTGATACAGAGATGCCTCGGGATGAGTGAAGAACCACCGCGACTTTTTCCTTTGTAGTTTTTATAGGAATTGAGTGATGATTTGAATTTGATTTCAAATCAATCTCCTAGAATCTTTCACCTAAAAGTTGATTGAGATATTCTCTCAATTAGTCAACAACCTTTTCCATGACTTCCAATCAATTAGGTGTGATTACATAAAATGCCAAGTCACTTAGACTTTTACAAGAGATAAAATGGTAAGAACTTATAAGCATAAGTTCACATGGTCCTTTCTTCAAATGAATTAAGCTTCCAAGGTTTCAAAAACAAGTTTCCAAAGTTCCAAGCCAAGTGTGATGGCTTGAATTACACCAACAGAAGTGAGAAGAGTGGTGTTTGAGGATACTAGTCCTCCGGTTAGCATGCATAAAAATGCTGCACATAGGGATGTTCAAGAGAATGTCCATTCAGATCAGTCTGCACATGTTCCTGTTCAACAACCATTGAGACGTTCTGCACGTGTCTCATATCCACCTGATAGATATGTTCCAGGTTTAGATTTTGTTATGCTAACAGATGCCGGTGAGCCCTCTTGCTACAAAGAGGCTATGCAGACAGAGGATCATGTCAAGTGGGAGCGTGCCATGAAGAGTGAGTTGGATTCTATTCACAAGAATGGTACTTGGGACTTAGTACCTTTGCCAAAGGGCAGGAAAGCTTTACCATGTAAATGGGTATATAAGCTGAAATTCACATCAGATAGTGCTTCTCCAAAATATAAAGCACGACTTGTTGCAAAGGGTTTTAAGCAACAACATGGTGTTGATTTTGAGGAAATCTTCTCTCCAGTGGTCAAGATGACTACTTTGCGCATGTTGCTTGGATTCGTTGCAATGGAGGACTTAGAGCTAGTCCAAATGGATGTGAAAACAGCTTTCTTGCATGGAGATCTTACAGATGAGATCTATATGGAACAACCAGAGGGTTATGTAGTTCCTAGCAAGGAAAGTCTAGTTTGTAAGCTCAAGAAGAGCTTGTATGGACTTAAAGAGTCTCCTAGACAATGGTACCAAAAGTTTGATGCTTTTATGAAGTCCCAAGGCTATTCTCGGAGCAATGAGGATCATTGTCTCTACACAAAGAGATGTTCTGATGGCAGCTTGATATGCTTGATACTTTACGTCGATGATATGTTGATTGCTGGGAAGTCCTCTTATGATTTGTCAATTCTCAAAAAGAAGTTGAGTCAGACATTTGATATGAAGGATTTGGGGGATGCCAAACATATTCTTGGCATGCGCATTACTCGTGATAGGAGTAAAATATGCATATACTTGTCTCAAAGTGAGTACATATCCAAAGTACTTCACCGATTCAATATGCAGGGTGGAAAGGCATTGAGTACACCTTTACCCACATATGTGAAATTGAGCAAGGATGACTGCCCCAAATCAGATGAGGAAAAGGAATTCATGAGCAAAATTCCCTATCAGTCTGCTGTTGGTAGTCTCATGTATGCTATGGTAGCTAGGAGACCAGACATTGCATTTGCAGTGGGAGTTGTGAGCAGATATATGTCTAATCCTGGCAAGAAACATTGGGAAGCGGTCAAAATGATTTTGAGATATCTGAGTGGCACTAAGGACAAGTGTCTATGCTTAGGTAGAGGGAAAGCATCCATTATTGGTTACACAGATTCAAACTATGCTGGTTGTGTAGACAATCGTAAGTCTACATCAAGGTACATTTTTCATTTTGTTGGAGGTGCTATCTCTTGGAGATCTCGTCTTCAAGAATGTACAGCTGTTTCCACCATAGAAGCAGAGTATGTTGCAGCAAGTGAGGCATGTAAGGAAGCATTGTGGCTTTCTCGTCTTGCTTGTGATATGGGTTTGCCTCAGCATGTACCTCACTTGCTCAGTGATAGTCAGAGTGCCATTGCTTTGGCTAAGAATCCGGTCTATCATGCAAAGACCAAGCATATTGAGGTGAGGTATCACTTCATTAGAGATTGCTTAGCCACTGAGAGCATTATTCTTGAGAAGGTTCACACTCGAGATAATGCTGCAGATGCTTTGACTAAAGCTCTACCACAGGATAGCTTTCGACACTGTTGTCACTTGATGGGGGTTACTTGATTCTTGATCTTACGCAGTCACTTGTATACTGTGTAACATGCCCATCAGGTGGGAGGTATAGTTTGTATACTTACACTCAGGTATTCTTTATCATTCTTTCTTTTTTCTCCCATAGTTACTCTGGCCATATTGGCCTTTAGTGGGAGATTGTTACCGTTAGTTTCCATGTGAAAGGCCAAATGGCCACCGAACACTTCTTTGTATATGTTCTTTAATAAAACATATAGTGGCCTGGTCAGTCACAGACTGTAAGTTCGACCGCATTTGTAAGACCTAAGAAGTCTGTCTTTGTGCTCCCTGTGTACTGTGTTTTCTGCGCATTCTACAGCCTCTGTGCGGAGTACTGTGTACGGCGTCAGGAGCTCGGTTTCTACTCCGAGCATATTGTCGTGGAGCTCTCGAGAAGGAGAGTGTAGTGCGGTGCATCGCCATCAAAATACTTCACGTCTTCCTTGGGTTGAGCATGATGGTATATTTGCAAGCTTCTCAAAAACTGTTAATTGCTCAAAAGAGGTTGTCACTGTTGATCTTGAGCAGTTATGGGCTGTAAGTTGCTTCAAAGCTATTAATGGTATAACGTTGATGTCCTCTAAATCTTTCATGCCAAGTACTCATCACCCATAAGGAAGGATGGGTAAGTGTATTATTGCATGGGTTAAAAACATTATGTGCCTTGTGCACAGCCTTGTAATGTGGACCTATGTATGCATACTTGGAAAATGCATGGGAAGAAGTATGGTGCTAGAAATTGGGTCTTGAGCAAAGTGCTCAAGGGTATGCTGACGAAGAGATTTCCTAATCTACCATGGTTATAGTGTTGCTACAGTAGGCCATCTTACCATGGTGAAGGGTCCATGGATCTTCATTCTTCGTGGTGTACTCCCATCACAGTGATTGACCATTGCCTTTCTTGCTTGTTGATGGATGTCCTTGCTGATGGTTCACTGAGGAGATTCATCAAGTGCATGGTCATGTTTCCTCTCTTTGTCTTTTTTGCTTCCTCTTTTTTATGTTTTTGTTCTTTCTTTTTCTCTCTCTTTTCTTTTTGCAACAATGTCACAAACAAGAAGACAGTGGTTAGTAGCAATAAAATATTTTACATATGCCAAGTGTGTCTCATGTACCTAGGATTTCTCAATGGTGTCTATGCATGACCATGTAATGTGGCCCTATATTAATGCATACTTTGGAAATGCATGACCTGAATGGTGCAAAAGACAAGGTTATGCCAAAGGCACATGGTTGTTGCTCGTCGAGGCTTCAAGGTTGTTGGTGGACGTTGATGCAGTCTTGTTGGAGGTCACCAGTGGATCTTGAAATGATGTGCACAGTCGATGGTGAAATGAAAATTGACCATTTCTCCCTTTAGGGATCCATTTGAGAACAATGTTTGGCTGTGTAGAGATCAACTTTGGCTTCTTCATCTGTGGATTGTTGCTTGAACTTTTTATCCCTCCTGGTTGGCGCTTTGTTTTTGTGGGTGCTACTAGGGCTTTTGGCTTTCAAACCCATATCCTTGTCACTTGTCTTCTTACTATTGTCGAAGAGTTGAGTGTATCTTCTTTGGGTCTTTCTGCTCGATTCTTACCCTTTTCTCTCCTTGAATTCTTTTTTGAGAACTTTTGCATGGTGAGGAGCCTAGGCCTTTGTGCATGTAAGAGTTCTTTAGGAACCCACATGTGTAATCGCCCTTGTTGAGGTGCAGCTAATTTTTTTGGTACCCAAATTTGTCGGAGGCCTTCTTGTTGAGTTGGTCGTGGTGGCTTGGTTCTTGTCTTCACATTGTTAGCTTGCCTGGGTGGGAATTGTGTTGGCAAGGCTAGTGGTTGCTCTCCTTTTCGTACCCAGATTTTCTTCATGCCTAGAACTACTTTCTTCTTGAAATCTCTTTGTCTATTTGAGATAGCAGTTGTCATGTACTATTTTGCTTGCCTTTTTGGTTGAGTTGTGGTGATGGCATTAGTCTTTGCACAAGAGGAGTTCCCTTGTCTTTGAGCCTGTTCTTCCATGATTGATTTCTTTTGGAACACAGAGCTTTTGACACATGCAACACCTTTTTTGCTAAGATTAGTCTTAGAAGAACTAAGAGAATGTGTGACATCTAGATTTGTGAGCATGCAATTCTCTAATTCTAATGTGATGCTTTGTTCCTGTACCCAAACTTGAAGAAGTTGACTTCTTAGGTTCAAGTTGACTGCATGGTCGTAAATCCAATCTTGACCCAAAACAAGTGGCTCTCTAAGGTCCTCATCATGACACACTAGCATTTTGACTTTCATTGGAACAACTTGAAGGTAGATGGGAAGTTCCACCTCACCCAAACAAGGGGTTTCCACACCTCCCAATCCAATGAGATAGGCTTTTATAGGCTTGATGCTCAATTGCAGGTCTTGGTAGTATGAAAGTCTAATTGCACTAGTTGCTGCTCCGGAATCAACCAATGCTCTCACCGTCCTTACACTCTTTCCTTGTCCAACCTCTATGATCACAAAGGGGCATTGGTCGATTATTCGAGAAGTAATTATGCCCAATTTTTGGCACATGTCCATGTGATATTTTGGGGCTTTTGTGTTGACATCTAGGCCTAGTCACCTTAACTTATTTTGCCTTATGTGCTCTCTAGCCTCTGCCTGTGCTTCTCCTCTAACCCTTAACTCCTCTTCTTTTTGCTTCTTAGCAGTGTTGAGTCTCATTAGCATATCCTCTGTAAGAGGTTCTTGATATAACTTGAATCGAAAACCACTTATATAGTTTGGCAAGATGTCACCTTCTAGAGTGTCCAATTGAACCGCACCGCTAGTGGAAATTCTATTCATGATCATGGGTCCATATCCTCGTTTCTCTAGCTTGCACGCATGTTGCTTTAGCATATAAACCACTAGATCTCCTTCTTTCAATCCTTTATCCTTGATGTGTGCATCAAAGTATGCCTTTTGTCTTTTCTTTGTAGCATAGATGCCTGCTGCTGCTCGTAGCCTCATCTCACCTAAGCATTCTAGATCAAAGATCCTAGAGGACAATTCATGTCCATTCCACTCGTGTTCTTGGGCTACTTTCAAGGCTGGGATTAGGAAGTCCAATGGTAGCACAACTCAATTGACCTATCTCTTGGTAGTTGCGACTATTCAAGGGTTGAAACCAAGCTAAGGTAGTACCCTTAAGAGTCAAACCAAACGCCTCAAATTGTGTGACCAATTCCTCAACCTACTCAGCTCTTAACACTTGTTTGAACTCACCCACATGATCATATGGGTCTCCGAACCCATCAAAATAGTTATTCATTGCCTTGACCACTTGAGAGGGTCTAAGGGTTCTTGGGTGTTCTCGGGGTCTAGACAATGGAAAATCATGTTCATCTCTTTGATGCCTATGAGCTCTATGTCTCTCACTTTTAGGTCTTTCACCCACATGTCCTGATCTCTCTCTGCCCACAATGTGTGCAAAGCTTACCTCAGGTCTCTCTCTAGTTCTTTCCCTCTGTGTTTCATGAGCCTTGGATGATCCAGTTCCTTGGATACCATGGGAAATGCTAGATCTTAGTGGAGGGAAAATTGATTCACCCTGCCAAGTGTATGCATGCTTGTCATGCTCTGTTACCAAGAATATTTTCTCCGATGTATTATCTAGATAGACAACTTTACCTGGTGTCTCAGGATCTTTTAATTCGTAGATGATGACTATTGGGCTCCGTTGATCTAGCTTGAATCTCCAAAAGGCTTTGTCAGTTTCTCTATTCAAGAATAGTTCTATGCTTTTGTTGTCTTGAGGAACCCACTCTGGAGTGAGCATTCTAGTCAAAACAGATTTTCCTCTAGGAGTATTGGGTTCTCGTCCTAGGTCTCCTTGCTCTAGGTCTCCTAGCTCGTCCTCAAGAATGATATTTCCAAACTCATCTATCCTATCAGGTAAGTTGGTAACCACATACATGGTTCCTTCCTTGTCAATGTATGACCCCTCTTTGAACTTGATCACTGGGTATTCAAGTCCAAAGGGTTGATTTGGATTTTTGAGTTGGACAACTGATCTTCTTAGACTGTCCTCATAGATGTGTGCACCTAATTGGTTGGTCCTGACTATACTCCAATTGTGTCTTATAGGGACCTTTTGGTGTCTGTAAATAGGTAGTAGCTGAGCTACGTGTGGATCTCTCCATGTTGAAGAACATTTCTGAGTCACTGGTTTCTGAACTTAGTGTGTAGGGATAACCACTTAGTTGTTGTGCCCAAGACTTGGTTGTATGGTTAACACTGGCCTCGGATGATCTAATGCTTTGTCTATCCTTGCCTAGGTGTCTACCAAATCTCAGGTTCATAAGCCTTATCTTCTTGTCCCAAGGTTCTCTTGTATTGCTCAGAATCCTTTGGAACTCCTTGGTTTCCTAGTTCCCCTGAGGGTCAACTTCAAAATACTCTATCTAATAATCCACGAACCAAAAATCACCGCAAACGGATTTCGTATGAGAAAGTTATGCCAATCCAGGGTTCTGGGGGTTAAAACAGAGTAACAAGATCCTTCTAGGAGTACCTCAGGACAGGCGATACGATACCAGATTTTCACGATACGATACCTCTATTTTCCATGATAGGTGATACCACTACAAACGATACCACCTTAGACGATACGATACCCTCGGGGCGACTGTGATAGCGATACCAACTTGGCCGACGATACGATACTGCTATCCACACGATACAATACTGGAAATGGCCACAATACGATACCTCTGATTGACACAATACAATACCAACTTCACGATACGATAGCTTCTAGAAGATATGATACCACTAGGCATACGATACGATACCACTCCACCCATGATACGATACTGCTTGTGCTACACGATACGATACGAATGAGTCCACACGATATGATACCTCTAGCTAGACGATACGATACTGCAAGGTATACGATACAATACCAGAATTTAGACGATCGTGATACTAACTTGGTCGACGATATGATACCACTCGGTCGATGATACGATACCGTGACCGACACGATACGATGCCACCAGGTTGACTACAATCGCGATACCAGCACTTGACGATATGATACCAGAATGGTATCGCGATACCTCAAGTGGGTATGCACGATATGATACCTCTACAAGTATCGCGATACACGGGAGTTCTGGTACCGCGATACCAAAACTCGACCGGACACGATACTTGGAGTGTTTGAGATCCAAATTCAATTTTTTTTGCAAATGTGTACCTTAGGTTCTCCTTGTCACTCCTATGTGGTTGTAGATGCAAGGTCACCCTCCAAACTCAGGATATCACTGCCGCGATGCCAGATGCATTCACCGCATGATTCTGAATTAAATTTCTAGTGTTTTGAGTGTTTTTCAAGAGTGTTTCTTGAGTGTTTTTAGCTCTCAACTCCCCCGCACTTCTTTCTCACAGCCACGAGTAAAAAATAAGTGAATGTACTGTCGAAAATTGAAAAAAAAATAGAGAAGATGAAGATGGGAGAAGATGGTGATAATGATGATGATGGAGATGAAGCAAAACTCAGAAACTGAACTGAAAATGGTGATTTTTTACCTTCCAACATCGCTACTCTACGTCTTACCGTCACACTCTCGTCCTCCAAGCTCTCTCCCCAGTAATGGCGCCAAATTTGGTGTCACTCTAGCACAATGGCAAGTACCAACGTGAGGAACTTCACCTCATAAATGTCAATCCGTGGAGATGTGAGGACCGGTATGAAGACCGTGAGCAGGTGTTGAAGCTCAAAGTCAAGGAAAAAACAGGGAAGCACATCAAAAGGTGGACACACGAGGAAAGGGAGCAAGTAGGGAGCTCCAAGAAGTGTATGTCAAATTTTCAGAAGAATCCCCTACAAAAATAGTGATTTTCATCACTAAAAACCATTGTAAATACCATTATCTATTTTTAGTAACTTCATTTTGTTCAAGCCGAGGAGTCCTCGAGCTTGAGGAGTATTAGAAGTACCATCGTACCAATTTTCATAATTTTTAGACTTCGTTTGAGCCCTCAAATAAGCCCTGGAACCTAATTTTTAACTAGGCCGAACACTAGGTCTGGACAGGGCCAAAACTAGTCAAAAAACTATAAAAAGAGCTAGAGAGCTCATTTTTGGGGTTAGATTGTTTGTGAATTGAGCTTATGTAAGAGACCTTTTGATTAATACAAAGAACTCCATTGTTCCTCTCCATGTTCTTGCCTTGTGTGCGCGTGTGCGTGTATGTGTGTGCATGCTTGTGTGCTTCTCACTCACGCATTTGTGCCCTCACTTGCTCATAGTCTTCATACTAGTCCTCATGTCTCCACGGATTGACAATTATGAGGTGAATCTTCTCACGTTGGTACTCACCATTGTGCTAGAGTGACACCAAATTTGGCGCCGTTGCCGGGGAGAGAGCTTCGAGGACGAGCGTGTGATGGTAAGACGTCGAGTTGAGACATTGGAGTTATAGGTAATATCCTTCTTTCTCTTAATTTTTCTTCATTTTTTCCTTACTTTCGCATCACCATCATCACCATCATCATCTCCACCATCTCCCATCTCCACAAAAAAATTTCAGTTTTTTGGTCATATTACACCCCCCACCTCATTTCCCTCATTTCATTGTGAGAGAGAGCGAGAGAGAGCTTGCATGCTATCTGTTTTTGGTGTGTTTTTGAGCTTTTGTTGCAGGAACTTGCTGTACCACCTCCTCCAGCAGTGTGCGCAGGTACGACAGACTCTGCACAGGTCCCGGGACGACGACCTCTGTCTATCGCGACAGACAGAAAAACTTAAAATTTTGTGAATGCATGTTTGTCACGGTAACCTACACCATTAGGGCACTCTAAATCACTAGAAGTTTCTCAAAAATTTGCGTTTTTTCTGTCTATCGCGACAGACACCGTCTATCGCGACAGACACTGTCTATCGCGACAGACAGAGACCCACGACAGACAGCGTCTATCGCGACAGATCAGTCTATCGCGACAGACACCGTCTATCGCGACAGACAGAAATTCCGCGACAGACAGCGTCTATCGCGACAGACACCGTCTATCGCGACAAACCAAATCACGACAGACGACAGACACCGTCTATCGCGACAGACCAAACCACGACAGACATCGTCTATCGCGACAGACACCGTCTATCGCGACAGACAGAAATCCACGATAGACCCCGTCTATCGCGACAGACACCGTCTATCGCGACAGACAGAAAGTCCACGACAGACAGCGTCTATCGCGACAGACACTGTCTATCGCGACAGACCAAACCACGACAGACGACAGACAACGTCTATTGCGACAGACAACGTCTATCGCGACAGACAACGTCTATCGCGACAGACCAAAATTCCACGATAGACAGCGTCTATCGCGACAGACACCGTCTATCGCGACAGACAGCCCCACGATAGTTTGTGTCTATCGCGACAGACACCGTCTATCGCGACAGACAGACATTTTCGGCAAAAATTAAGGGGTAAATTTTTGGAAATTTAGGCTAAATTTTGGGCATATTTGCACTCTCAAATACTCATACACTTACAAAGGCCTTAGAAAAACGCATTAAAACCCCTGAAAGGTTCTGTTTGTCTAGTTAACCCCCTAAACCCTGAACGATCATAACTTTTTCATACGAAATCCATTTTTTGAGCTCTAGGGCTTGTCGGAAAGCTCGTGGCATATACTACACGCCCTCAACTGTTTTTAATAAGAATAATGCGTTGATTTTCAGATAGGATATTTGGAAGTTGACACACTGAGGGGTAGGAACACCAAGGGAGCTCTAGAGGAAATTTCTAGCAATACAAAAGGGGGAACAAGGGTCATTAAAAAAGTGTCTGAAATAAATTGTCTGTCAATTGAAAGGTCTACTTGGAGCTAATCTTGGGACTTATGCAGGTCTATTGAGAAGCAATTGAGAGCGTCCAAGCAAGGGTTTTGCGCAAGCTTGAGAATCAACTTCTCGAGCACTAAAGAGCAAGGTTCGGCAAGAAAGGTCGGAATACTCTCAACTCCTCTTCGTCAATTCCTAGCTTAGGCTAAGAACGATTAGAAGTAAGAGTAAGTCAGGGCGACGATAGGCCACTATCAAGTTGAAGCATACCTAAACTTTCAAGCTCAAGCTAAGGGCATAATCCTTGTACTGTCGAGAATTTTAAAGGGAAAGAACTTAACGCGGAACGATCAACTGTAAGTGCGAAACAACATTCAAATATTCCTGACGACGTGATATCAGACAAGACCTTAAACACGATAAAATAACTAAAAAGAACCAAGCGACTAATCTAAAGTAACCAGCAACTAGGTTGTACTCTGGGCAAAGAATTGGGCCACTTAGATAGGCATATGAACCTTAGATCAGGACGACATCTAGTAAGGGAGAGACAAAGCCTTAGATCTTCAGAGGCTAGTGTTAACCACACTGCTAGGTCTTGGGCCCAGCAATTGAGCCACCACTCGTACTACCCTAGCTCTGAGACCAGTGAGTCAGAGATGTCTCAAGGCATGGATAGACCTACAGGAAGTTCAGGAGTGCCTTACTTGCACAGGGTAGAAGGCCCTTACAAAACACAGTTGGAATACCTTAGGACCAACCGATTAGGTGCTAGCATCTATGAGGACGGCCTAGGAAGATCCGTGGTACAGATTAAGAATCCTGATCAATCCATAGGACTAGAGCACCCAGCAGTCAAGTTTGAAAATGGTGCATACCTGGACAAAGAAGGAACCATATACGTAGTCACCAATCACCCGGATAGGACAGATGAATTTGGAAATGTAATCTCAGAAGCGGACTTAGGTGACTTGGAACAAGGAAACATGGGAGTAGAACCTAGAACACCCCGAGGCAAATCTGTTCTCACTAGGATTATCACACCTGATTGGGTTCCCCAAGACAACAAGTGCATAGATTTGCTTCTCAATCGAGAAACTGACGAAGCCTTTTGGAGGTATAAACCTGATCAACCAACTGATATAGGAACAATCATGATCTATGAGTTTAAGGATCCTGATAGCCCAGGCAGAGTGACCTACTTAGATCACACTTCGGAGAGGATCTTTGTGGTGACACAAAATGATAGGCATGCTTACACTTGGAAGGGTGAATTCATTTTCCCCCAACCAAGATCGAATGTATCCTATGGTCACCCTGGAGTTGGAACATCCCAAGCTCATGGAACTCAAAGAGACAGAAGTAGAGATAGACCAGAAGTAAGCTTTGCCAACCCAGTGGGCAGAGAGAGAACGAGGACGGAAACAAATAGAGTAGAACCTGAGATACTTAGAGCTCACAGGAATCAAAGAAACGCGGATGAGTTCCCTCTACCACGACCTAGAGAGCACACAAGAACCTTGAGACCGACTCAGCTAGTCAAGTCCATGAAGAACTACTTCGATGGCACTGGAGATCCATACGATCATGTGGCTGAGTTTAGGCAAGTCCTGAGAGCTGAACAAGTGGAGGATCTATTCACACAGTACAATGCCTTTGGTCTGACCCTTAGGAACACTGCCCTGACATGGTTTCAGCCACTAAATGAGAGGCAGTTCAGGAGCATAGACCAACTCCTAGAGGCTTTCATTATTGAATTCTCTAAGAGTGGCATAAGGCATAATACCTCCTCGCTGATTCACAGTTTCAAGCAAAACCATCAAGAAACCGTGAGACTTGCAGGAAGAAGATTTAGGCAATACTTAGAAAGATGCCCTGTCTCGGAGCTACCCACACCAGCTAAACAAGTGGCTTTATTCCTGGATGGATTGCTAAGTACTAAATTGAGATCTTATGTGTACTTGAAGGACCCTAGGACCATAGAAGAGTGTGTACGCATGTGTATTGACATTGAGGACAACCTAGGGGAGGAGTTAGAGCTTTCCAAGATATACAAAGATTCGGATAGTGCCTCTAACATTTCTTCCACGCAATCCACATCAATCGAGGAACTTGCAGAAAAAGTAGCTCAAAAATTAGGCGTCTCTAGTAAACAAATTCCTAGGTTTGCCCCTGTGAAAAGGTGCTATACTTGTGGTGGCGACCACATGGCGAACGTATGTCCCATTATGGCTCAACCCCAAGTTAATCCTAGTAGCCAGTACTGCACCATAGAACGAAGATACACCAATCACACCGCACAAGATTGCCCATACAACAAGCAGGCAGTTAGGCAACCCTACCCTCAGCCATACCCGCAGCAAGGAAGATACCAGAACCCGTACCCTCCACAACCATATGGCAGGCCACAACAGCCGTATCAGCAACCCTACCAAAACCAACAAAGGCCTCAGCCAGTGTTAGCTCAACAACCCCATGCCCCAGCTAATGTGATTCCGGTAAAGTATGCTGTTGCAGAAGAAAACCTGAATAGAGCTATAGTCCCTGTAACACCTTTGCTTTCTGAAAGTGACCCGAGTGACCATAGCTTTGATTCTACACATGTTGATAGTCCCCAGGCGTACTACATGCAGTCTCCAGAACATGGTGAGTCCTATTACAGCGAAGAGCCAAATGAACCTAGTTGGGAGTCAGATTATACAAACGTCATGTATGCAAACCCCAACCCTAGGCCTCAACCTAGGCAGGTAAGACCTCCATTCCCAAGAGGACCGTGCTACAGATGCCAAGGAGATCACCTCATTCGTGATTGCCCCTACCCTCCACCTACACAAAACCAATTAGTGACAATCCAAGGCTTCTGCCAAGATTGTGGAAAAGAGCTTCTCTTACGAGATTGCCCAAAGAACCCCAATAATATGCCAAAAATCACGCCTATCAATGTTATTGGGTTAGTGGTAGATTCCAGCGGAAGTGTCACTTCCACTGCACCCGTACAGGTAGTCACGAGAGCTCAAGCAGTGCAGCAAAACCAAGGGGTAGGCAAGGAAAAGAGCCCAGACGCTAGCGATACTGAGAGCCAAAATAAAAAGAGATCAAGAGCTTGGAGAGATAGCCATGAACGCATGAAAAGGCAATGGGCAAAGAAGATGAGTGAACTTGAGGAAAGTCTACGAGAAACCAAGGCTAAAATCATAGAGATCACATCTCAACCGCACTCTCACACATTCCCACCGCTACCATCCCTCCACCCTCTAAGACACCCCACGTAACCCACCCACCACCCCAAACAGGATCAGTATTAGCTGATCCCACTCTTGAAGACATAGACATGATGCTTAAAGCATATCAGGCCAGAATCCAAGAAGGGCCAAACGTCACGGATCATGACAAGTGCTATCCTAGAGCTGACCTAGAGATAGAAAGAACCAAGCTGTGCGCGAAAATGGTCGCATTGGCTCAGACTATGTTTGAAGCCAATCGCCTTTTCAATTACTCGGGCTCAGCCAAGACGCAATTACACTTGGATGGACTCCTAGAGAAGTTAGATGGAATAATTGCAAGATCTGCCAAGGAAGAAAAAAATCAAGAAAAAGATAAAGCAAGCAAAAACATGAACCATCCCCCATCGGAAGTTTATGTGGCCAATTCCACTAAACCAGACAACTTCCCCTCCTTAGAAAGAATAGAGAGGCTAATTGCACAATCAGAAAAGGAACCTGCCCCTCAAAGAAAGGAAAGGGCAAGAGAACGGATAAGCAAGCCTCTTCAGGAAGCCCATGTGCCTCCTCAAGAAGCTTATCTTCCCCCCCAAAAGGCACATGAGCCTCCCTCGAAAGCTTGCGTACCTCCACAGGTTGCCTACATTCCTTCTCAGGGAGCGTATGGGCCTGTTCGGAAAAGTAATAGAATAAGTAATCCTCCCCAGGAAGCTTGTGCTCCAGCCATCTATGAGAATGAGGAGAGAGCCAACGATAGAATAAGCCCTCCTTCCCAAGAAGCCTATGTGCCTAACTCTACGGAGCCGGACACATCATCTTCTATGAATCGATTTACACCAGAATTCCTACGAGAGATTCAAGAAGACAAATGGGCTAAAGAGAGTGAAGTCCCTCCTCCCATTGAACTGGTGGATGATGCACAGGACCAATTCCCACAAGACATCCCATCCATTTATGGAGAGCAGGAGAGCATCCAATCTCAAGAAAGATTAGACTTCGAGTCTAATTCTTTACAGGAACTACCCCATTTCACAGGCCCATGGGAAGCAAGGTCCACCTGCATGAGGGCACCTACAGTCATGGTGAGAAACGAAGATTCAGTCATACCTACGAACACAGAGGTAGTGAAGAACACTAACGTGCAGTGCAATCTCAAGTTAGAAGAGCTACTCAAGGTTAGACCTGAATTATGGAAACATGTCGCCAAACAAGTACCAGAAATAGCCAAACCTCGTTCCCAGGTAGGATCCCATAGGACGGTGCCAGAAATTCCCTTGGATAAGATAGGAGATATGTGTGAAGGTGAAGAAGGGAACACCTATCTTCCCATTACCTACCAGGAGTACACCACCAAGGCAATTTTGGACTCAGGTGCAGGAGTTGCAATTGCCACCACTTCCCTATGGAAGCGTTGGGGCAAGCCAGCACTCAGACCAACGAGAATGAAATTGCAGATGGCCGATGGTCATATTGAGAGACCCTTAGGATTGCTAGAAGGAATAACTCTCACCACTTGTGGTGTCGAGTTTGAGCACACATTTGCCATATGTGACTTCAGCAAAAATCATGCCTATGAGATGATTTTGGGAAGACCATTTATGCGACAGTTGCAAGTGGTACAGGACTGGGGAACCAATTCTTTGTACTTGCAACACTTAGCTGTTACGACCAAAGTCAATCTCAAGGATTACTCTCATAGAGATGTCCCTCCTATCCAATGGAATCCCATCCATAGAGCCAAAGATGATACAGAATCGGTGCATTCCATAGGGTCTGGATCCTCATGGATGCATGAAGACACTCACTTATGGATGTGCAAGGTAGCAGTAGAAGAAGAGAAGAGAGAGAAAGCCAGAGAGGTAGGTGCAAAAGAAACACATAGATCAATTCAAGACCCAGCCTATGCACCTGTAGTTTCTCCTGATGAGGAATTTGAACCCCATGGCTGGGCAGAAATTTTAGCAACAATGGACGTAGCCATCAATGAAGAACAATGGACACCTCACTGTGATGAGGATGGCTATGACATTTCAGTCTTCTCCATAGAGCCAATCATGGGAGAGGCAGTTCTAGAAGAATGCGAACCTAGCCCTGATGCATTGGAGGATGCAAGTGACTCCGACCTCGAGTCAATCATTATGGACCCACCATTTGCATCAGATGAAGAATTCTTCCATGAAGTAGAATTTCAACCCCAAAGGCATGGAGAGGTTACAAATGATGTAAGATTAGCAACACATGTGACCCCGAAGGAAGAAGGAAAGAAACAAAAGAAGAGAGAAGCCTCACCAGAAGAGGAAGAATCTTTGTTTGAGGTCCCAGAAAATTTTAAGAAGTATGAGATAGATGACAGGAGAGTCATGATAAGAATGCCTAAACGAGAGGCACAATCAAGAGAGGCCTATGATAACAAAGAAACCACCAAGAAAATAGTAGTGGCCCTAGAAGAAGGAGAGGAGAGATGCACGTACATAGGCCATGACCTAACAGAGAAAGAAGAGCATGCGTTGATAGCCTTGCTAAGAGAATACAGAGATGTATTCGCTTGGAGTTACAAGGATTTGAAAGGTGTTGACCCCGATATATGCTCACACACTATCCCCATGACCTCAGATGCTAAACCCTCTAAGCAAAAGCCCTATACTTATAACCATAATTACGCTGCTAAGATCAAAGAAGAGATAGATAGATTGGTTGAAGCTGGATTTATCTATGAAATTGAGCACACTGAATGGGTATCCCCCATCGTAGTGGTGCCCAAGAAGAATGGCAAGCTGCGTGTGTGCATTAACTTGAAAAAGGTTAATGCAGCCACAATTCGAGATAACTATCCGCTTCCCATCACAGAACATCTCTTAGAAAGAGTGGCAGGCAAGGAAGTGTACAGCTTCCTTGATGGATTTTCGGGCTACAATCAAGTAGCCATAGCTCCAGAGGATCAGCATAAGACAGCCTTTGCCACAGAATGGGGCATTTTTGCTTTTAGAGTAATGCCATTTGGGCTTACCAATGCACCAGCTACCTTCCAGAGGCTGATGTGCCATGTGTTTAAGGAGTTCCTGAGGAAGAGTTTAGAAGTCTACGTTGATGATCTTTGTGCTCATTCCAACATTAGACAAACCCATATCCCTGAGCTCAGACAAATCTTTGACAAATGTAGAGAATATCAAGTCTGCCTAAACCCAGAAAAATGTGTTTTCATGGTCAGGCAAGGCAAGATTCTAGGACACATAGTGTCAAAGAATGGCATATCTACTGACGAGGAGAAAGTGAGAGCCATAGCAGAGCTACCTAGGCCAAAGAATGTCAAGGAAGTACAAGCTTTCATGGGGCATTGTGGTTATTACCGACGATTTATACACATGTATGCTGTCATTGCAAAGCCCATGTACGGACTTCTGACAAATTTTGAGTGGACGGATGAATGTGAGAATTCCTTCCAGGAGCTTAAACGAAGATTGTGTTCAGCACCAATCTTGACCACACCAGATTGGAATAACCCTTTCCATGTTCATGTGGATGCATCCAATTATGCTATTGGATGTGTGCTTGCACAACCTACTGGTGAAGGTAATATGGATCTTCCAATTGCCTATGCCAGTAGACAATTGAATGCGGCTGAACGGAATTACACCACTACAGAGCGAGAAGGTTTAGGCATGGTATATGCAGTTAAGAAATTTAGACACTATTTGCTTGCAAATAAGTTTAAATTTTTTACTGATCATCAAGCATTGCTATACCTCGTAAACAAACCATGCAATACAGGAAGATTAGTGAGATGGTTTCTCTTGCTCATGGAATATGACTTTGAAGTTGTGGTAAGGAAAGGTAGGACTCATTTGAGAGCTGATCATCTTTCTAGGCTCACATCGGGAGAGGCCCCACAAGGAGTATCAGATGACCTTCCTGATGCTTACTTGTTTAATTTGGAAGTGGTGCCGCAGTGGGCTAAGCCATTGGTACCAGTATTGACATACGGGCCTAACCATCCAGTGGTAAACACACGAAATAGAGAGGTTGTAAAAGCCCAAAAGTACCACATCATGGTAGGAAGTATGTACAAGCACACAGATCAAGGGATCTTGGCTTGTTGCGTAGAAGAGGATGAGTACGCTAAATGGTTGCAATTAGCACATGTAGGTGCACTAGAGCAACACCATTCAAAGCAACGAACTTTACAGACCCTAAAGAGACTCGGAGTACATTGGCCAACTATGGAAGCTGATGTCCAAAAGTTGTGCAAGGAATGCCCAATCTGTTGTACTAAGCCACCTGTGGAACACGCCACCCTTTATCAAGTATCCATTGTGCCAGATTGGAGTGAACCTCTAGTATCCTTACTGAGGACAAACACATTCCCTCCAGACATGACTCTGGCTAGGAAAAGGAGTTTAGAGCAAGAAGCCCAGGATTACTCACTTATTGGGGATAATCTATACAAACGTGGTAAAGATGGTTACCTGAGACTGTGTGTCCATGAGAGTGAATATCTTAAGATCTTGGAAACTGCTCACCAAGGTGTAGCAGGAGGGCACTTTGGACCAGATCGAGTGATCAAGGCAATACTATTTGCAGGCTTCTCGTGGCCTACCCTTCACATGGATGCACATACCTATGTGAAACGGTGTGATGTCTGTCAGAGGACTCAGTATCCTATACGCAAAGATGAGATGCCACTGAAACCTATGATGGGTGGACGTGCGTTCTCTAAGTGGGGAATAGACTTCGTAGGTCCTATTAATCCCCCAGCTAAGGGTTCTCATGCGGAATACATCATTGTTGCAACAGATTATCTCACCAAGTGGGTGGAAGTAGAGGCTACGACAAAGAACGATGCTCAGACAACTGCTAAATTCTTGTTTGAGAATGTATTCACGAGATATGGGCTACCTATCGAGCTTGTAAGTGATAGAGGCACTCATTTCTTGAACGAAGTGATTGAAAATCTACTCCAAGAATTCTTGGTAATACACAAGAAGTCTGCCCCCTATCACCCTCAAGCTAATGGACAAGTTGAGAGCACTAATAAGATCCTATGTAATGTACTGACAAAATTAGTGAACACTAAACGCTCTGATTGGGACAAACAGCTACACCATGCTGTTTGGGCATACCGAGTTGCCTACAAAACGGTACTCCAAGCCACCCCCTTTTAGATGGTATTTGGCCAAAATGCTGTGCTACCCTTGGACTTCTTGATTCCTACATTGAGAGTAGCACAAGAGCACGAATGGACAGGTCATGAACTCTCCTCGAGGATCTTTGACCTTGAACGATTAGGAGAAACAAGACTGAGAGCAGCTGCAGGAATATATGCAGCTAAGAAGAGACAGAAGGCATACTTTGATGCCCATGTGAAGGATAAAGGCTTGAAAGCAGGAGATCTAGTCTTAGTCTATACACTGAAACAACACGCAAGGAAGCTAGAAAAGAGAGGCTACGGACCTATGATCATCAATAGGATCTCCACGAGTGGAGCAGTACAATTAGCCACGTTAGAGGGTGATATTCTCCCAAACTATATTAGCAATTGCAGAGTCAAGTTGTATCAGGAACCCCTCACGGAGGAAATGCTCAGCCGACTCAACACTGCTAAGAAACGCAAAGAGGAAGAAAAGCGAATTCGAGAAGAGGCTCAAGTAGAAGCCTTAGAACGCATCAGAAGGATGAAGTTACGAAGGCAAGGTAGAGATCAGCCTAGAACGAATGACTATGCAGATCAAGGATATCCTATGGCCATGTGTGAAGTCGTAGGAACAAGCTCGCATAGGATAATTGATCGACGTCCTTTCATAACCCTAGATATAGGACAAGGAAAGAATGCAAGGACCGTAAGAGCCTTGATTGACTCAGGTGCAGCCACTAGTGCTGTTAAATTGTCTTACTGTCAAGAGTTGCAGTTAACTATCAATCCTGTGGAAGCATATCTCATAGGATTGGGAGGCGTGGAAACCCCTTGCATGGGCGAGGTGGAACTTCCCCTCTACATTCATGATGAGGCAATGACAGTTAAAGTACTAGTGTGTCAAGATGAGGATCTCACTGAACCTCTTGTCTTGGGTCAAGACTGGATCTATGACCATGCAGTTAACTTAAACCTTAGAAGTCAAATTCTTCAAGTTTGGGTACATGAACAATGCATTACAATAGAATTAGAGAACTGCATGCTCCTAAATCATGGCACCACACACTCTCTTAGTTCTTCCAAGACTAATCATATGAAAGAAGATGTTGTATGTGTCAAAAGCTCTATGATGCAGAAGGAGTCAATCGTGGAAGACCAGGTTCGAAGGCGGGTGGATCTTTCTTCTTCTTCAAAGAATCAAGTAGCCATTGTTGTGAGCCCACCACACAAGCAAACACAACCGTTCACGACAACTGCTACATCAAATAGAAAGACACCATTCGATAAAAAAGCGATTCCGGGCATGAAGCAGATCTGGGTACGCAAAGGAGAGCAACCACCAGCCTTGCCCCCACAAATCCCATCCATGCATACTAACCAGGCCAGAAGACGAAGGAAGCAGCTCAGACAAGCTCAATCACAAGGTATCCAACAAGTTTGGGTGCCTAAGAAGTTAGCTGCAACTCAACAAGGGCAATTACAGATGTGGGTACCTAAGAAGCTCCTACATCCACAACAACCTTTGTTCCCCCACATGCAAAAGGTTTCAACAAAGAAGCCAAAAAGAGAAAAGGGTAAGAACCACGTACAGAGACCAAAGGAAGATCAAATCAGCTCTTCAACATTAGTAGGAAGACATGCAAAAAGGATATGGGTTTGGAAGCCAAAAGTGCAAGTAGCCTCCACCGAACCAAAGCGTCAACCACACTGGACACCACAGTTCAGGAAGCATCCAAAGAGAAAGACGCCTGAAGTGACCTCTACAGTGCCAAATGATGTTCTAAAATGGACTCCAATAAGGAGGATCACATCAGTTCGAGACTCAATGGATACCTCCACCAAGGTCGGCATCAATCTCCGCAAATAACATCGAAAGCCTCGAACGAGCAACAACCATGTGCTCCTTGCACAACCCTGTCGTTTGCACCATTCAGGTCATGCATTTCCAAAGTATGCATTAATATAGGGCCACATTACACGGCCGTGCATAGACACTTGAAAATCCCATGCACAAGCGCACAGTGACATATGTCAAACATTTCTATTGATACTAACTTTTGTGTTCTTGTTTTGTGATATCCTTTTTCTCTCAAAAAAAAAAAAAAAAAAAAAAAAAGTGGGCGAGAGCTTGTTCCCAGGTTTGGCTTATGAAACATGAATGAGTCATGCTTAGTGAAGGTGGAACTATTGATTACTAGGTATTTATCAATTTGGACAGAAGTGTGTCTCGGCCAGCAGTGAGATTATTGCTGCCTTATCTGGTAGATGACAAGCATTTGGCATGAACATGGCATCTACAACTATGATTCTCTCTTACCATGGTAGGAATGAAGAGCTTGAAGGTCCGCAACTTGAGGGATGCTTAACTACTTCATGTACCAGAGCATCCAAGGAGATATCTGCAAAAAGTAGTTCTGGAGGAGAAGACTCCTGCATATGGTGAGCTAAAGAGAATATGTGAAACTCAGCTTGGTGTAGTTACCCGATGTTGCTTGCCAAGGAATATAAAGCAATTCAATTCTCAGTATTTCCTGAACCAGTATGGAACAGTAGCACTGGTGAATGGTCTATGTCAATCAGCATGGTAATCTCTTAGAAACCGGCACGTGTCCAATATTCCTCTGAGTGTCAATATAGGGAAGTGAACGTGCATGAGCCCAAGCTCAGAAATGCACATTGTTAGTGACAAATGTTGCTTCAAAAAGAGGAGAGGGGATCCACCACTCAACAGATCTCATCAGTGGACAATCAACATGGACATTCATCAACAAGGTTCCATCCCAAAGGCCGAGTGTACAACACGAAGAGACAAACATCCATCAACCTTTGCCATGGTAAGTATCTTTACTCTGGAAACACCATAACCATGATAGTTTAGGAAACCTCTTCGTCAGCATACCCTTGAGCACTTAGCTCAAGACCCGCAATTTTTGCACCATACTTCTTCCAATGCATTTTCCAAGTAAGCATGCGTAGGGCTACATTACAAGGCCGTGCACAAGGCACATACTTTTTTCAACCCAGGCACGAACACACTTACCCATCATTCATTATGGGTGATGAGTAGTTGGCATGACTGCTTTCAACATCATCTTTGAAAGAGCTAGCGGACATCATGGGAACAACATCCATATCTCGGAAGCAAATTGAAGCCAGTAGTTGCTCCAAATCACTCTTGACAACCTCTTTTGAGCAACTTGCAGTTTTGAAAGCTCACAACGACACCTTCTTCCTGGAATCCACGGAACCAGCTCATACAACGGATGGACACCACCTCTCAAAGCACTACACAGAACAGCCCTTCCAACAAGGGTCTGTCAGGGACGACAGACTCGAGAGGGGGGGGAGTGTTGAAGCTCAAAGTCAAGGACAAAACAGGGAAGCACATCAAAAGGTGGACACACGAGGAAAGGGAGCAAGTAGGGAGCTCCAAGAAGTGTATGTCAAATTTTCATAAAAATCCCCTACAAAAATAGTGATTTTTATCACTAAAAACCATTGTAAATACCATTATCTATTTTTAGTAACTTCATTTTGTTCAAGCCGAGGAGTCCTCGAGCTTGAGGAGTATTAGAAGTACCATCGTACCAATTTTCATAATTTTTAGACTTCGTTTGAGCCCTCAAATAAGCCCTGGAACCTAATTTTTAACTAGGCCGGACACTAGGTCTGGACAGGGCCAAAACTAGTCAAAAAACTATAAAAAGAGCTAGAGAGCTCATTTTTGGGGTTAGATTGTTTGTGAATTGAGCTTATGTAAGAGACCTTTTGATTAATACAAAGAACTCCATTGTTCCTCTCCATGTTCTTGCCTTGTGTGCGCGTGTGCGTGTATGTGTGTGCATGCTTGTGTGCTTCTCACTCACGCATTTGTGCCCTCACTTGCTCATAGTCTTCATACTAGTCCTCATGTCTCCACGGATTGACATTATGAGGTGAATCTTCTCACGTTGGTACTCACCATTGTGCTAGAGTGACAGCAGGGATGGCACAAGTGCATGAGTGAAAGCACACAAGCATGCACACACATACGCATACACGTGCACAAGGTAAGAGCAAAGAGCGGAACAATGGAAATTACAAAAGGAATCTCTTACAAAGCTCAAAACTACAACCAGCTAACCTCAAAAATGAGCTCTCCAGCCCTTTTTATAGTTTTTTGAGTGGTTTTGGCCGTGTCCAGACCTAGTGTCTGGCCTAGTTAAAAAATAGGTTCCAGGGCTTATTTGGGGGCTCAAACAGAGTCTAAAAATTATGAAAATTTGCAGGGTGATACTTCTAATACTCCTCAAGCTCGAGGACTCCTCAGCTTGAACAAAATGGAGTTACAAAAATGGAAAATGGTATTTACAAATGGTTTTTAGTGATAAAAATCACTATTTTTATAGGGATTTCTTCTAAAAATTTGACATGTGCTTCTTGGAGCTCCCTACATGCTCCTTCTTCTTGTGTGTCCACTTCCTTGATGTGCTTCTATGCTTGTGTTTGACATTGACTGTCAACATCATACCACCCTCACATCTCTGTGGGATTGACAATTATGAGGTAGATCTCCTCACGTTGGTTCGCATCATTGTGCTAGAGTGACACCATGGTTTGTACTTTGGAACATATGCAGGTTGAAGATCAAATTGAAGTTAGGATCATAAAGAGGAAGATACACAAACATACATAGAGTTGAGTGGTCTTCAAGATTCAAATATGGATGGCTCATCAAGATCAACATCTTGGAATGGAAAGCTCAAAGGTAAATAGAAGGTCTTTGAGGAAGATAATTCTCACATGTGGTTGAAGAAGGACAATGTAGATGAAAACTATGCATTCAGAAAGGGAGAAACCTCAAAGGCTATCATAAAAAATCCAAGGCAAAGAAGATTCATCCAAGACAAAGGAGAAGAAAGGAAATCAACAAGGCCAAGGTATCAAATAGAGAGGCTTACATATGATTCTTTTATTGCAAAGCATTTCGCATACATGAGCAAAGACATAGTGAATCAAGAACCTACATGTTATGAAAATGCAATATATATAAGGGTTGATACCCTTAGGATAATACAAAAAATAAGTCCTCAGTGATTACAATGATTGTCGTGCCAAAAATAAGGGTTGAAACCCTTGGGATAATTGAAAAAATAAGGCCTTCTTGAATACAATGAATGGTGATGAGTGTCGAAAAATCACATGGTGCTAAAGATGCAAGTGGAGTTAACCCAAAATGTGATGGTGAATACAAAAAGGGAAGGTTTGGTGTCATAGAGTTTTATGACCAAAACACAAGATATGCAAGGTGCATTAACAGATGTTCTCTCAAGAGAAACGCCTAAAAAAATGAACAAATGAACATGTAATAAAAATATTTATGTGGCCCTGTGCATTGAGAATATATGTTTGAATTTTCCAAATAAAGTGAATACATGTGCAGGTTCTTGGATATTTTAAAGGTGAGGTGAATCAAGCTTTCCTTTAACAATTAAGCGAATTCCATGAATCTTCCCTAAAGAATTGTGGACCCATCTTGTCATAATGAACACAAGCAATGAATGACAAGCTCAAACACACTTTCGCACCAGTGAACATGGATCGGAATCAAGCCTCAATTCACAATGCTATTTGAAGCATTGTCCCACACTTGGCTCACTTTTGAAGTGTCTACACAAAGAAGTAGATAGCTCAATTTTCCTCCATGTGGTACAGTCATCAATGAGTGCACTGTGCAAGATAGGGCTCCTCTCTCCTGCTCTCACTATCTCTCTCTCACGTGAGGATGTTCTTGTTTCTTTTTTTAAGCAACAAAGATTAGGATGAATATTAATGAAGTGTTACAGATTGTATAATGGGCATACCCTCATCTATCATACAAATTCACCTCAAAAGAGGGAATATTACATAGTGAATCTCATATCCTAGTACAAGGGCATCAAAAGTTGTCTCCATCTAGTGTACTTACAGTCACAAATGGCATCCCTAAAGTTAGAGTGCTTAAGGGGAGCATCACCAATAGACTTAATACAAAGACCACTTATTCTTTTCTGTTTAGAGATACAAATAAAATAAAGATCCTTCTAGGACGTCCTAAAAAAACTTTGTTGTTTCTACTCAAGAAGAACTTCTTTGAACCCTAGCTTAGGGATGCCAATCTTTCCACAAAAATTGTCCAAAATTCTCCAAAACTTTAGAGCATGCGGGTAATTTATGAATAGAGCAAGGTCCTCCTCCCTATCATAGAAGCAACAATTTCCTTCATTAATATTCAACTTTTTGACTTTGTTGCCAGTCCAAACAGCTTGATGAATGATCAGCCATAAGAGGGTGGAGTGCTTGGCCGATAAGGGAAAAGCCTGGATACTCCTGAGTTTGTACCTCTATTGGGAAGAGGTCCAAGATAAATTCCAAGAATTGTTAATCCTCTCGACAATAGGTTTGAAGGGAAAGACTTTTTTCTTGAACTAGAGATACATGTCATCAGCAATAGTATACATATCCAGCCCTTTATGGTGAGAACATATTCTCAGCCTATCCACTAGAATCTTCTTTTGCTCCAATAAAACTTATTTTTAGGCAAGGGAAATATTAGTAGCATTAAAAATTTCTTCACCATTAATGATTATTTGGTTTCTAAAGAAACAATTCTAGGCATCAAATCTAGTTATATATTTCTTGATTCTAACAGTGAGGTCAGCTTTAGTTCAATGCATAATCCATCCTGTCCACATAAATTCCTGAGCAAAATACCGAGATTTAGTTTGGAAATCATATCTCATATTGTAGGAATTTTTCACCATCATCCAGGCCTTTCACATGCTATAGACAAGCCTACTCTGTGTAGGCACGAAAATTTTAGGAGAAGCAATTATATACCATAAGCTATTATTCTTCCAAGATTTATGAATGATCAAATAGAAATTACAACAGTTCCATTTGATCAAACATGCCCAATATTCACTCGAGGAAGAAACCCTTAAGATCCACTTAGCAACCAAATTAGTAGCCATTTTGGTTGGACAAAAGATGCCTAGTGCCCCTTCTTCTCTCTTTCTACAACATATATTCCAAGCAACCTTAGGGACTTTAGGACAATAATTGGAACCCCCTAGAGGAATCTTCTAGCAATGGCAATAGCTTTGGATATTTTCTTCTTATTCAGCATCCAACAGAAGAGGAATTAAGTAAGGGAAGGTAAAATGTAATGATTTAGGACAAAGACACTATGGATGTTGTTGTTTCATGTGAGATATCTTGTAAACAAACATGACTAGCAAATTGTGATTCTAGGCTTTGTTGAGTGCACATCTGCATAGTGGAGCCTCTCCATTTCAACACAGTTAAAGCCAAATATGCATCAATAGCTTCAACATAGATGTGCCTTGACAAGAGAAAGGAGTGCATTAGTAGAGTTTTAACTTCTCTCTTGCTAGTGCTTGCTTACACTTGCGTTCTTTATCAAAGAAAAGCATGTACTTATGGTGAGCTGGAGTTTGGAGGAGTGGTCAGAGGGGAGATAATCCCCATGAGTAGCATCTTAAAGTGCTCACACAGTTCCAAACTAGCCTTTGTCTTCCATGCCCTCTTGCATCTACTCATATAGAGAAAAGAAACAACAAAAAAATACCATCCAAGATTCAGAGAAAGGACATATTTTCTCTTTCTACACATAGAGTGCTAGTTTGATCGATTGGAGAGAAGAAGTGGATTTTTTTTCTCTTCCTTTTTACCTCACAGTGCAAATGTGCTTCTCATTCTACCCTCCTTATCCTCCTTAAGTTGTGGATTTTGTTGAGCGTGACCTACATTTCTATCAAGTTGTAGCTTCATTTCGAATTAGGATAGCCCATCAAAAGTAGGAGACAAAGTGCACTGTATACTGCATAGAGGATGGAGAGAGGCAATGCAATTTGAGTTGGAAAGACTGATGATACCTTCACTTCCTCTTAATAAGGAGCTATATACATGTTGATGACGGATTACACATGGGAAATGAGGAGAGGAAGGGGTTACACCACATAAATGGGGTATCATAATGAAGTGGGGTTACACGCATGCAAAGGCCATCAAAATGAACCATCAAAGAGATAAAAAATGCTCTTAATAAACACTAAGATGAGGAGGAGATGTCAACGATCTTCAATCAAAGTGTTTATAAACACTTCAAATGGAGAGGCCACAAGCCACCAAAATGAAAGGGTGTGTTCATAGACAACACTACAAGCAATAATAAGTACCACCAAAAAGAATTTGAAAGAGTGTTTATAAATACTATCAAATGTGAGATCGACCACCAAATCCACAAAATGGTCATGCCAAATGAACAAAATGTCATAAATTTTTTACAAAGAGGGTGGGAGTGAGGGTAAAATGGCTATTAACATTCAAACATGCTCCCAACGTGTGAAATGGATGATGAAAAATGTCTCCACCAATGGAATGCTACAAAGACCTCCAAAACATCATCAATATCTCCACAAGGACCACCAAGGTCTCCATCTTATGTTTTAATATCATATAGAGAGTACATGTGTGGAAGCAAAATGAAAAAGAGAGTGTACTCACAAAATGAAAGAGTGTGAGAGAATCAGAGTAGCTAGATTGAGAAATGGGCAAACTTAAATGGATTAGAAATGAGCTTGCCAGAGCATGAAGTAGGCTCTCCAATCTTCTAACCAAGTACAAAGTGGGGGAGAGCTACTCCCTGTATAGAGTTGGAGGAGATCCAAAGTACATCACATGTGGGATAGTCCTCCTTGAAGGAGAATAAATACAAGGTAGATGCAAATGGAAAGGTACCAAAATACAATGAGATACAACTAAAATAATGCAAAAAAGAGTGTCTCCTAGATAAAAATGGAGAGCTACTCATATAGATGCAAATGGAAATGAAATGGATGAACTCGTGTCATCAATACTTCTCATGTTCTAAATGCAATGGTGGGATTATCTTTTCCAAATACTGAACGAATCACAAGATATAGCATGTTACATGAAATCTAAGGTTCAAGACAGTTTCCTTTGGGACAAGTTCCACTATTATAATTTATGGAATAATGGAATGTTAAATGGATTTTAATTTCTTGAGGTTTTTAATGTGATTGTGTTTCGATTTAGCAGGTGAAGAATCATGAGGGCATGAATGTGTGTGGACTTATTCAGATATTTTTGAAGATAGTTAAAAGATAGTATTTTAGATATTTTTTGTAAAAGTAGTAGATCGCTTAGAAAGCGACATTTTTGTAAAAATAGTAGATCGCTTAAAAAGCAATGATTTTTTGAATAAAGTATATTTTTGTAAATGCACGCTTTTGAAGCACTGTCCTCATGTATCTTCTATTCAAGACATAATGAAAAATACCTATAAATACACATACTCTGATAGACTCATCCATCAGAGTATGTGGGGGCAAATTGTACCCAATCTTGTGTTCAATCTCTTGTCTCTTTTTATTCTGTGTATGCTTGTGTGAGATTTCTTTTCTATACTATCCTTGCGTACATGCCTCTACAAGATCTAGTCAACAGTAATATAATTTATGGAATAATGGAATGTTAAATGGATTTTAATGTCTTGAGGTTTTTAATGTGATTGTGTTTTGATTTAGCAGGTGAAGAATCATGAGGGCATGAATGCGCATGGACTTATTCAGATATTTTTGAAGATAGTTTAAAGATAGTATTTTAGTTATTTTTTGTAAAAATAGTGGATCACTTAGAAAGCGATGTTTTTGTAAAATCGCTTAGAAAGCGACAATTTTGTAAATAAAGTAGATTTTCGTAAACGTATGCTTTTCAAAGCACTACCCTCATGTATCTTCTATTCATGACATAATGAAAAATACCTATAAATACACAGACTCTGATAGATTCATCCATCAGAGTATGTGGGGTGGAGATTGTACCCAATCTTGTGTTCAGTCTCTTGTCTCTTTCTATTTTGTGTATGCTTTTGTGATATTTCATTTATGTACTATGTCTACGTATGTGCATTTGCAAGATCCAATCAATAGTGGTATCAGAGCATGTGCGCATTTGCAGAGGTTTACTTCTCGACATCCATTCATGATTCATGGTGTCCGTTTGCGATTCAACATCCGTTCCGGTTCGTTGATTCTTGACCGGTCTAGGTTTTTGTTTGTCAATTTGCATTTTTTTTGGTTCGCCAGTGCCTTTTTTGAATTTTTTTCAAATTTGTTATTGTGCTTCTGTCACACTGTGCTCACTATACTCACTATGCTCACTGTTTTCATTGTGCTCATTGTACTCACTATGCTCACTATACTCACTGTGCTCACTATGCTCACTGTACTCATTGTACTCACTATGCCCATTGTCACACTGTGCACTGTTCTTGGTATGGTTCGATTATCAAATTTGGTACTATCCTCACTGTGCTCACTATACTCACTGTGCTCACTATCGCACTATGCACTATTCTTTTTCCAATTTGGTTATCAAATTCGGTTATCAATTCGATTACTCCTACGGTTATCCATGCAATTACTCCAAGGAGTCGACTAATGCATAGAACTATTTCTTATAAGGCAACTTCATTAGGACAACAGAGATGCTCAGGCCATGCATTAATAGCCTTGTTTGTCAAATGTGCCATTATTCTGCACATTCATTCTTGCAAAACAGAAAAGGATGCTTCGAATACACTTACCACTTTATATCAGGCAAGGAATGAGGCTCGTGTTGCTTAACTCCAAAAAAAATTAGAGAATGACCATATGAAAGAAGGAGATTCCATGGATAATTGTTTGACAAAGATCAAAGATTTGAAGGAATAGGTTATTTTTGTTGATGAAGTCTTGCTAGATAGTTCACTTGTGTTTTACCACCTCTTCCAAGATTCAAGCTTCAATAGAGACCTTGAACATCAGCACATTCCCAACAACGACGTCAAAATTTGGTTGTAGACCCCCTAATACAAGGCATAACCAGCATCCAATGGTTCTAGATCAATTTTGAAATGTCAATACAAGTATGTTTGCTCCTATCTAATTTTGAACTAAATGGTCAGTGCTAGTGAAGAAGAAGAGCATGCATTAATTGCCTTGCTAAGAGAATACAGAGATGTATTCGCTTGGAGTTACAAGGATTTGAAAGGTGTTGACCCGGACATATGCTCACACACCATTCCCATGACCTCAGATGCTAAACCTTCTAAGCAAAAGCCCTATACATATAACGATAATTACGCTGCTAAGATCAAAGAAGAGATAGATAGACTGGTTGAAGCTGGATTTATCTATGAAATTGAGCACACCGAGTGGGTATCCCCCATTGTTGTGGTGCCCAAGAAAAATGGCAAGCTGCGTGTGTGTATTAACTTGAAAAAGGTTAATGCAGCCACAATTCGAGATAACTATCCGCTTCCCATCACAGAACATCTCTTAGAAAGAGTGGCAGGCAAGGAAGTGTACAGCTTCCTTGATGGATTTTCGGGCTACAATCAAGTAGCCATAGCTCCAGAGGATCAGCATAAGACAGCCTTTGCCACAGAATGGGGCATTTTTGCTTTTAGAGTAATGCCATTTGGGCTTACCAATGCACCAGCTACCTTCCAGAGGCTGATGTGCCATGTGTTTAAGGAGTTCCTGAGGAAGAGTTTAGAAGTCTACGTTGATGATCTTTGTGCTCATTCCAACATTAGACAAACCCATATCCCTGAGCTCAGACAAATCTTTAACAAATGTAGAGAATATCAAGTCTGCCTAAACCCAGAAAAATGTGTTTTCATGGTCAGGCAAGGCAAGATTTTAGGACACATAGTGTCAAAGAATGGCATACCTACCGACGAAGAGAAAGTGAGAGCCATAGCAGAGCTACCTAGGCCAAAGAATGTCAAGGAAGTACAAGCTTTCATGGGGCATTGTGGCTATTACCGACGATTTATACACATGTATGCTGTCATTGCAAAGCCCATGTACGGACTCCTGACTAACTTTGAGTGGACGGATGAATGTGAGAATTCCTTCCAGGAGCTTAAACGAAGATTATGTTCAGCACCAATCTTGACCACACCAGATTGGAATAAGCCATTCCATGTTCACGTGGATGCATCCAATTATGCCATTGGATGTGTGCTTGCACAACCTACTGGTGAAGGTAATATGGATCTTCCAATTGCCTATGCCAGTAGACAATTGAATGCGGCTGAACGGAATTACACCACTACAGAGCGAGAAGGATTAGGCATGGTATATGCAGTTAAGAAATTTAGACACTATTTGCTTGCAAATAAGTTTAAATTTTTTACTGATCATCAGGCATTGCTATACCTCGTAAACAAGCCATGCAATACAGGGAGATTAGTGAGATGGTTTCTCTTGCTAATGGAATATGATTTTGAGGTTGTGGTAAGGAAAGGTAGGACTCATTTGAGAGCTGATCATCTGTCCAGGCTCACATCAGGAGAAGCCCCACAAGGAGTATCGGATGATCTTCCTGATGCTTACTTGTTTAATTTGGAAGTGGTGCCACAGTGGGCTAAGCCATTGGTACCAATATTGACATATGGGCCTAATCATCCAGTGGTGAACACGCGAAATAAAGAAGTTGTAAAAGCCCAAAAATACCACATCATGGCAGGAAGTATGTACAAGCACACAGATCAAGGGATCTTGGCTTGTTGCGTAGAAGAGGATGAGTACGCTAAATGGTTGCAATTAGCACATGTAGGTACATTAGAGCAACACTACTCAAAGCAACAAACTTTACAGACGCTAAGGAGACTCGGAGTACATTGGCCAACTATGGAAGCGGATGTCCAAAAGTTGTGCAAGGAATGCCCAATCTGTTGCACTAAGCCACCTGTGGAACACGCCACTCTTTATCAAGTATCTATTGTGCCAGACTGGAGCGAACCTCTAGTATCCTTCCTGAGAACAAACACATTCCCTCCAGACATGACTCTGGCTAGGAAAAGGAGTTTAGAACAAGAAGCCCTGGATTACTCACTCATTGGTGATAATCTATATAAGCGCGGTAAAGATGGTTACCTGAGGCTATGTGTCCATGAAAGTGAATATCTTAAGATCTTAGAAACTGCTCACCAAGGTGTAGCAGGAGGACACTTTGGATCGGATCGGGTGATCAAGGCAATACTATTTGCGGGCTTCTGGTGGCCTACCCTTCACATGGATGCACATACCTATGTGAAACGATGTGATGTCTGTCAGAGGACTCAGTATCCTATACGCAAAGATGAGATGCCACTGAAACCTATGATGGGTGGACGTGCGTTCTCTAAGTGGGGAATAGACTTCGTAGGTCCTATCAATCCCCCAGCTAAGGGTTCTCATGCGGAATACATCATTGTTGCAACAGACTATCTAACTAAGTGGGTAGAGGTAAAGGCTACGACAAAGAACGATGCTCAAACAACTGCTAAATTCTTGTTTGAGAATGTATTCACGAGATATGGGCTACCTATAGAGCTTGTAAGTGATAGAGGCACTCATTTCTTGAACGAAGTGATTGAAAATCTACTCCAAGAATTCTTGGTAATACACAAGAAGTCTGCCCCCTATCACCCTCAAGCTAATGGACAAGCTGAGAGCACTAATAAGATCTTATGCAATGTACTGACGAAATTAGTGAACACTAAACGCTCTGATTGGGACAAACAACTACACCATGCTGTTTGGGCATATCGAGTTGCCTACAAAACGGTACTCCAAGCCACCCCCTTCAGATGGTATTTGGCCAAAACGCTGTGCTACCTTTGGACTTCTTAATACCTACGTTGAAAGTAGCACAAGAGCACGAATGGACAGGTCATGAGCTCTCCTCTAGGATCTTTGACCTTGAACGATTAGGAGAAACAAGACTGAGAGCCGCTGCAGGAATATATGCAGCCAAGAAGAGACAGAAAGCATACTTCGATGCCCATGTGAAGGATAAAGGTTTGAAAGCAGGAGATCTAGTTTTAGTCTATACACTGAAACAACACGCAAGGAAGCTAGAAAAGAGAGGCTACGGACCTATGATCATCAACAGGATCTCCACGAGTGGAGCAGTACAATTGGCCACATTAGAGGGTGATATCCTCCCAAACTATATTAGCGGTTGCAGAGTCAAGTTGTATCAGGAACCCCTCACGGAGGAAATGCTCAGCCGACTCAACACTGCTAAGAAACGCAAAGAGGAAGAAAAGCGAGTTCGAGAAGAAGCTCAAGCAGAAGCTTTAGAACGCATCAGAAGGATGAAGTTACGAAGGCAAGGTAGAGATCAGCCTAGAGCGAATGACTATGCAGATCAAGGATATCCTATGGCCATGTGTGAAGTTGCAGATACAAGCTCGCATAGGATAATTGATAGACGTCCTTTCATAACCCTAGATATAGGACAAGGAAAGAGTGCAAGGAACGTAAGAGCCTTGATTGACTCAGGCGCAGCCACTAGTGCTGTTAGAGTGTCTTACTGTCAAGAGTTACAGTTAACTGTCAATCCTGTGGAAGCATATCTCATAGGATTGGGAGGCGTGGAGACCCCTTGCATGGGCGAGGTGGAACTTCCCCTCTACATTCATGATGAGGAAATGACTGTTAAAGTACTGGTGTGTCAAGATGAGGATCTCACTGAACCTCTTGTCTTGGGTCAAGATTGGATCTATGACCAAGCAGTCAATTTAAGCCTAAGAAGTGGACTTCTCCAGGTTTGGGTCAATCATAGTCGAGTTACAGTAGAATTAGACAATGGAGCACTCAAGGAACTAGGAAAGGCACAGACTCCTGGTCCTTCCAGGGGTACACATGAAGATGACCATGCTGTTCTTGTCCAAAACCATGTGTTGTAGAGGAATGATATTCGCAAAAAAGGAGTCAGGGATGCAACGGAACTCCCTTCTTTTCCAAAGGCCAGGAGGAGGCAGCAACCCAAGGTGGATCAAAGGCAGAAGAAGCAGAGTACTACCTATGTCCGAGATCAAAAGTACCTGCGCAGCAGAATGTCCCAGAAAGTAAACCATGTGTGGGTGCGGAAAGGCGAACAACCGGTTGCACCACCGCCAACTACACGGGCTAAGTCTCTTATTAATAACCAACAACACGACATTAATAAGAAGTCTTGCAGAAATTCTCCTGCTAACGTGAAATCTATTTGGGTGCCCAAGAAGTCGATGAAGGCTAGCCCACAATCAAGACAAATTTGGGTGCCTAAGGCTTGCTTGCGGGCGCAAGTAGCTATGCCGAGGCCACAGCCTATACAGCTTAACCCATCGACTCGTACAGCCAGTATTCACTCGTTCTCATCACGCAGGAACACACCAAGGCCCATGAGCATGCATATAATCAATTGTAAATGGGTCCCTAAAAGGCCTCATTTTCAAACCCAGATACCGATAAAGCTCTCTAGAGTCTCTACGAAACCAAAAACAAAGCCCATCCATTGCATTTGGCAGCCTAAGACCTGTAATAAACCCCCCGACCCCAATTTGTAAATTCATCCCCACTTACTAACTTCATTAGTCTCCTAGGACTACCCAAGCATTAACTACACACACGTGCACCGAACACTTACTAACCCATTATTCGCTCCCGACCCTCATGTTAATATTGTGATGGGAACAACAACGGTCCTCCCTTGTCCTGTACAATATTAACACATGTTTGTATATTGTCACAGAGACAGACAGCAAGAAGTAAAATGGCAGATACAGTAGGAACTAGCTCCCAAGCCGGCACCAGCCCCCCAGTGGTGGACATCGAAAGCCTTCCAGTCGAGGAGGAATTAACGGAAAGACCAGCGGCATTACGAGCATTGCATGCCATACCAATCCAGAATCCTCCACAGGGTCACACCATGCCGGTGGGCAAAACCTCACACTGGTTCAGTGACGTTGCTGGACCCCTGGGTGAAGGCACATACATGTGGGAGTCCGAGGTAGAGTTCAATGGACGTTGGGGCAGATACCATTTCTTTACGAGGGAGTTTGAAAAGCTGCAGAATAATGAAGGACTGAAGTCGATATGGAAGAAGGCTGGGCTTTATGATTACTTCAAGTTCCAACTACCAAAGCCGGATTTTCTAAGGTGCTCATACTTAATTAGTACCCTCACTCCCAGCAAAGACAAGAAAGGATACAGTTCCTTTGTGCTTCCATCACTCACAAGGGGCAACGAGCTGAAGCGTTTCCGCTTGACTATCAACTTGGTGAGAGAAGCACTCGACATGAGAGGTATGCACATCCCAACAGAGAAAGAGACTATGGTTCCAGACAATATGAAGAACAGGAATCTGACGAAGTTGAAGGACATGGTTGCGATGACACCTACGATTGCCATCCACTTACGCATGGTCATGCAACATTTCGCCTTCCCCGCGCAGGAGAGGTTCACAATGCCTCCCAAAAAGATCTGGTTTAGCCTCTACCTGGCGGATGCTTTTGAGTTGACCATCAATATGCCCCACTGGATTATCGACCAGATTCATATGGCTCATCAGAGATGGTATAAGAACCAAAAATCTGTGCTGTATGGTTGCTGTGCACTTACAAGAATTGTATACAGATGTCTCGCATATGATGTACCGGTGCAGAGGGCTCTGATCTGGTCCAGAGCACAGGAATTTCAACGCAGATTGTCAGCTGTAGGGCCTCCCTCAAAGAAGATGAGAGGCGCCGTCCAGATGCCTTGTGCACAAGCTCGCGGTGCAACCCTAACGCCTGAGACAACCCCAAGACTTCCCCGACGAGTGCAACCATTTACTATCAGGTTACCCAGGCACAGCACAGATGGCCCTAATCTTGTGTTTCCACCAGTACCGACTGATCTGGAATTCCCGCATGGATTCACTCTGGAGGATCTAACGGACGAAGAAGTTGCAAGAATCATAGATGCTGTAAATGCGGAAGTTGAAGAAGAGCAAGCCGGTGGACAGCAAACTGCCCCAGACCAAGCCCAGCCCAGCCAACCGGACGTAGTCAATGTGGACGATGAAGAAGAAGCTCATGAGGAGGCACAGGGTGGACAATCAGAAGCAGAAGAACAAGAGTATGATCAAGAAGCCCTACAAGTACTGGAAGGTGCCCCCGCCTATACTAACACATTAAAGAAGCTCTACGATACGATGAACCGAGTCCAAGAGCAACACAGGCTATCATTAGCTGCAGGTAAAGCCCTCATGAACCAGATTCTGGAGGAGGAAGGCGTGGACGAGCAATACCGTGCCACCCTGGAAATGATATCAGATGCTTTGGGAGTACCTGAAACGGTGCACACTGCACTAGCGCAATCACGAAGGACAGAGAAAAGATATGGAAGACGCCCCCCACAAACAGGAAAACGAATGAATGTATTAGGTTCAGGACCACAAGGCACCCCCACAACCACTGGCACAGCACACACTGTTCACGACACCGAGGAAGCCCACACATCGAGTGCACCTCCATTACCTCCCTTGCCACCTTCTCCCCCACATCCACCCCATTCACCTTCCTCTACCACGGTAACCTCTACTGTCACCACCTCCGAACCCACTACACACACCGACGCACAAACCATCAGTCAACCCACATGCTCTATTTCCACTGAACACATAAGTCTAGCCACAACCACGGTAAACCCCACTACTTCCATCACACTTCCTGGGAGTTCACAATTACACACACCTCTATACACGTTCACAACTATCACCGCCACCACAATCCCCATGTTCACAGTCACTCCCATCACTACCTCCACTTTTGAATCCATGGAGGTATCACCCACATCTGCACCTCTCCCACCCCCCATTTACCCACAATCTCCCATTCCCCCACCTCCCCCCTCACCCTTCTCCAACACTGCATCCACAATTCCCTTTCCCTTTCCCTTCCCTGCTGCATTCAACACCATTTCTCCCACCATTCCTTTTAATAATGTATGTAATAATATGTATCAATGCATGTCCCAACTTCAGCAACACTACCAACACCTTGACAACCAACATACAAGGCTCTTCCGAAGCCACGAAGATCTCCAAGCACGATGTAAGGATCTTGAAGAGCAGAAGCAGCTACTACAACAGCAGCACGTGACATTACAGGAGCAATACGCACAATTAGAAGCCAACCCACCCCAAGCAGATGATGAAGAACGACGACATATGGACGAGCTGCTACATTCTCAGATCACGGAAAACCTGAAGCTTCGACGGAACTTGGGCCTCCTACGCAAGCATATGTCTACAGCGCTAGAGGAGAATAAAAGATTACAGAAACAGAACGAAGAAAACCTGGAGGCGGCCATGGAGGGTTCCCCACAGGAAATTGACCCAGAGCGATTCAAGGCCATTCCCTCTGAGAATATGAAGGTGGTGTTAGAAACTCATGCAGATCTAATGGAGGCCCATGCCGCTTTAGAAAAAGAGAGAGATGAGTTACGAAGACAGTTGGCCACCCGACAGACAGAACCCAGCCAGAGCACAACCGCAGAAGATACAGCTGAAGAGGTCACTAAACTCCGGGCAGAACTCGAGGAATTACGCAGCAAGGTCATGCAATACGAGCGTCAGCCCTCCCCTCTGGTAGAGCCCGAACCTGACGATCTTGTGCCAATTGAAGTGGAAGAAACATTCGAGGATCCCTATGTCCCGATGCCAACACCCGGAGGTAAGCGCACAGAACAGGGCATGGACACAATTGAAATTGAGGCACCTGAATGGATGCAAAAGTTAGAGAAAGTAGCCACGACACATGATGACAGGGTGGCAGTCCAAATCGCATTGATGTCAAAATTGGAGGAGGTTGTAATAAAATCCGATTATTTTAAGAATCTCTCACACCACAGGTGGATCGGCCCATCGGACGACCTGTATGTTCCTTTGTGCGTGCTAATGGCAGATTATAATGCGGAGATCAAGCACCACACCTCAAGGGAACCAACCTCTGCCACACAATTTGCACCTGACGACATCCCCGAAAGCGCCAAGCAGGGACATATTCGCCAACCCACGTGGAGAATTCGGCTGCTGGAAACATACCCGAAAATGGTAAGAACATTGAACAACATGCCATTGTACATCAAATATAACCCATGTTATTGCCCTGTATTTCGAAGGAGATCATGGCCGGAGTACACACAAACAGTGCTAACAATTAAAGGATGTGAGAAGTGGCTCAATTATGTGTACTTCGCACCCCCTAAGGGTCCACCTACTATTGGATATATGATTTCGACGATTCGACATTGGGGGGTCCGTTTCAAGAATGTACCTGATGTCATGACTCAGATGTGCCTGAAGATTTTCGAACTTATGCTGGTCACCTTCAGGACCTTCAAAAATGTCAAGGAACCGCATCTCTCAGCACTAGGATTTAATGAAGGTAACCAGGACCTTGTATACGACATGAGCACAACCCCATCGATTAATGTTGTGTATGCATGGCACGCTCGCATCAAATATCTACCGGCCTGCTTCAAACAAACGTTTGAAGAGATGTTTGTCACGGGATTCTGGGAATATCACTCCGAGATATTCATTCCCAGACCATCCCATCTCTTGCAGTTGTTTGCAGTGGAACAAGCTCTACATTCCGAAAAGCTACGTATACCACATCCAGAGGTTCCCGGGCCAGTAGACTGGGATGCTCTACTCACAGATCTGGCCAAAGGATTGAGAATCGCCGAACACCACTTAGCGCAGGATGTCGTCGAGTACTACATTCAGAAACCCACACAACAAGGGTCTGTCAGGGACGACAGACGCGAGAGAGGGGGGGGTGTTAGCAGCGGACAAGGGAGAGAAGGCACAAGCAGACAAGGGAGTCAACGAAGATCTGGCAAATAGGCCAACAATTTTCTTCAGGAAGAAGCACTTATGAACATTCACTCAGATTTAGCACTAAGGCAACCTTAATTTTTCAAAACCTCTACACCAATTAAAAGTGATTCTCAGCACTAAACACCATTGTAAATATCATTTCATCTTTTTGTAGCTCCATTTTGTGCAAGCCAAGGAGTCCTTGAGCTTGAGGAGCTTTAGAAGTATCTACCTGCCAATTTTCGTATTTTTTAGATATCGTTTGAGCCCTCAAATGAGCTATGGAACCTAATTTTTAACTAGGCCGGACACTAGGTCTGGACAGGGCCAAAACTTAGCCAAAAACTATAAAAAGAGCTAGAGAGCTCATTTTTGGGGCTAGATTGTAATTGAAACGAACTGGTAAGAGCATTTGGAAGTAATTGAAGAACTCCATTGATTCTCACTCTTTGTCTTGCCGTGTGTGCGCGTGTGTGTATGTGTGTGCATGCTAGTGTGCTTCTCACTCACGCACTTGTGCCGCCACTTGCTCGAGGTCTTCATACCATCCTCACGTCTTCCCGGATTGACATTAAAGGAGGTGCTACTCATCACTGAGCTACAATTTGCAAAGTACATATATGCTTTCTTGGTATCATTTGGAAGCTAAGAAAGTGTATTAATCATTCCTGGAGTCAAAGGAGGGCTGGTGTGAAGCAGGTTTAGCAGCACCTACTCAATCTCTGAGTGCATCCAACCATCCTCTCCCAACAGTGGTATCAGAGCAAATAAGGTAACATGGGAGATGGTTTTCCTTCATTCATTGACAAATTGGACAGGAACAATTACCAAGCTTGGTCTCTAAGGATGAAGACCTATCTACAAGGAAGAAGCTTATTTGGATTCATCTCAGGAGATGAGGAACTGCCCTCATTCAAAGCAAGAGGACTACCCACCAAGGATGAACAAGAGAAGCTCAACACATGGTGTGCAAAAGATGCATTGGCAAGGTCATATCTTCTTAACTCTATATCTGATTTCCTTTTACCTCACATAAGGAATTCCAAGACTTCCCAAGAAACTTGGGAAACCTTGTCAACATATTTTTCATCAAGTACAAGGGCCAGAAAGAATCAACTATGGATTGAATTCACTACTCTTAGGAAGCAATCAAAGCAATCAGTTTCAGACTTTGTCACTAGGGTCAAAGACATTGCAGACCAGCTTGCAAGTATTGGAGAGGAAATTGAAGAGGAACAAATAGTAAGGCAGGTAATCAATGGACTAAAGGCAGATGATAAATGGGAGAGCTTTACCACAGCAATGGACCTATACATGGACATACATGCTCTTGATCTAACAACTCTGATTGGTCAACTCTTCACACATGAAGCAAAGCTTACAAGAAATGGAGAGCAATCAAAAGGTAACAACCCCTCTGCTTTATATACTGATAAGAAGATTAAGGATAAAGGTAAAGGGAAGAAGCAAGAAGAAGAAGGCTCTACCTCCCAAGCTAACTATGCAGGGAGAGGTAGATCTTCAAGAGGTAGAGGCAGAGGAGGTAAGTCAGGTAGGGGTAGACACTACAACTCATCACCATGCAACATTTGTGGATTGTCTAACCATACCACAGATGAGTGCTACAGAAACTATAAGAATCAGAGAGGAAGAGGCTATCAAAGAGGTGGATACTCTCAAGGTAGAGGCAGGTTCAACCAACACCAAGGCTACAATGGATACAACAATCAGTACAACAACAATTACAACCACAACCACAATAGTAACTACCAAGGTGGATTCAGAAATAGAAGGGATTACAACAACTACACAGAGGAGCAAGATGACTCCCTATTGATCATGAATATGACCTCCAAGGCAGGTACAAATGATGATCATTTATTTTATATTGATTCAGGGTGTTCTAACCATGTAGCTGGTAATGTGGCACTACTCTCTGATTTGGAAGAACCCAAGGGCAAACATCAAGTGCAGACATGTGATGATACTAAGCATTCTGTTGTAAAGATTGGTAATGTAAAGACTAGTGATGGTAATCAGAACTTATTGAGCAGAGTACTTTATGTCCCAACTATCACCAAGAACCTAATGAGTGTAGGACAGATTGTAGAAAAAGGTTTACAGGTCAAGTTCAATCAACATGGAGCATATGTGGAGGACCCAAGACATGGATTCAGAAGGATAGCCAAGGGAGAAAAATCAGGTAGATTGTTTACTTTTGAACTAGAAGACACCAAAAATATTGCTTTATACAATTACAAGGATCAAACACTTTCAGAATTGGAAATTTGGCACAAGAGGTTAGGTCACATAGGTGAAAGGACCTTAAAGCAAATGTGCAGGGATCAATGTGTGCTTGGGATACCTAATGTATCCAAGCAACACATGATATACAAGTGTGGAGCTTGTCAATTTGGTAAGTCACACAGATTACCCTATTCAAAGAAAGGTTTTATGCATGAAGACTATCTGGAATTGGTGCATACAGATGTTTGGGGACCTAGCAAGGAACCCTCCATTTCAGGATCAAGGTATTATGCGTCCTTCATTGATGATTATAGCAGATGGACTGTCTTATACTTTATGAAGCATAAGGATGAAGTATTTAATTGTTTCAAAAGATATCTTGCACTAGTTGAAAATCAAATAGGAAGGAACTTGAAGAGGCTAAGGTCAGATGGAGGAGGTGAATACTTCTCCAATGAATTTGAAGACTTCTTGCAGGAAAGAGGCATCAAGAGGGAGATAACCACAAGGTACTCACCTGAACAAAATGGGGTAGCTGAAAGAAGGAATAGACTCATTGTTGAAACAGCTAGGTCTATGCTTAATGAAAAGAAGTTACCAAATTATCTTTGGGCAGAGAGTGTATCTACTGCCACCTATCTCATTAACAGGTTGCCATCAAAGTCACTTGATGGAATGACACCTTATGAAGCTTGGCATGGTAAGAGACCATCTTTGGATCATTGCAAAATATTTGGTTGTATTGCATATGTGCATATTCCCTCACAGGTAAGGGGAAAGCTAGACCCTAAAGCTGAAAAATGTATCTTCATTGGTTATGATTTGAACCAGAAAGGGTACAAATTCTACAACCCCTCAAACAAAGGTTTCAAGGTAAGCAGAGATGTCATCTTTGATGAGAATGACTCATGGTATGAAAATGAATGCAGGAAGGTTAGTCTACCTTATGACATGGAAGAAGACTTCCCAAAGCTCACCAAGGAGGAACCAATCCAGAAAGAAGACTCAAGTTCAGATGATGATGAAACAATTAACCTTGAGGAATTCAAGGCATGGAAGTCCAAAGGAAAGATGAAAATGAAGAAGCTAGAGGATATACCAGAATCCTCAACTCAAGCAATGAGGAGATCTCAGAGAGAAAGTAAGAAGCCTATCAGATATGGGTATGATACTTCTCTTGTAACTAAGCATTCTGTATATCTTGCAAAGGATTTGTTGAATGACGAACCAGGTTCATATGAGGAGGCAATCACAAAAACAGAATGGAAAGAAGCTATGGATGAAGAAATAGAGGCTCTCAAGGAGAGTGACACATGGGACTTGGTACCCAAGAAAGACTCTATGAAGGTGATAGGATCCAGATGGATCTACAAACTCAAGAGGAACTCAGATGGTACAATCAACAGGTACAAAGCTAGGTTGGTAGCCAAGGGTTTTGCACAAACCCAAGGCATTGATTATGAGGAGACATTTTCTCCTGTGGCTAAGATGCCAACAATCAGAATTTTGGTGAGTGTAGCTGCATCCAAGAATTGGAACATGTACCAATTAGATGTCAAGAATGCTTTCTTGAATGGATGGATATCTGAAGAAGTCTACATGTCACAACCACCTGGCTATGAAGATCCCAAGAAGGTAAATTATGTTTGTAAATTGAAGAAGGCTCTATATGGTTTGAAGCAGGCACCTAGAGCATGGAATTACAGGTTGACAACCTACCTCCAAGACCAAGGATTTGTGATGAGTAAAGCAGACACTTCTCTCTTCATAAAAAGGAGTAGTACAGAGGTAATATACTTGTGTGTTTATGTTGATGACATCATCATTACAGGAAATGATGTCAATGAAGGAATTCAAGATCGATGATCTTGGATTATTAAAGTACTTCTTAGGTCTTGAATTAGTTTATACTAATTCAGGTATATATATCACTCAAAAGAAGTATGTTCAGGATATGTTGAAGAAATTTAATTTGCAGGAAGCTAAAGTCTCTAGCACTCCAATGGAGGTCAACCTAAAGCTAAGTGCTCATGAAGGGGATGAAGTCCAAGACATTACAGGATATCAAAGTATAGTAGGTAGTTTGAATTATGCTACCTTGACAAGAATTGACATAGCATATGGAGTTAGTGTGCTAAGTCAATTCATGCAAAAACCAAGAGTACCTCACCTAGAGGCAGCAAAAAGGATCTTGAAGTATCTAAAGGGAACTCTAAACCATGGTTTGTACTTTCCTTATACATCAGATATTGACATTAAAGTATATTCAGATGCAGATTGGGCAAGATGCAAGGATGACAGGAGGAGCACATCAGGATACATATGTTTTGCAGGTGATAAACCTATTTCATTTGAAGAAAGGACCATGTGAACTTATGCTTATAAGTTCTTACCATTTTATCTCTTGTAAAAGTCTAAGTGACTTGGCATTTTATGTAATCACACCTAATTGATTGGAAGTCGTGGAAAAGGTTGTTGATTAATTCAGAGAATATCTCAATCAACTTTTAGGTGAAAGATTCTAGGAGATTGATTTGAAATCAAATTCAAATCATCACTCAATTCCTATAAAAACTACAAAGGAAAAAGTCGCGGTGGTTCTTCACTCATCCCGAGGCATCTCTGTATCAATCATTGAGTGTGTGAGGTCTACTTCATAGCCTACACCTCTGAGTACCATTTGGCTATGTTTATCATACCAATGGGAATGTACATTTACATGATCTAATACAAATACTTACATTCATCTACTCTGTGATTCTCTGAGTTGTATACTCCAAGTCTGTCAACTTCAATAGAGCCTATCTCAGTGGTTTCTCAACCAAATCAAGTGATTCAAGGCTTGTTGGAACCAGATCAAAGCACTCTACAAGATTACAAAGTTTGAAGAAGTTTGGTTCAGCGATTTTTGAGAAATCGTCTTCGAAGCAGTCTCTGGTATTTGTCTGCACATCTCCTAAAAAGTCGGGAGTGACCATAAACTTGCTAAAGTTATTTCTCTGTGCATAGTTTATCAATTTGAGTGATTTCACTTGCAAATGGTAGCTTGTTAAGCTAATTTAATATGTCCAAAAGGAATTTCATCAATTGTAAGTGTGCTAGTCATACTGAGTGAAAGACTGAGCAGGTGTCAATACAAAAATAGCAAGTTTTCTTGGATTTGTGAAGTGCAAAGTTACCTGTTTTGATTTGATCATTACACATATCATTTGCAAAGTACATATATGCTTTCTTGGTATCATTTGGAAGCTAAGCAAGTGTATTAATCATTCCTGGAGCCAAAGGAGGGCTGGTGTGAAGCAGGTTTAGCAGCACCTACTCAATCTCTGAGTGCATCCAACCATCCTCTCCCAACAACTTCAACCTCCTTAATCGGCTGTTTATGCATCTTAGACTCATTAAAAATGACATCACTACTTCTGATCACTGACCGTGTTTCAGGATCCCATAAGCGATATCCAAATTGTCCTTCTCGACCATATCCAAGAAAAATGCATTTCGTTGACTTATGGTCCAACTTCTGTCTAAGATTCTTGGGTATATGAACATATGCTTCACACCCAAAAACTCGAAGATGATCATAATATGGTGGTTTCCCTGTCCATAACTCTTGTGCCACTTTCAGACCTTTGGTAGTACTAGGTGAAAGGTTAATCACATGAACTGCAGTCAATACTGCTTCTGCCCAAAAACCTTGTGAGAGGTTTGCATGATGCAACATAGGGACTACTCTATCTTGAATATTTCTATTCATCCTCTTAGCTACACCATTCTGTACTGGGGTATAAGGAGCTGTAAACTCTCTACGAATCCCTCTACATTGACACAAAAGGCTGAATTCATGTGAGGTATACTCACCCCCATTATCTGAACGTAAAACCTTAAGCTTAGTTCCTTTTTCAGTCTCAACTGAAGCAAGCCATTTTCTGAAAGTAGGGAATACATCATCCTTCGATTTGATAGGATATACCCAGACTTTTCTAGTAGCATCATCTATGAAAGTGACAAAGTAAAGAGAACCACCTAAGGACCTAGTGGGCATAGGACCACACACATCTGTATGAACAAGATCTAAAGGCTGAATTGAAGAGTCAATGTGCGTTTTATGCACATTTCTGGTTTGCTTTCCATATTGACAATGCTCACAAAATGAAAAATCAGAGAAAGATAACACAGGTAAGTAGCCACAACGAAAAAGATTTTCCATTCCACTACGAGATATATGGCCCAAACGACCATGCCAAATACAAGCCATAGGCTGTTCAGTAATAGCTAACAAGTGTTCTTTCTGTGATACAAATAAAGGGTAAAGTGAGCCAACTTTCCTTCCTTTTGCAATAACCATATTGCCCTTTGATATACGAAAGGACTGAGCATAGAAGACCACCTTGTAACCAAGGTCATCAAGTTGACCAACTGACATCAAACTGCGTGATAACTGAGGTACATGGCATACATTATGCATAGTAAATTTTGAACCGTCAATGAACTGCACAACCACATCTCCAATCCCCACAACATCACACTCGTAAGAGTCACCAAGTCTCACGGTACCAAGAGACTTTGCTGCATAATTAGAGAACCATTCTCTATGTGGTGTCACATGGAAAGAAGCACCAGAATCTAGCAGCCAGGTGTGGGAAAGAGAATCAGCCATAAGTGCCTCAGAAGGCATAGTACTATCAAGTGTCAACACATCAGCATCATCAGAAATAGCATTAATTTCTTCAATCTTCACAATCGAAGTAGATGGTGCAGGTAACTGTTTAACATGCCCATCAGCATTCTGTCCTTTACCATTAGCATTCTTTAATGCATAACAGTCTTTCTTCATGTGTCCTTTCTTATGACAATAATGGCATTCAATATCCCTCTTCCTTGATTTACTTCTGCTCTTATTCCGTTGACCATTCTTTTCCTTGTTCTTGCTCCTGCCACATTGTTGATTCTTTCCTTGGTAAGAATCACAAACATTATATGCATCTCCACTCTGAGTGCCAACCATAGATTTTCTACGAATCTCCTCACTCAAGAGTGCTCCACATATGTCATCATAGACGAGTTTACCACCTGGTGCACTATTGCTAATATCTGTGCAAAATGTATCCCATGATGATGGAAGGGTGCATAACAGCAATACTGCTTTCATTTCATTGTCCATATCCATTTTCTAAGCCTGTAACTGGGAGAATATGGCATCAAACTCATTTAGATGAGCAGCAACACTATCTATGTCCTTCATATGAAGGTCGTATAATTTTCTCATCAGATATACTTTATTTGATGCCGTCTCTTCATATGTATTGCATAACTTCTTCCAAAGCTCCTTTGCACTTTCACAGTCTAATACTGTAAAGTAAACATTATCTGCTAGGTGCAAGCGAATGGTAGACCTGGCCATTTCATCTAACTCATCCCAATCATCTTCATCCATGTCAGTAGGCTTCTTTGAAATCCCATTTACTGGCTTCCATTGCCTTCTTTGAATCAGCACATCTTTAATCTGATTCTTCCATAGAGCAAAGTTTGTGCCATCAAATTTTCAGATCTCAAAATGGTCTTTGCCTTGCAAGTTATAGCTCCTCCTCGGAACGCTAGCACTAGAACCTGATCCACCGGATGTGCCTGAGACCTCTGATGCCATGATCGTAGAGAACTGAATAGAATGATAATGGAGCTAGAAGAGTCCAAACACTAACAAATAAGTGTATCAAGGAGTAAATCGACCACTATGTAGTTGACTAAACCATAAATCTGGAAAAATTTTGCCAGAGTATCCTCTGCAAAATTAGCATATGACCAATGTCAAAGTATCATAAAACTGCAAGTACTGACATGTCTACCTGCATAGTGAATCACTGACTCCACTGCATATAACCAGTTACCCAATAGAAGCCAACTAGGCTTATCGAGCACCTATGAACAACTATCATACATCTCCTATGGCGAGGCTGGGTAAGTCTTCCACCTGCATCACTGAAGAGACCCCGACATCTGGGTGTCTCCCAGTTAAGAAAACCTCACCACGACCCTCTTTATCAAACGTAAAAGGCTTTATGCAAAGAACGTAACTGTTATATCAATGCCCACATGGACGTACATAAGCGGTATCCACAAAAGCGTACATGGTGTGTATGTGCTCAATATATGCAGTAAAATGACACTAAAAAGGCTGAATACACAGCCCAAAAGCTAGCCAATAACACCTGCAAGTGTCTGTCAACCGTGATGTTTTAGGCTTTAAAAACCTGCATAAATTTGCAGCGACTGCTCCCACCAAAACTAAAAACCCCTCGAGAAACCTGTAGTTTTACGAGTGTGGCTGAAAATACAGCCCCAAAGGTTGATATTTATTGTCTGAGAAGTACAAGGAACACTCTTCATGATGTTCTTGGACCTGTGTGAAGAGAACTACGTGCGGAAGTACTCCAAAATGGCTCCAAAAGCACCCCAAAATTGCTTCAGAAATAGGCTTTAAAAGCAAAAATGAAGCTTTGAGGGACCAAAACTTGTTCAAGGTAATGTCAACCTTAGTCTTTCCCCTTCTTCAAACACCACAAGAGTGTAGCTTAGTGGCAAGAGATTGCCACGGTTAAGCGAGCTCTGGGGGGAACAGTACTGGGATGGGTGACCTCCCGGGAAGTACCGGGAACCTCTATATTCCTTGATCGTTGAGGTCCTCCCTCGCGCGCAGCCAACGGTGACTTCGGTGACTCGGATGACAAGGTATGCCAAAGTCTATGCCTTGGTCGCCGCCTTAGGAGAAAGCCTGGGGGGGGGGGGGGGTGCTCGCTTCGCTCGCACAAAAGGAACAAAGCTTTTTGCCTCGAACTGCTCTGATACCGGTGAAGTATTTCGATGGCGATGCACCGCACTGCACTCTCCTTCTCGAGAGCTCCACGACGATATGCTCGGAGTAGAAACCGAGCTCCTGACACCGCACACAGTACTCCGCACAGAGGCTGTAGAATACGCATAAAACACAGTACACAGGGAGCACGAAGACAGACTTCTTAGGTCTTACAAATGCGGTCGAACTTACAGTCTGTGACTGACCAGGCCACTATATGTTTTATTACAGAACATATACAAAGAAGTGTCCGGTGGCCATTTGGCCTTTCACATGGACACTAACGGTAACAAGACGTGCATACAACAGGACCAGAACATGCATAAGTTAGCAATGGAAAACTGAAGAATGAGATAACCCACCAAGCTACATCTGGAAGATGGATCGCTCTTGTTGATACATGATGGACACTACTCTCAAGTACTACATGGAACAACTACTCCAACAAGGGTCTGTCAGGAACGACAGACTCTAGAGGGGGGAGTGTTGACAGTCAAGGTCAAACACAAGGATAGAAGCACATCAAGGAAGTGGACACACAAGAAGAAGGAGCATGTAGGGAGCTCCAAGAAGCACATGTCAAATTTTTAGAACAAATCCCTATAAAAATAGTGATTTTTATCACTAAAAACCATTTTTAAATACCATTTTCCATTTTTGTAACTCCATTTTGTTCAAGCAGAGGAGTCCTCAAGCTTGAGGAGTATTAGAAGTATCACCCTGCCAATTCTCATAATTTTTAGACTCCGTTTGAGCCCCCAAATAAGCCCTGGAACCTAATTTTTAACTAGACCGGAGATTAGGTCTGGATAGGGCCAAAACCACTCAAAAAACTATAAAAAGGGCTGGAGAGCTCTTTTTTGAGGTTAGTTGGTTGTAGATTTGAGCTTTGTAAGAGATTTCTTTTGTAATCGAAGCTTTCCATTGTTCCACTCTTTGCTCTTACATTGTGTGCGTGTGTGTGTATGTGTGTGCATGCTTGTGTGCTTTCACTCATGCACTTGTGCCATTCCTTGCTCACGGTCTTCATACCCATCCTCACGTCTCCACGGATTGACATTTATGAGGTGAAGTTCCTCACATTGGTACTTGCCATTGTGCTAGAGTGACACCATATGACAACCATGAGCAAGGGGAACACACAAGTGTGTGTGAGAAGCATACTAGCATGCACACACATACACACACACACAAGGCAAGGAAAAGAGAGAACAATGCAATTTTCTATTACAACACTTTCAAGATAAAAAAATGTGCTCATACAAGCTCAATTCCCAAAAATGCTCACCTCTAGAATGAGATCTAGTCGAACCCTTATTATAGTTTCTTGACTAGCTTTGGACAAGTTCAGACCTAGTGTTTGAGCTCATTAAAAATTAAGTTCTAAGTTGATTTGGAAGCTCAAACGTGCTCTTAAAATCATGAAATTTGATACATAGGTTGTTCTAGAACTCCTCAAGCTTGAGGACTAATTAATAGGCCCAATTGATGGATCTTCATTGACTTCATCATCTGCTTACTCCTCCTTGATCTTCTCTCTATGCCTCTTGTATTTGGCTTCCTTGCCTCATGCTCCCTTGACATGTTAATTTGCCTTGACCGCTAACAACCCTCTCTCTCTCACGTATGTCATCCCTGACAAAATCTTGTTGTGGGTGGTGTTCAGTGTAATATTGGACCACCTGAGCAACCAATTCATGTTCTCTGAGTCTTAGTCCATGCGCTAAATCATTCATTAGGTGATCCCAATCCACTGGACATGGATCATCTGGATGTGGCATATGTAACTATTCTGCATGTAGGGCTTGTTCTACCACAAAGACGTGTAACAATTTTGTGGGCCTTGCTAAGAATATCTCTAAGTGGTATTCCCAGAAGCTAGTGGAAAGAAATCTCTTCAAATATTTTTTTGTAGCAGGCAGGTGATCCCAATCCACTGAACATGGATCATCTGGATGCGGCATATGTAACTATTCTACATGTAGGGCTTGTTCTACCACAAAGAGGTGTAACAATTTTGTGGGACTTACTAAGAATATCTCTGAGTGGTATTCCCTGAAGCTAGTGGAAAGAAATCTCTTCAAATATTTTCTTGATGCACACGTGTCAAGAATATACAGTGTTCACCATAGGGGTGTTGGACTCATATCATATACCAAATCAAAATTGCCTTCATTAAATCCTACTTTTGAGATATATAGAGCCTTGACATTGCAGAATGTTTTGAAAATTGTAGTCATGAGCTCAAAAATCTTCATACACATCTTAGTCATGACATCAAGCATATTCTTCAAACTTGGAGTTCAATGGAAAATGGTTGATACCATGTACTCTACAATGGGAGGTCCACGAGGTGGGGTGAAGTATGGGTAATTCAACCAATCTGAACACCCAAGATTGTTCCTAACCTTTACTACAAATGTTGGCCATGGGCATTTGTGAGGCACTAGACCATAACATGGATTATACTTGATGTGCAGTGGTGTGGTCGACCATGTTTGCATCATCTCTTGATATGTTTGCATCATCTCTGGATAGGTTTCTAAAACACGTGTTTGCTAATTTGGTTGGAATATAGTGCCCTATTGAGTCGGCTCTAGGATGTCACTTGGTTGGAATTGAGTGGCAAATGTGGGTTTTTTGCCTATAACTTACTTCATCTCTACATTGTAATCTACTAACAAAAAATAGGGCATATGTTGTAGTTTTAAGGTCGTTATCAAGCATCACTAGGACAAATTTTGAAAGTATTTGGACCTTAGCATTGTTTCTTCAAGGTTGGACATTGATTGTATCTGAATGGTCACTCAGTTGTCATGGGTACATGTGAGGAGATGGTTGGATACACTCCAGAGATGGAGTGATGTTGCATAAAACCTACTCTACACCTGGCAATGTGACTTCAAGGAACCTTAGTAGACACCTTTAGATTCTCAAATATGCATTTAGAACCACTATGTTCTTTGGAACATCATGCTCAAATGTTTATGTCAAAACAGATAACTTGCATGTACTAGTCTTGTGAGATAAATTTCTATTTTGGGATTGATTAGCTTTTGAGTTGTCTCCATTCTTCATAAGCTTTGCCTCATGTGTGAATAGTTGTCCCATGAGGGTGTTGAAGTCAGGAACTTGCATGTCCATGTATAGGTCCATGGATGTGGTGAAAGCTTCCCATTTGTCATCTGCCTTTATTCCATCCATCACTTGTATCACTATCTCCTCTTCATCTATGACTTCTCCAATGCTCCCAAGTTGATCTACTAAGTCCTTCATTTTGGTGGCAAAATTAGTCACACTTTGCTTGGGCATCTTCTTGAGTGTTGTAAACTCCATCCATAGTTGGTTCTTCCTAGCTTTTGTGCTTGATGAAAAGAATGCTTCAAGGGCATTCCATGTCACTTGTGAATTCTTGCAGATCTTGATGTGTGGAAGTAAAAAACTAGAGATTGACTTAAGAATGTATGACCTGGCTAGAGAATCCTTTGAGCACCATGTGGTTAACCTCTCTTGTTCTTCTAGAGTTGGTTGTCCTTTGCTTCTGAGGATTTGCATAAACTCATCTCCATAAATGTAGCTATCAAGGTTTCTCCCTGGAAGATATGCCTCCATTCTAAGTGACCATGTTGAGTAATTGTCTTGATCTAATTTGTCTATGGATGAAGGGAATCCATCTCCCATGTTGAGTTGTCATTGCTCTAATACCACCGTGAGGAGATGGTTGGATACACTCCAGAGATGGACTAGTGTTGCACGAAACCTGCTCTACACCTGCCAATGTGACTCCAAGGAACCTTAGTAAATACCTTTCGCTTCTCAAATATGCATTTAGAACCACTATGTGCTTTGGAACATCATTCTCGAATTTTTATGTCAAAATAGATAACTTGCATGTACTAGTCTTGTGAGATAACTTTCTATTTTGGGATTGTAAGTGCTCAATGTTTTACTCAGAGCTCACAACTTGGTATGAATTGACTAGAGAGCTTTTGCACACATCTAATTCAAGTGTGTAGCTAACTAACACATCATTTCATGAATTTAGAGGGACTACATAGTAAGAAATAAGCTTAACAACCTTAAGGGATCATCTCGACATTTTAGGAACAAGGAGATGTGCAAACATAGGCTACTTCATGAATATGTATCTCGAGTTATACTAAACCAAATCTAATGAAACTTTGTAGGTATATAGTAGACAACTCACTCTAAATATATCAAGTTAAAGTCCATCAAATGATGAAGTATACCCAGAGAAATTGCTTTTGCAAATTCACTGAGATAATGAACAAATGCTAGACAATAGTACACAAAAATGATCATGAAGAAATGTATCAATTATTAAGTGATAATGCACATATGATACATGGGAAGTGAGGGAGACTACTGTTACAATAGTAGTGCTCAAGGTATGCCCAAAGTTGCAGCTCAATAGCTCTCAATGATAGCTCATATCCCTGCGACTAGAAAGTGATGTTTTAATACACATACAAGGCATTTGAATTTTGAATTTTCCCACTCCTAAATTTGTTCCTACACTTTAGGGGTGATTGAATTGATTCCCTCAACAAATAAGTTGGGGCTTGGCTTCTCCTATATCCACGAGATTCTCCTACTTTTTGCCTTTGCTATTTATCCATGGTGATAAAGTGAAAACATTAAGCATGTGTTCCCACATACTTTCTCATTTGAGTTGAAATAGAATGAGATATAGTCATAGTGATTTGGCTAAGTACTTAGGATTGCCAAATGTAGCAATAGTATGTCCAATCTCATTGACCTATTTAAGCCATTGAGATATAGGTGCTTCATATGTCTGTTTGCCTTCCTCAATGACAAGGCTGCCTGGGATTGGTTGAGGTTCATATGAATCTTCAAATATTTATTCAACCAAGATCTCCACTAACTCTTCACGTTCAGGTACCTCTTGTGGAGACGATGGCCTTTTGTATTGTAAGATCTTAGTCTGTAGTTCCTCAATTTTCTTCTATAAGGCTTCAACCTCTTTTGGTGCTGCACCAATTATAATAGCCTCAATAACCTCCATGTTGGTAGATGGTTGCTGATTGCATGAATGGTTGAGCTCTTCTTTCAATTGATTATACGAGGCGAGGAAGCTAGCATGTCAAATTACCTTAATAAGCTAATGCTTCCAAGTGGAGTCACTCATAATGATTGACTATACATAGAGCAATCAATTTAGCAAGCAAAGCATTACCCCGATTTTTTAGGACCTCTGTAGAGATTGACCAATGATCAGTTCGATGTGCTTTTCTCCCAATCCATTGAATGGAATGTCTTCAAAATTTTTCAACACGTAGAGGACTTAGAGTTGATTCCAACAAGCTATAGAACATTGAAAAGGGTGGATTATTGACTAAGATATGAGCAATACAAAGTGATTGTTCTGAGTGACACTAACAGAGAGATCAACAGATATAATGAATGATCTATTGTATTATGAAACAATGTTGTACATGATCATTGGCATGATAATCAATGCCCAATGATAGATAGAGGTGTAGAATATGATGTGAGCCTCAATCTCTTACAATATCATCAACTAATGCCTCGGAATTGAAGTGATCTAACCCGCACATTTTACAAGCCTTTTTTATAGATGCTTTGCTTCCAAGTTTGAATTCAAATTCAAACTTGGATTTACCTAAAAGTTCTCCTCCAAATTAGGAGTCATTACACCAAAATGATTTGTAGCTTTTAGCTCTCCAACTTCCACGAATTTAGAGACTTTCCAAGATTCTTTCAAGTCATTTGACTTTTACAAATGGTAAAAGGTAGAGAGATTCATAGCAATGGTTCCATGGAACTCCAATTATTCTTCGTAAGATCTTCTCATGCCTAGCCAAGTGTGCAGGCTTGGCATTTGCACCAACAGCTCCCCCTCAAGCCAAACATCTTGGCTTGGTCTTCTTCTTCAATCCTCTTGAATGTCCTGCAATCCAATCATAGCTTTAAACCTGCAAAGTTTAGTACCATCAAGTGCTTTGGTTAATAAGTCTCGACATTGCATATTGGTTGATACATATGCCAACTGAATTTCCTTGCTCAATAGCTTCTCTCTCACATAATTATAGTGGACCTCTATATGCTTGGTCCTAGCATGATAAATTGGATTTGCTGCAAGATGTAGTGAGCTTGTATTATCTCCAAAAATCATTGGAGGTCTAGTATGCAAACCCAAATTTGTATATAGCAATCTCATCCATATGGCCTCTTGAGTAGCATTGGCCAATCCTCTATATTCTGCCTCTGTTGAAGATAAAGCAACAATAGGTTGCTTCTTGGAAGACCATGATATAGGCTTGTCACCTGCAAAGGATAGATATCCTGAGGTACTACTCCTATCATCTTTGCAACCTGCCCAATCTGCATCTGAGTATATCTTGATGTCTAAATCTAAAGTATAAGGAAAATATAAACCTTTATTTTGAGTCCCCTTAAGGTACTTCAAAATCCTCTTGGCAACTTCCAAGTGAGGTGCCCTAGGTTTGTGCATAAATTGGCATAAGACACTTACTCCATAAGCAATATCAATCCTTGTCAATGTAGCATAGTTCAAGCTTCCCACTATGCTTTGGTATCCTGGAATGTTATCAACCACATCACCTTCATGAGCACTTAATTTTAGATTTACCTCCATTGGAGTGCTTGCTACCTTGGCATCCTGCAAATGAAACTTCTTTAACATGTCCTGTACATACTTTCTTTGTGTAATGCAAATTCCAAAGTTAGTATAGACTAACTCAAGTCCAAGAAAATACTTTAGTGACCCTAAATCACTCATTTTGAACTCCTGCATCATTTGATTCTTGATTTGTTTGATTCCATTAGCATCATTACCTGTAAGTATGATATCATCAACATACACACATAGGTATATCACCTCTGAATTACTTCTTTTAATAAACAGAGAAGTATCTGCTCTACTCATGATGAATCCTTGATCTTGAAGGTATGTAGTCAACCTATGGTTCCATGCCCTTGGTGCCTACTTAAATCCATAAAGATCTTTGTTCAGTTTACACACATGATTTACCTTGATTGGGTCCTCATAGCCAGGAGGTTGTGACATGTACACCTCCTCTGAAATCCATCCATTTAAAAATGCATTTTTTACATCCAATTGGTACATGTTCCAATTCTTTGATGCAACCACACTTACCAATACCCTAATGGTTGGCATCTTGGCCAAAGGTGAGAAGGTTTCTTCATAGTCAACTCCTTGGGTTTGTGCAAAACCCTTAGCCACAAGTCTAGCCTTGTACCTGCTTATTGACCCATCAGAATTCCTTTTGATCTTGTAGATCCATCTAGAACCAATTACCTTCATAGACTCCTTCTTTGGCACTAGCTCCCAAGTATCATTCTCCTTGAGTGCTTCAATTTCTTCATACATAGCTTCCTTCCATTCTGCCTTGGTCTTTGCGTCTTCATATGATGATGACTCTTCAGATGACAAGTCTTTTGCAAGATAAACAGAATGCTTAGTAACTAAAGAAGTGTCATACCCATATCTGATTGGCTTCTTGCTTTCCCTTTGTGATCTTTTGATTGCTTGGTTAGATGATTTAGGTATATCCTCCAACTTCTTCATCTTGACTTTGCCTTTGGATTTCCATGCCTTGAATTCTTCTAGATTGATGATGTCCTCATCATCTGAGTTGATGTCTTCAATCTGGTTTGGCTCTTCCTTGGTGAGGCTTGGAAATTCCTCTTCCAAGTCATAAGGCAACTTTACTTTCCTGCATTCACTTTCAAACCAAGAATCATTCTCATCAAAGAGAACATCTCTACTGATCATAAATCCTTTGTTGGAAGGGTTGTAAAATTTGTATCCTTTCTGATTCAAGTCATATCGTATGAAGATGTACTTCTCTGCCTTAGGGTCTAGCTTACCTCTTATTTGAGATGGTATATGCACATAAGCAACGCATCCAAAGATCCTGCAATGATCAAGTGAAGGTCTTCTACCTTGCCATGCTTCATATGGGGTCATCCCATCAAGAGATTTGAATGGCAACTTTGAATGGCAACATGTTAACAAGATAAGTGGCAGTAGGTACACTCTTAGCCCACAAATAATTAGGTAATTATTTCTCATTTGACATTGACCTAGCTTTTTCAACAATTAGTATATTTCTCCTCTCTGCCATCCCATTTTGCTCAGGGATATACCTTGTTGTAATTTCTCTTTTGATTCCTCTATCCTGCAAGAATGCATCAAACTCATTTGAGAAGTACTCACCTCCTCCATCTGCCCTTAGTCACTTTAGACTTCTTCCTGTTTGGTTCTCAACAAGTGCAAGATACTTTTTAAAGCAACTGGATACTTCATCTTTGTGGTTCATAAAATATAAGATAGTCCACCTACTGAAATCATCAGTGAAAGATACATAATACCTTGATCCAGAAATTGAGGGATCCTTACTTGGTCTTCATACATCTGTATGGACAAGCTCTAGGTAATCCTCATGCATGTAACCTTTCTTTGAGAAGGGTAACCTGTGAGACTTTCCAAACTGACAAGCACCACATTTATAGATCATGTGTTGCTTGGATCCATTAGGTATCCCAAGCACACATTGATCTCTACATATTTTCTTTAAAGTTCTCTCACCAATATGCCCTAATCTCTTATGCCGAATTTCAAGCTCTGATAATGTTTGGTCTTTGTAACTATAAAGTGCAATATTCCTTGTATCTTCAAGTTCAAAAGTGAATAATCTACCTGTCTTTTCTCCTTTGGTAATTCTCTTGAATCCATGTTGGGGATCCTCCATAAATGCGCCATATTTTTTGAACCTGACCTGCAAACCCTTTTCCACAATCTGTCCAACACTCATTAAATTCTTGGTAATAGTAGGTACATATAGAACTCTACTCAACATATTTCTATTTCCATCAAAGGTTTTAACATTTCCTACCTTGATCACTGAGTGCTTGGTTTCATCACCTGTTTGTACTTGATGCTTACCCTTAGGTTCCTCAAGGTCAGAGAGAAGAGCTACATTGCCTGCCACATGGTTGGAACATTGTGAGTCAATGTAGAGGAGATAGTCATCATTCATACCTTGCTTTGAAGTCATATTCATAATCAAAAGGGAATCCTCTTGTTCCTCTGTATAATTGTTGTAGTCTTTCCTTGACTTGTAGCCTCCTTGGTAGTTGTTATTGTAGTTGTTGGTGTGGCCTTGATGATGGTTGAATCTTCCTCTTGATTGTGTATATCCACCTCTTTGGAAACCTCCACCTCTCTGATTCTTGAAGTTCCTGTAACACTCATCTATAGTGTGATTTTACAAACCACAAATATTACATGGTGAAGAGTTATAACGTCTTCCCCTACCTTGCTTACCTCCTCTGCCCCTACCTCTTGAAGTTCTACCTCTCCCTGCATAGTTGGCTTTGGAGGTAGCTCCTTCATCCTCAATCTTCTTATTTTTTCCCTTCTCTTTAGAATTGCTTTTATCTGTGTATAGGACAGAAGAGCTATTATCTCTAGATGAATCTCCATTCTTGTTGAGCTTGGCTTCATGGGTGAAGAGTTGTCCCATAAGAGTGGTAAGATCTGGCATCTACATGTCCATCTACAAGTCCATGGTAGTTGTGAAGCTCTCCCATTTCTCATCTGCCTTAATGCCATTGATTACTTGTCTCACAATATGCTCCTCTTCAATCTCTTCTCCTATGCTTGCCAATTGATCAGCTACATCCTTGACTTTGGCCACATAATCTCATATGCCGTGCTTGGGTTGCTTCCTTTGAGTGGTAAACTCAATCCACAATTGGTTCTTCCTAGCCCTTGTGTTGGAAGAGAAATATGAAGACAATGTTTCCCAAGTCTCTTGGGATGTCTTACAGTTCCTAATGTGTGGAAGAAGAAAATTAGAAATTGAGTTAAGTAAGTATGACCTGCTAATGCATCTTTGGCACACCATGAATTAATTCTTTCATGCTCCTCTCTTCTAGGTTGTCCTTTGTTTCTGAAAATGGGCATCTCCTCATCTCTTGAGATGTATCCATAGAGACTCCTTCCTTGCAAGTATGTATTCATCCTCAAGGACCATGATTGGTAGTTTTTCCTATCTAATTTATCAATGAAGGAAGGAAAACCATCTCCCATTTTACCTTAGCTTTGCTCTGATACCACTGTAGGGAAGGATGGATGGACACTCCAAAAAATGAGTTGGTACTGTTAATACCTGCTTTGTACCACCCCTCTTTAGCTTCAGAGTTGAGTTGTAGGCCCTCTTAGCTTTCCAATGACACTAAAAAAGTGCCTACGTACTTTGGAAATGACGTGAGTAATGTTTGTTACAAAATAGACTACTCCCAAGTTCACAATCTAATGAAAACCTTCTATTTTGGTACACACACCTGTTGCTTGTTAAGCTCAGTGCTTCCAGTACAATAGGAATTAGAAACATTCCTTTTGGAGATAAAATTACTTAATAAGCTAATGATTCCAAGTGGAATCACTCAAAATGACTGACTATACATAGAGCAATCAATTTAGCAAGCAAAGCATTACCCCCGATTTTTTAGGACCTCTATAGAGATTGACTAGTGATCAGTTCGACACGCTTTTCTCCCAATCCACTGAATGGAATGTCTTCAAAATTTTCCAGCATGTAGAGGACTTAGAGCTGATTCCAACAAGCTATAGAAGATTGAAAATGGTGGAGTATCGACTAAGATATTAACAATACAAAGTGACTGTTCTGAGTGACACTAACAGAGAGATCAACAGATATAGTGAATGATCTATTGTATTATGAAACAATGTTGTACATGATCATTGGCATGATAATCAATGCAATATGATAGATAGAGGTGTAGACTATGATGTGAGCCTCACTCTTGTACAATATGGTCAACTAATTCCTCAGAATTGGAGTGATCTAACCCGCGAGTTTTAGAAGCCATTTTTATAGACGCTTTGCCTCCAAGTTTGAATTTAAATTCAAACTTGGCTTTACCTAAAAGTTCTCCTCCAAATTAGGATTCATTACACCAAAATGATTCCTATCTTTTAGCTCTCCTGCTTCCACGAATTTAGAGACTTTACAAGATTCTTTCAAGTCATTTGACTTTTACAAATGGTAAAAGGTAGAGAGACTCATAGCAATGGTTCCCATGTCACTCCAATTATTCTTCATAAGATCTTCTCATGCCTAGCCAAGTGTGTAAGCTTGGCATTTGCACCAACAGTAAGAAGCAGCCTATAGTTGCTCTATCATCTATTGAGGCCGAGTACTGAGCATCCAACTTTGCAGCATGTGAGGCCATCTAAATTTGACATTTATTATTTGACATTGGTGTTTTTGAGGTTACTCTGACATGCATCCGCATGGATAGCTAGTTAGCCTTAGCCGTCACCAAGAAGCGAGTGTTCAAAGCTTGGACAAAGCACATCGAGACCTAGTAAGACTTCATCCACGAGAAGCTTGTATCTCAGGAGATTACTCTAGAGTAGTGTACCTCTCAGGAGAACCTGGTGGATGTGTTCACAAAGGCTCTACCTCTCGTTCCACTCCAGCGCTTGGTGGACCTCTACAACATTCAACCACTCCAAAATGGAACTACATGATTGTTGATGACATGATTGCTCCTACATACTCTATATTTGTATCCGCATGAGTGCATCTCCATTTTGTATTGAGGAGGCACTCCATTTCTATTTTATTTCCAATTTATATTGTATTTTGGTACCTTGCCATTTGTTTTTACCATTTTATTCATTCTCCTTTGAGGGGAATTATCCAACATGAGATGTATTTTGGAGAGCCCCTCCCAAATCTATATAAGGAGGGCCTCTCTCCCCATTTGTACATGGTTAGAAGCTTGAGAAGCCTACTCCATGCTCTTGGCAAGCTCATTTCTAATCCATGTGAGTTTACCCATTTCTTGGTCTACTCACTTTGAGTCTCTCACACTCTTTCTTTTGTGAGTACACTCTTCTTTTCATTTTGCTTCCGCATGTGTACTCTCTACAAATACGTTTAAGAGCACAACAACCATTCAAAATCATCTAATGGGGCCATCTCTGGTTGGCTGCATGGATTTGATCAATAATTGAGATCGAGAGGTTGATAGGTATATTATTGGTCTCGGCCAGGTGCAGACTAAACCAAACCCGTTTATGCAGCTACATGAACCTATCTCTCCTTGAAAAGGCAAAATGTTACATACATATTTCCAGATGAACTGCGATATTTGGGATCATAACTACTATATCCTTGAGTTTGGTAAGGTTCATATTCTTCATGTTATCCAGCACTAACATCTCCTTTTCTATAGGAATATGCATCACTTGCATGTCAAGGGCTTCCTGAACTAACTTGAGGGTGATCCTAAACTTATTAAATTCATTCCCATGCATCAAAGATGGAATGAAAAAGGTACTGGACATCTTTTTGTCTTTGCTAGGATGTAGGGTGTTGATGGGGTAGTAGCATCACATGAAATTAGGTTTTAGGTAGCTGCACATTAAAGTATCCAAACCTTCCCTACACCATATGGGCTAGAGTACTTGGGTATTCTGCAACTTCTCAAATTCGTGTGTTCCCCCAAACATTATTAAATTGACATTATACTTCCCAAATATAAGCTACATCTCAAAGAGGTCTGGCCATCTCATTGAACCAATGAGAATGAGTATTGAGTTTCGTCATGTGGCCCATCAAGGGATCTTTGAATGGGAATGGTAGTGCATCTGGCCTTTCCTTAGATTGTTCAAAGATAGGCAAGGTGTCAATATCTATCACTTGGTGACTAGTACTTGCCTATGAACTCATGCTTGGTGCCTCAACCATGATGACAGAGGTCGTGGATGTTCTGTGGATGTATTAGAAGAAGAAGAATCACATTAATATTGTATCAAAAAACTTGATAAGGCCTTGTTCTCTTTACAATACCAACATGATATCCTTGAATGTTATTGAGTTAGTGAGTGTTATGTGTGAGGTGAGTGTGGGTGAGAGTTAATATGGTTTGTGGATAACTTAGATGCATACTTGGGGAATGTAATGAGCTTTGAATGCATCTAATATCAAACAAGAATGTTACACAATGGGGTTAGGGGGTTTGGTACATGATTTGACTATCCATACTTCCCTTATGGGATTACAAGTTTTGCATGTGAAGGCATATAAGGGTTTCAGGGATGACTTCTCCAAGTCATGGGACTTTTTAGGTACGCATTTCTAAGTTATGCTAGGTCTAACTTACATGAGTGTTTGTGTTCAATAGCTTGCAGTGTAAGTTTTTTAGGGCTTGGGACCTAGTCTGACTATCTCTTGAGGTGTTTGCTTAAAGCTATGGATCAAAGATGAAGTATTATGTTGCATGTCACTCTTAGAGAACTCTGTGATGAAGGCTTCTAGCAACTAATTGATATCCTTAAATTGACCTTGATATAATGGCTAAAACCACGTCAAGGCTCTATTATTTAGAGTTAGACCAAAAGCATTGCATTGAGTGAATAATTCATTGACATGTTCAACTCTTAACACTTGTCTAAACTGTGCTACATGGTCATATGGGTCTCCCACACCATCAAAGTAATTCTTCATTGAATTTACTAGTTGATTAGGTCTCAAGATCCTAGGATGTTCCCTGGGTCTAGGCAAGAGAAACTCATCCATGAATCTCTAGTGTATAGTGCCTCTTGGTCTCTCCTCATCAACTTTGTATTTATTTCTCCTTGTATGATGCAGCTAAAATCATCAAATAATTTTCTTTAGTTAGCTATACACGTCAATTAGATGTGTGCAAAAGCTCTCTATTCAATTCATACCAAGTTTTGAGCACTGATCACAATACTGAGACCATCTCATCCAAAAATAGAAGTTCTTCACATTCCTTGCACATAGGATTCATCTGTTTTGATGCAGACAATCAAGAGTGATGTTCCAAAGGACTTAATGGTTCTTAATGCACATCTGGATAACTAAGGAAGTATACTAAGCATCCTTGGAGTTATATTGGCAAGTGTAGAGCAAGTTTGTTGTAGCACCAACTCATCTCCAAACTTAACCCATGACCTCTTCACAAAAACTCTATGCCAAAAAAAATAAGTTGTGAGTACAAAGAACCTTGAGAAAACCTTCTCTATTTATGGAATAAGGTTCTCATTCTTTTACTCAGAGCTCATAGCATGGTAGCTTTTGACCTGAGAAAATTTTCACGCTTTAAAATGAAGTGTTAAGAAAGATATACCAAGTTATTTCATGAATTTAGGATGACTACACTCAATGTGCATAAGAAGTCGGGGGGTAATCCTGACTTTTCAAGAAGAAGATGATACAAAGACCTTGTCACATAGATGTACTCATAATTCAAGATATATGCATCCAATGGTTATGAAACTTCATAGATATGCATAGTACAATTGTAGCTTAGAGCCAATGGATTGCACAATGAATATGCACACACAAAGAAATGCCTTAGAGAACTTGACAAAGTTGCTCAATGTACTATAACGATGAACAGACATTCAAATATCAATGAGAATGAATTATAAAATGTATTGCTAATGGAAATATAATACAAAGAGGGTATAGAGGACTTCTCTAGCTTTGAGGTAAGACTAAAGGCAGTCAAAGTGACTATGATGATCAGCTCTGATCTCCTCTCATACTTGTGACTCAAAGGCATAGTGTACATATACACTTTTGACTTGATGACTATTAGAGAATCCACCTAAAAGTAATCCTAACTTTTAGGGGATGATTTGAGATGAGAATTCAAATGGATTCATGGCTTCTACATCATACGAAGTTCATGAGAATCTCTCTATTTATCTCCTTTATCTTTTTCTAAGATAAAACTAGATATTTAACCTTTGAAAATTCCAAAGAATATACTACAATGGATGTAGATTTATGCCTCATAAATCAAGAGAAGTCCAATGTGCATTAGTCAAGCACATAGGCTTGCTTCAAGCACCAATAAATCCTCTAGCTAAAAAGAAAATCTATAACAAGGTAACTCTCTTTCATCATTGCTATGAATTTATTTTTAATCTATGGTAAAGGCCTTACAGGCCTTGGAAAACGTAGACTCATTTGCTCGTGGATAAAAAAACAATAGCTTTTCTAATGCATGTATCCATGGCATGGAGATTAAAGCACAATGACCTAATTTTGATTGGAACCTTGATATTATTTACAACTCCATCACTGGATTCACACAAACCACCCTCAAGGGAGTGGGGGTGTTGCTATATGCCCCTTGCATGACCAATATTCGGACTAATATTGTTTTCAATGCCAAAAGTACTTTTGTCTTCGTTTATTTCAATAAACTTTTTAATTTTCCAATTGTCTCTATCTATGCCCCCAATAAGGCACTAAAAAGAGCCTGGGTTTGGGACTCTTTAGCTTCTCTCTAGTCCTCTGATATTCTTGGAGGGTATTTTTACATGGTCGAAGATTGTTGTGATAGATCTCACCTAATGGAATTCTCCTCTAGGGTTAGGAGAAGGATAAGTGGAACCCCCTCTCTTCCATCCTTGAACTTAAGGATATATCTTCTCACTCTCGTTTCTCTTGGTTCAACAACCTTGAGCCCCCTTCTGACACATGGCTAGACTTGGAAAAATTTATCCCTCTCATAACCTTGACTTTCACTTTTGTATTAAAACCAATCTTATGAATATTATCATGGTTTCATACCATTTACCCCTTCTTTTCTCCCTCAAGATCTCCTCCCATTCTTTTTGGAAGTGGATGGCTCGTACAAACCACTTTCTATTGCGTTTTGACTATTTCAAGAACCCCATTTCCTTCTACATTGAAGGTATGACTTCTTCTAACTTTGCCTTGGAGAAATAATGGCTACTTATATCCAAATTCATAACAGAATCCTCACTAGAGTCAATAATGCCCATAAAGCCCATTGCCAACGTGAGATTTCTCTCCATTATGAGCATTGTAGCAAATCTATCCTCTCCCATGACCTTGAGCTGGCCAATAACATTAGTTCTCAAATTAGAGCAATTGAAATCTAGCCTGTCAAGGAGACTACTGCTAGTTCAAACATTTTTCCTTGCCCAAAATGTTCCAAGCCATGAAAGGGACAAGGTTAAAGACTTTATCCTTGACTTGGACACCCCCTCTAGGCCCACACATAATGAGATGGAAAAGAGAGACTATATTTTCAATCACTTCTCCTCTCTCTTCTCTACGCCCTCTCTTCCCCCAAAGCTCTTAAGGACCATAAGATGCTCTTGAGAACTAGACGCCCAATGGTTTACCCCTCCTTGGTCAAGGTTTTTGACAAAGAGCTTCTCCTCTCAAGTTATTTCTAGAGCGATTCTTAATATTAAGAAAAATAGAACCCCAATCATAGATGGTATCCCCCATGAAGTCCTCCATACCCTTCTCTCCCCTTTATTTCTTGAGCTATGGAGGTGAGCCCTTTAGAGAAGATCCCTCTAGGCTCCTTTTAATAAAGGATTCATCAAGCTCATCCATAAAAAGAGCAATAATCAGATCCTTCTTATTGGAGACCCATCACTTTCCTCCCTTGTATCTACAAAGTCCTCGCTAAAGTCTCAATGGATCATATCAACCTAATATGAATCACTAATAGTGAAAATGGGTTCATAAAGGGTAGATTCATTCTTGATGTTATTCTAACGTTGTGGGAAGGGAAAGATCAAGCTTCAATAGGGGAGATCAATTCTCTTTCCTTAAGACTAGTTTTAGAAAAGCTTATGATTGTATTGATCGGAGTTTTGTTCTTACAAGCCTTAATGATGCGGGGTTTGGTCCTCATTTCAATTTCAATGTCACTTGTCTCCTCAACAATCTCAAACCTTCATTTTTTTATTAATGGAACCCTTACTGAAAAGTTCCCTCTTTCTAGATCCATTTGTTAAGGGTTTCCTCTAGCTTCCCTCCTCTTTGCCATTGTTGGTGATAGTTTTCGTTGGCTATTCCTCTCTAACCCTCATATTAAAGGGACCATAGTCACCAATCGCCCTCACCCTATGCACATGCAAAATTATGCAAATGATACTAATCTTGCCATTCTCCATTTGCAAAATAGCCTTGAAGAAGCCATGAATATGCTTGATGTCTATTGTTCTACCAATGGTTGGTCATCAATTTCTTTAAAACAAGCTTTAAAACCTTCAAGTCTCTCACATAGACTCTCTCAACTAACCTTGGATGACAAGAAACCTCAAATGTCTCGATCTTCTGTCTTCTAGGAATCATGATGGGCTTCAAAATTGCAATAATTGATAGGCAGACTTGGATATAAAAAAAAATCCACTCAAAGATTAACTCCTAGAGCATGAGAAACTCCAACCTCCCCACTATGTCTTCATGACAATCATTACTTGGTTCCCTCAATCATTTACTATTTGTCTTGTTGGAGACCCTTGACTTACCAACTTAATCTCTTAACCTGGATACATAAAGGCGGGCTTTTGCCAATCATCTTTCCATCAAGATCATGACTAAATGGATCTACCTTGCCTTTAACTATGATGATTTTTGGGCCAGTCTCATTTGCAACTCAATTCTTTCCTTCACTCTCCAAGAGTGCCCCTTGTGGTATGGCTTGCATTTCCTTCCCTTACATTGTCTAAGATCAAAAGCAAATGTTCCCTCCTTTTGAAAGGTCTTTGGATGTCCTGGTTCATTTTTAGATTCGGACTTAGAACCTAACTTCCCCCCTACCCAACTCAAAGGACTCTTCTATCTCGCTTGGTCCCTTGTTCCCCCTCCCTCTCAACAAGCACAAAACTGACCTCCAAATTTTTAAAAGAGGCATTGATAAGTGGTCATCTATGATTGACAATATTGATTGGCTTCTTCAATTTGATGCACATTTTAAGAGAGTCCAAATCTCTCCCTATGCCTACTCACTCATTTGCTCCTTGTATGCTTCTCTCCCCCTCCATCTTAACCCGTTTCCCTTCTTGGTTGGTGGAAAGGTGTGTAAAAAAGAGGGACTCCAAGTCCCTCATGCATACCCTGAATGTGAGTTGGAATATCAATCGGTCTTCTAAAAAATGGTCTTATCATTTGAATAATATTTGGTACCTTGGAAACAACTAAAAGGAGAACATACTTCTTTGGAAAATCTTGCATGAGGCTATTGGGACCATAGACAAAGAGAGATCCTTTGGCATTGATGTAAGATAGTTCCCTTTCTAAAACTTTGTACATACATGTCAACTTGTGAGAAGTGAGATTAGGTAGTTCTCACACGACCAAAAAGTGCACTCAAATGGTTGCTTCACACACACATGTCAAATTGTCAAACGAAGAGTATGATCCAATCAAGTGCATAGAGCATATGCTCCACAAGATGGTTAATGCATAAATAGGTCAAATAAGTGCATGCAAAGATGGTATCACCTCACACAAACACCTTCTACACTTGGGTATGCTCGAGGATACCTCATGTAGCAACAGACACTAAATCATCATAGTCCCTTAGCTCTGATACTTGAATGGTCAATAGCAGGTTTATTTCAAAGCTCTTGATGAGACACATCTATTAGAATTTGTTTGGAAGCATTCCAAGTTTTCCTTGCAAAATTATGGCCAGAGAACCAAGTATCACGAATCACATATCTTCACTTAATGAATCCCTATGCTTCATGCACACGTGAAAATAGTGCAAAAGATGGGGAAGGGGTAGAAAACACATCCATGCCCACATTAAATGCCATAAACATGCATACAAGCTCACGAAGAAGGAGATAAGATAGCAAGAAGAGAGAGCTGTGAGATTTGTGCTTCAAGTTAGTTCTTCTTACAAAATGGCAAAATGTCTCTAGAAAAGAATCATCAAGTGATTTATATAGATTTGCCCTTATTTTGGTCCTTTCACACAAGTAGACTAGCACTTTTAGAAATTCCTAAGAAAACTATTATTTTACATAGATATGATACAAGTTCTAGGGTTTATGCAACTAGAGGACTCCTCTCGTGGATTGACAAGGCTTCAATACATTCATGGGCTTTGTGTGAAAAATAGGAAATTTTTGAAAAAGTTTATGGGCCCTTGATCTTCTTGTCTTATTTTCTTCAATCCCTCTCTTCTTTCCCCTCTCTATACTTTTGGGCCTCATAGTCTTTGCAGCACTCTCCCCCTATTAGTCTATGTCATACAAGACATGCTTCATTTAGGTTCGCGTAACATGCGAACAGTGATAGAAGATGACCTAACCTCTCTTGAGAGGTGGTTATGGAAGTTCTCTTGAGAAAGGAATTTTTTCACCATTACCCCTTCTAACTCCTGGTCCTCACCCACTAGGGCTTGCTTCATTGTTCTTTGGATTGCTTCATATTTCCCTGTGTATCTATTTTACCCTGATGTATGCCCTTGTGGGGCATTGGGTAGCAGGTGGTTCTTACCTTATGCTTCATTGATTTTTTCTTTCTTTTTCTATCTTCTTCTTTTTCTTTTCTTAGTTTATTCTCCTTCCACATGTTCATCCTCTTGAACTCTATCATCCTCGATAGGCTTTGGTCGGCAATACAAGTGAGTGTGGAAGATCATATGTTCTCTTATGTTGATGATATTGGTTTCGCTAATCATAGTGCTTACATTGTTGTAACTTGACTAGATCATATGGTACTTGATGATGATCTGCAAAAAGTGTAAATATGCTACAACTATGGCATCCAAATTAGATGAAATCTTCAAGAATATCTCTAAATCAAGATAAAAGAATCCAATAAATTTTAATGTTTGTAAATAAGAACTTGGTAAAAACATGAGGTGCAAGGAATATGCCATAATCACAGCTTTACTTGGAGTGATGGTGTTGTATCCACACAATAGAACCACAACAAAGAAATAAACTAACTAGCTTAGGAGCATAATCTTTCTAATAGAAACCACCTTCTAAGCCCACAAGGGGCGAGAGATGCATGTATCCACCCAAGCAACTCCACCCAAATATATACCTCTACCTTAAGGGAGGAAAAGTGAGGAGAGCTTGCCATGTGTCCCCTCCACATGGATTCTAATCCAAGGCCTTCTAACCTTGGAAGTCATAGGAAATCACATGGCTCTCACATGGATTCTAGAAGGATTTCTCCCAAGCTTGTACGTACAAATCCAAAAGCATGAGAGGCATCCCTATTGGTTAAATACCATACCCTTAAAAAGTGTAAATCCTAAGGGTTAAAACCATTCTATTGGGAGTAAATAAATACAAATAGTTCAAGGGTTCAGACCATAGACTTGGAGATACTTTCCCAAGGACTTCTCATGAAACTCCAAGGGTTCTCCAAGTGCCTTTGGACCCTCAAAACCCATGCCTTTTGCCACTTTGATCCATGATCATACAACATTCTTCCCCCCTTTAACATTTTCATCCTTGAAATTTGAGTAGGTACAATATGTGGAGCATTCCCCCATGCCCCATGATCATCCTAGTCGATTGTTGTCTTCATCTCTCTAACTCCTCTTTATCAAAAGGGGATTCTATCTGAGACTAGATCTAAAAAGAGGGGAATGTGTGTGGGGGCTAATCCCTCCCCAAAAAATTCTAAGATTACCTAGCTTTTCACATGAAATGCTAAATCAAGTGCAAAGTACAGAAAGAATGATAAGGGTGGATTAAAACATCCTTGTCTATTTCAATTTTTTGCTATATGCAAACTATAGCTCCATAGCATGAACATATGAAGTAGGTGGGTTCTAAAAACTCTCCAAATAATTTGTTATGTAGGTCCATTTCTATTCACTATCTATGCATGGACTTAGCAAAATAGATGGATCTTTGAATAGTTCAAGCCTTGAGAAGAGTTTTTAAGTTCACCTTGACCAAAACATCCAACTTAGATGCTTTGACTATGTCCCACTTCTTAACCAACATTTACTGATCCCTTTTCCCAATTATAAGAATATCATGTCCTATTGGGCTTTAGATTCCCAATTAGAATGCAAGAATCACATGTTTTATTGGGCAGTCAACATCGAACTATTTACAGTAGGCTACAATAGTTTCTCCTTAAGATTTTTATTCAAAATATTTGGGAGAAATTTACACTCTTTATCCTTCCATTGATCTTGAAGCAATACCCTATGGATGAATGTGTTCTCTTACTCAAGTGTCTTCTTAAATTTAATGGATTCTATACAAAAGATCTTCCTCACATGTTTAATTTAGTTGCCTATTCCATCTAGTTAAACACAGTCTAGAAACTGACTTCAAATATTCTTTAAAAGTCAAATCCAAGGTTTGAAAAAGTGGAAAGGATGAACTAAAATTATGTGTAACCGATTCAACTTATAAGACACTAAACTGATTTGAGTCAAACTAGATAAGACTCAATACTTCAAAGATTTATTCTAGTAAAGGGTTTAAAGCACTTTCTATATCTTTATGAGATTTTGACTCAAATTCTCAAAAAGATTCTTTGGGTAAAGTTAAACCATCATCCATCTACCAAACTCTAATGGTATAAAACATCGGTGTCTCAAGACACCAAGCTTTGTGATTGTTGAGAGTGTTTAGCTATACTCTAAAACAATAATGCTTTAACTATCTTGATTAATAAGTTAATCACTTTGGCAACCTCTTGAGAATCTTTATATACTAGAATACCAATCTTGTATATATCTCTTACTTTAGGAGAATGATTACCTCATTGTACTATCAGCAAGGATCTTTGGATTAACTTAGTCTAACTTCAACTACTATGTCAATCCTTTTCATCATTTCTTAACACACCTTCTGTACCATTAATGTGAAGATAAAGTATAGTGTCCCACGCCATCATAATTTATATCCAACACTGATGTGTGGATGACATTTATCTTAAAATCGAGAAGCTTAATCTAACTATAGATTACCCTTTACTCAAATTCGTTTTTGAAGTCAAGGGGTTATCTCTATGTTTTCATCTTTCTTAGGTTTCTACGACTTCCAAAACATGATCAAAATGCTTGCATAGTCATTGTGATAGTGTGCTTGGAGGCCAAAATGAGCTCAAATAAAGATTTCCATGCCATAGAGAAAAGCAATTTTGAGCTATTAATGACCCCAAGTATACTCTCCAATTTTTTTGTGATTGTAAGACTATGATAGGAAGGGTTTCGACAATTTCCTAAAGAAAGTGATGAAATGCTTTGATATCCATTGTGGAGCTGCAAGTCTATGAAAGCATGCAAGAAAAACAAGGAAGAAGAAGAATAAGAAGAAGCTTAAAGCACACACACAATGTGTATTACCAAATGAAATGAACAAGCAACAATAAAGAGATGATTAGGATAGGCATATATACAAGCCAGGGGAAAGGAGCCTGCTAAAGAGGGGAAAAGTTCCTCGACAGTCCTAAGTGTTTTCATACACATCATTACCGAAATATATCACTACCACTCCCACGGAAACATGTTGATGATTGAGTCTTCATGATGTTGGAGATGCATTTGATGTTGTTCTCTATCAATAAGCTATCAGATGCCCCATTTATGTGTGCATCACTTGGCTTGATATTCATTTTTTTATCTCTTAGAAGAGCATACTTATTCATAGACCAAGAGTTCATTGGCAAGTAGTTAAGCACACCTTTTAGTACGTATCTGGTACCCATCTTGGGTTGTTTCATCTCTAGGGGGATTAGTACTATTGTATTTACATGTCTTTTCTTAGTCAAATTGGGTTGGCTATTATGACACATGTCGTAAAGTGAGTTTTGCTTCATGCTTGGTAGCTCATGCGTATCTTCATTGAGAAAGAAGCAAACTATTGTGGCCATTGTGCAGGGATTATAGGACAACTTTCACAACTATTATTGAGTGTGTGTGGCTTAAATTCCTTATGGATGTCTTAGGTGTTGGCCACACTTTTGCCACCAGCATATTTATTGATAGTGAGAGCACATTAGCAGTTGCATAGAACCCAATGTTCCATGCTTACGATGAGCACATTGAGGTGAAATATCATTATGTCAAGGAGTGAGTCTCTGGTAGAGAGAACAATTTGGCATACGTGCCCACATAAGATAATGTTGCAAATCTTTCTACAAAGACTCTGCCTCATGAGAAGTTTCAAGCTTTTTTCAAAATTTTTTAGAAGTCTCTTTTGGGGGTTAACCTTAGTCCATATTGGTTGACACTTCCTTATACATGAGTGTCAACCCCTTTGTTCACCATATTATTGTGAGGGGATTTTGTTAGCAGATTTTGATAGTGCTGTATGTGAGCACAAATAGGAATACATGGTCACCCTTTTCCCTCTTTAGGAGGTTTTTCTCCCCAACTTTTATATACTCCCATGACCCTAAGGGTCTACTTATCTTTGTACATTTAGTTAGTAATACACTCCATGTTGTGCTCTTAGCTTCTTCTTCTTCTTCCTTGTGCTATTTGCATGCTTCCCTAGTCCTCAATCTCCATCACTATGATTCAAAAAGTGCCTCCATAACTAGACTAAATAGAGAGAGTTTCCCTCATTAGAAGGAGGTGGAATAGAATTAAAATACATCAAGTTTCTCATGCATGCATAAGGTTTGATTTTTTTTTTTTTTTTTTTTACGGATCAGAATCTAGAGACTTCAATTTCTCCCCCATCAAAGCCCATACATGTCAAAAAGGTCTTAAAGACATAATCAATCACAAACCAAAAGGAATTAACTAAAGAAAACTATAAGGAACCCAACTGATTAACAATATCTAGTTTAAGTAGATGAGGTAAAAATATGAGCAAAATAGAACTACAAGCTGGCCACTTTCTTCGTATAGCTAAAAAACTAGACTAAAACCAAACCATTGCTAGATCAATTAATCAAAATTTCTTTGAAACATATCCATTACAATTTAATAGTGGTGATTATGTAGTAAAATTTTGTTTCATCAAAGAGTCATGATTTACATATGTTCCCCATAAGATCAAGCTAATTTGGTGTGGTACCAATTTTCATCTATAATTTTTCATATTATAATCAAGACCCAAATCCTTTACACAATTGATCATATTATCAAGTTCTTTTCCAAAAAGGTTTAGAATAATAACTATTGTGCTATTTTTTTTCCATATATGAAAACATCTTCATCAATCCTTCTTCTTCATGTAGAATTTTAACTTTTTAAATATCTGAGCAAATTCGTCTTGCAATTATCTCTATTATATTGGATAGAGCATTTATTTTGCAAAGTAATTACAAGGTGCACGAAATAAATTGTGATTATTTAATCGATCTCATGAAAGAACACAAGAGCAATACGTATATGCTTATAATAAAAGAATTTAAAAGATCTTTCTTGAAATATGACTAAATTTTAACCAAGAACAACTGATCATAAAAAGTGCTACAAAATCCAAGGATTATCACATATATTGTAACACAAGTTTTGGAGCATTGGAATATTTATTTGGAAGCATGAGTATTCTCACTTATTTCAGTTGTGATGTGTGTGAACACATTTATTTGATCACTAGGATACCCTTTTCCCTCTTTAGGAGGTTCTTTTTACCCGCTTTGTACATACATCTGTAACAAATAAAACAATTATTATTGAGATCCAAGCTTCTATTTCTTCTTCTTCTTATTCCTTGTATTTTTTCCATGCTCTTGTAGTTCTCAAACTCTAAAAATTGGTCTTAGAGTAGGTCACCCATTTCAATAGGTCATCATTGACACCCTTTTGGGCATCATAGGAAATTGGTGAGCATACTCAAGGTCAATAGTACTTTAAAACTACTCTGTTTTATGGGGTCAAATTTTTTGAGTTGAGCTTGTCTCGACCTTTGAATGCACCATCACAATGACTATGCAAGCACTTTTTCCCTATTCTATCAGACACATATATGATTTTTTTATCCGTTACAAGTGCTTCAAAGTCTGCTACAAGTCTAGCAGAGCTTCATTGTGTATCTTTGTTAAATTCTTTTTAGAAATAGTTAATTTTCTACATCAAGGTATAGTCATTGTCCATAGTTGGAAGCAATGATGTATTTTGTATGTTGGATATTGAGGATAATTTGGATGATTCTAATTATTTATTGTGGGCATAAATGATGAATTATGTAATGGTAGCAGAAGGCTTGTGGGATAGCGTGCAAGGTGTTGAAATACATCCTCCTATACCTCAACAAATATTGTGATAGAATATGATGTAGGTGGTGTTGAAGATGATGATCTTCATGCTTTTGGTCCTGATATGGAAACTTTGTTGAGATGGTAGAGATGCACAAGCACATGCATTGATAGTTGTTTTTCCCAATGTGCCATTATCGCTCATGTTTGCTCACGCAAAAGAGACAAAGATGTTTGGTATACCCTTGCCACAATATACTAGACAAGAAATGAGGTGCATGTTGCTTACCTTCACAAACAATTGGAGAGTGAGCATATGAATGAAGGAGATTCAATGGACAATTTTTTGAAGAAAATCAAGGATTTTAGAGTAGTTAGTTTTTTCATATGAAATGCTTTGAGATATTTCACTTGTGCAAAATATTCTTAATGTTCTTGCATTTTCTTATCATAGTTTTGATTCTACTCTTTGTTTCATGATGAAAGGGAATATGAATGCCTTCCATTTTCGGGATTTAGTCTCCTTTTTGTTGCAAGAAGATCAATGTGGACAAAACATGTCAACTATGTGTGTTACAAATCAAGCTTTCTTAGTTAGTCAAAAGGGCAAAGGTAAATCAAGCTTGTCTACTAGTAAGCAAGAATATGCTAATGATGCATAGTCAAAGAAGTAAGATAAAGATGAAAAGGAAAAAAATGGAGAAATAGTTTTGCAAGTGATGTAAGGAAAATGATCATGTCATTAAGAGTTCTCATAAACTAACTACAAAAGAGGTAAATAAGAAAGAGGCAAACAATGAAGAGGCTAGAATGGTTGTTGTAGAGGCCTTTACTCCCAAAATTGAGACTACTAATCTTGTTTAGAATGAAGAATGAGAATTTAACACTTATTGTACTTATGATTTATCTCCTCATGAATACTATATATATATATATATATATATATATATATATATATATATATATATATATATATATATATATATATATATATATATATATAAGTTCAGAGTTATCCAAACTTATTAACCAAAGATAGAGAACACAAACACATACACATAAGAAAAAGAAGACAACAACAACAACAAAAGCAAGAGAATACACAAAAAATAAGATCAATATAAGATATTGAAAATACAAACAAAAAAGAAAACCAATACAAAATGAACCAAAATAAAAAATAATAATCAATATTTGGATTTCATAAAATATAAATATATAAAAAAGTAAAAAATAAAAAAATAGACAAATATGTATAAAGATGCAAATTTTAAACAAAAACAAGAAAAAAACAAAAAGTGCATCTTCAACTTCTAGGTCAGTGTAAAACAAGAAGTATCAAAATTAAACTTTATGATGAATAGCTTGGACAAATAGCTATGACATCCCTAGAGTAGGTGCAAATTGTAATAAATGTTCTTTCTAGGGTCATCAACACCCTAGAGTAGGTGCAAATTGTAATAAATGTTCTTTCTAAATAAAGAACTCTAACAAAGTCAATGAGGAGAGTGGATTCAAATTTTCGCATTTTGACAATAATGCAATCAAACATATTTCCTCACAACATAGTTTCTTCACTTCATTTAAATGTGCTTGTATAGGGAATGTTGTCACATGTGCTAAAAAATCCTATTATCCTATTAAGGGAATCAGGAACATTATTCTTACTACTGCAAATCATAGCACATTCAGTTCATTAGATGATTTATATGTATCAGGTATAAAAAAAGAATATCATCTGAGTGTCAAGATTAGAAAACAAATTGGCTTAATAGTAAAATTTGTTGATGATCATTGTACAATTCATGATGTCTCTAATGGCAACAAAATCATTGCATTTGGAATGTGATGTCTTGTGTAAGCTCATAAATTATGGAAAATCTACGAATGATTTTGCATGTGCAGTTAAAGGTTCTCATGCTATTTCACATCATGCATGTTTCGGTCACCTAAATTTTTTTAATTTGCTTCGCTTATAGAGATTTGAATTAGCATCCTAGGCTTTACTCAAACTTGAGTTGCCTTCTAAGCATCTTTGTGAGGGTTGTATTTTGACTAAAATGTAGTGTTCTTCATTTCTAAGAGGTGGGATAGTAAGAGTTGATAAAAAATTGTAGCTTGTTCACAATGATGTTTGTGGTCCCATATAGACACCTTCCTTTAGGAATTTCCTATACTTAGTGAATTTTCTAGATTATTTCTCCATGCATTCATGGATGTATCCATTGAACGAAAAGTATAAAGTTCTTATGTGCTTAAAATAGTTCCTAGTTATGGTCAAAAAGTTATGAACATGTAAAATGGACACTCTTCATTCTTATCGGTGGGGGGGGGTATATGTCTTTTGAGCATTATGCATTTCTGGCTAAGATTGGGATAAAAATCATTGTAGAGTTCCATATACATCTCAACAAGATGGATTTTCTAAGAGGGAAAATATGTCTCTTATGGAAATGATGAGGTGTATGGTTAAAAGTCGGGCTTCGTTACATAACTTTTGTAAATGAGTATACATATCATTCTATTTCTGATGATGATTGATGGGATAGCAAACTTTAAGAGTTAGAAAGATAGATGCACCTTTCCATGTCATAGAACATTCAAGTTCTCATATTGTTTCTTTTTCAAACTTTAAGAGATATAAAGTTAGATGCAAACTTAAGATATAGAAAGTTAGATGCAAACTTAAGATATAGAAAGTTAGATGCAAATTTCCATATCATACAGGTTCAAGCTCTCAATTGATCAGTGCAAACTTTAAGAGATAGAGATCTAGATGCACCTTTCCATATCATACACGTTCAAGCTCTCATAGTGTTTCTTTTGCATTAGATTGTTATGCAATGGCTATTTCTAGTCTATGTGATGGGAAGGAACATGTCTCTTGTGATGAAAATCATAACTAAGAAAATTAGATGGCGGCCATGCATTCAAAATATGGTGCTATTATGAATAATGTTACTTTGTCTTTATGTGATTTTACTCCTAGAAAAAAAGGCTATTGGCACTAAATTCTTGTTTATAGTTGTGTAAAACTTGTGGAATAGTTGATTGTTATAAGGCTAGGATTGTATCCAAACGTTACACTCAAGAAGAGTACATTGATTTCACTGAGACCTTTGCCCCTATGTGTCACATGAGAATCGTTCATAGCATCTATGCTCTTGTAGCTCATAATGATTGGAATGTACGTCATATGGACATTAAAATCTCCATTTTCTCATGGTAATTTTCATGAAGAAGTGTATGCATTTCAACCTCATGGTTTTGTGAAAATGAACATGAAAACAACCTATGTAGGTTGAAGACATCATTGCATGGATTGAAGCAAGAACCACATGCTTGTTATGAAAAGATACATGCCCAGTTATTAGCACATGGTTTTGAAAATAGTCCAATTGAAAGCACCTTCTATGTCAAGCATGGAAATGATGTAAATTTGATCATTGTTATCTATGTGGATGACAGGCTACTCACTGTCCCAATGAGAAGCATATTGCTCAATTTAAGGTTGATTTGCATGTCTCATTTGAAAAGTTATATTTGGGGTTGTTACATCATTATTTGGGCACTCTATTTATGTAAGTTGATGGGTTGCATAGTGTCATGCGAAATTCATTGACACATTATTGGAAAAATTTGCCCTTGAGGGCTAAAAACCCATTGCAACTCCATGGAGACAAGGTTAGGGTTGACTCTTCATGATGTTGGAGATGCAATAGATGTTTTTTGTATCACCAAGATGTTGGATGCTTGATTTAATTAAGGATAAAATGACCATATATTCAGTTTTTGTCTCTCATATGAGCATATTTATGGATAGCTCACGACTTAAGAATTGGCAAGTAGTCAAGTGCATCTTTTGTAACTTGAGTGGTACCTACTTATTTTAGTTGTTTTATCTCAAGGGGGGGATCACTACCACAAAATTTACATGCCTTTTCATAGTCTGATTTGGTTGGTTGCCATGGCACCCATGTTTCCATAAGTGGTTTTTCCTTCATGCTTAGTAGCTCATGAATATCTTGGTTGAGCAAGAGGGAGCCTAATGTGGCCACTTCTACTTGTGAGTAAGTATAGGGCAGCTTGCATAACTACTATTGAGTGTGTGTGGCTCGGATGATTTGGATGCTGGTCAATCTTTTGTAAATACCATTTTTACTAACAATCAAAGCACATTGGTAGCCGTGATGAACCCAATGATCCATGCTTGCAAAAAGCACATTGAGAAAAAATATCTTTATGTCAGCGAGAGAATCTCTGATAGAGAGATCAATTTGGCTTATGTGCCCACAAGGATAATGTTGTAGACCTTTTCACGAAGGATCTATTTAGGGAGAAGTTTGAGGACTCTCCTTAAGCTTTGGGCTTACTTCCTTTTGTGAATTGATTTTCAATCCATGTAGCTTAGCACTTCCTTATACATGAGTGCTAGCTCCTTGTTCACCACATCTCTCTTTGGGGGGGGGGTGGGGGGTATGTTAGTATATTTTGGTAATGATGTGGGAATACACTTGGGACCATCAAGTCACTGTTTCCCCTTCTTGGAGAGGTTTTCTCCCCAAATTTGTGTATCACATGTAACCATAATTGGATACTTATCTTTTTTACATTCACTTAGTAATACACTCAGTGGTGAGATCCAATCTTCTTCTTCTTCTTTTGTGCTCCTTTCATGCTCACATTGTCTTCAATCTTCAATAAGTATACCTTAACTATTTAAAGATCATGCTTCTAAAGAATGCACCAAATTTTAAGCTTGATAGTGTAAAAATAAATATAAAAATTTTCATATATCCACCCCACCATGCAATTATACATTTAAAATAATCATATGAACAACTTTGTTTTAAACAAAACTAAAATTTTAGAAATAGATTCACCCTTATTCTAAATGAAGTAAGAATGCATCCATGCCCATGAGTATGTCATTGAACTTTGAACCACCTATTCATATTGTTCAACTATAACTAATATTGTTGTTATTATTATTATTATTATTATTATTATTATTATCATTTTGCTAATCATGCCATAAGTCATAAAAAAGGAAACACTTGCAAGAAAGTTAGAGAGAACTACAAAGAAGTTTCATAACCTTTTCATCCACTTTGCATGGGACCCATTTGTTCTCCACTTGTTGTTTTCTAAAATGAACACCATGTGGTGTATGGTGGGGGGGACGTCTTAAAATCACAAATCCGTCTACCTATGAAAACTAGGGATTTCTCAATTGACCACTCTTTTGGGTTTCTTTTCAAAATTGAATCCACGTCTTTCCCTCCAAATCATCCAGAGCACTTCACTTATAATGACATAAATTGCTTCACCAAATAGAGCTTGCTTCAGTTAAGTTGATGAGGCAACAACAAGAGTTTGTTGAGGAACTACTAGGTAGAGATGCTCTTAAGAAAAGAAAATAAAAGGTGAAACATGTATTTCCTCCCACTAGAGCACCACTTAACCACTGAGGAGCACCACATACTTTACTTTCTTTGACATCGACGCATATCCACATATGGAGAATTTTCCACATAAAGTAGGTCACATAGGTCCTTAAACTTGAATTCCATAAAGACAAGACCAATACAAAAACCACTTCTTGTTAAGAGCATGATAAATTTTAGATCTCTTTTGATTCTTAGAGTATCCTTCATTGTTTTCCATTTTGCCACCATAATTCTAACCAATGAGGAGAGATTAGCCATTTAGGAAGGGAGACTTTGAATCATCCCACATCTTGATTTTTTTTGTCTCAAATCCATCACTCATCTTAGTCAAATCTACAATTTTGAGTAGTATCCTCAAATCTGATCTAACGTCTCACATAAGAAAAACGTTTGTTTTAGAGCCTCTTATCTCTCTAGAGTTTCTCACCTCTGACTTTCGTGATCCCAGCAATCGAGAGCCAAATAGACTCATGTTGTTTGATGACCATAGCCCACGACCAATCATTATTGATGGTGCAGAAGAGCTTCATCTTGTTCCAACCTTTCCACAAAGAGCAAACAAGAACCAAACCCCTAGGGGTAATTGAGAATGATGATAAAAAGAGAGTGGTTAAATGAGCTCTTTCCACCTAGGGATCCTAGCTAAAGAAACGATGTCACTATTTCTAAAATCTTGGACCAAGAGGCTTCATCATTACTCAAGGATTTAATAATCTATTTGGCTACCATCTTTTTGGCCCTTTTACACACATATTTTGTTGGGATCCATTCTCCAAAGTTAATTTTACAAACCCCTTCAAACTTCTACATCTCCTTGTTGCATGGCCTCCAACATGCCAAGAAGTAGATGATAGAGGCGATAAGGAATGTTTTGACCATAGTTGCACACCTAGCCACACTAAGTTGCATACCCTTCTAGTAATGAGGATTGTTTTCAAGCTCAACAAGCACATAATTGCATCACTATCCATTGAAACACAATGACCCTTGGAGTGCCTAACAAACAAAAGATTTGGCCACAAGGAAGGTCTAGACATCCTTAAGTTCTTAGAAAGCGAGAGACACACCCCATATCATTCTAAAGAAACACATTGATTTCATCAAGGAAGATTCTCAGAACCATTAGACTAGCTCCCAATGAGAGAGGCCCCAAATATGCCCGAAACACACTTGACTATCAACCAAATAGTTGAGCTTATGAGACACAATGACAAAAAGAAATACGACAAATAGATAGCCTTGTAGGTCAAGCAAGAAACCTTTCTTGATAGAGTGATTAAGATAGATAGCTAGGGAGAGATGGCCATTATTATGAATCCAAGGAGAAGCATTCAGGAGGATCATGTGTAGCTCAAGCGTAAGCACCACCTCCTTTAATTGTCAATCCGCGGAGACGTGAGGACCGGTATGAAGACCACGAGCAAGTGAAGGCACAAGTGCGTGAGTGAAAGCCCACAAACATGCACACACATACACACACACGCGCACAAAGTAAGATCAAAGAGAGGAACAATGGAAAGCTTAGATTGCAAAAGAGTTCTCTTACAAAAGTTCTATTCTCTAACAAGCTAACCTGAAAAATGAGCTCTCTAGCTCTTTTTATAGTTTTTTGACTAGTTTTGGCCCTGTCCAGACCTAGTGTCCGGCCTAGTTAAAAATTAGGTTCCAGGGCTTATTTGAGGGCTCAAACGAAGTCTAAAAATTATGAAAATTGGTACGATGGTACTTCTAATACTCCTCAAGCTCGAGGACTCCTCGGCTTGAACAAAATGGAGTTACTAAAAATAGATAATGGTATTTACAATGGTTTCTAGTGATGAAAATCACTATTTTTGTAGGGGATTCTTCTGAAAATTTGACATACACTTCTTGGAGCTCCCTACTTGCTCTCTCTTCTTCTATGTCCACTTCTTTGATGTGCTTCCATGCTTTGTCCTTGACCTTGAGCTTCAACACTCCCCCCCCTCTCGAGTCTGTCGTCCCTGACAGACCCTTGTTGTAGTGATTGTTCCAAGTAGTGCCTTGAGAGGGAGTGTCCCTTCTGTATGAACACAAGTCGTCCGACGTTCTTCATCTATCACTGTGAGTCTTTGCAGGTTGTAGTCTCTTGGTATGTGCTTCTGCCTTGTATTCCAGCATGACTGTGTCGTTGTGAGTCTCCGTTGATGTTTTCTAGATCTTCCAAAGTTGATCTTCATAGTAGTCAAGCCAAGTACTCATAACCCATATTGAGTGATGGGTAAGTGTGTTCGTGCATGGGTTGAAAAAAGTATGTGCCTTGTGCACGGCCTTGTAATGTAGCCCTACGCATGCTTACTTGGAAAATGCATTGGAAGAAGTATGGTGCAAAAATTGCGGGTCTTGAGCTAAGTGCTCAAGGGTATGCTGACGAAGAGGTTTCCTAAACTATCATGGTTATGGTGTTTCCAGAGTAAAGATACTTACCATGGCGAAGGTTGATGGATGTTTGCCTCTTCGTGTGGTACACTCGGCCTTTGGGATGGAACCTTGTTGATGAATGTCCATGTTGATTGTCCACTGATGAGATCTTTTGAGTGGTGGATCCCCTCTCCTCTTTTCAAAGCAACATTTGTCACTAACAATGTGCATTTCTGAGCTTGGGCTCATGCACGTTCACTTCCCTATATTGACACTCAGAGGAATATTGGACACGTGCCGGTTTCTAAGAGATTACCATGCTGATTGACATAGACCATTCACCAGTGCTACTGTTCCATACTGGTTCAGGAAATACTGAGAATTGAATTGCTTTATATTCCTTGGCAAGCAACATCGGATAACTACACCAAGCTCTGTTTCACATATACTCTTTAGCTCACCATATGCAGGAGTCTTCTCCTCCAGAACTACCTTTTGCAGATATCTCCTTGGATGCTCTGGTACATGAAGTAGTTAAGCATCACGCAAGTTGCGGACCTTCAAGCTCTTCATGGTAAGAGAAAATCATAGCTGTAGATGCCATGTTCATGCCAAATGCTTGTCCTCTACCAGATAAGGCAGCAATAATCTCACTGCTGGCTGAGACACACTGGGAACAAGCTCTCTCCCACTTCTCTCTCTCTTTTTTTTTTTTTTTTTTTTTTTTTTTTTTTTTTTTTGAGGAACAGGATATCACAAAACAAGAACACAAAAGTTAGTATCAATAGAAATGTTCGACATATGTCACTGTGCTCTTGTGCATGGGATTCTCAAGTGTGTCTATGCACGGCTGTGTAATGTGGCCCTATATTAATGCATACTTTGGAAATGCATGACCTGAATGGTGCAAAAGACAGGGTTGTGCAAGGAGCACATGGTTGTTGCTCGTTCGAGGCTTTCGATGTTATTTGTGGAGGTTGATGCCGGCCTTAGTGGAGGTATCCATTGAGTCTCGAACTGATGTAATCATCCTGATTGGAGTCCATTTTAGAACATCATTTGGCACTGTAGAGGTCACTTCAGGCGTCTTTCTCTTTGGATGCAGATGCTTTCTGAACTGTGGTATCCAGTGTGGTTGATGCTTTGGTTCGGTGGAGGCTACTTGCACTTTTGGCTTCCAAACCCATATCCTTTTTGCATGTCTTCCTACTAATGTTGAAGAGCTGATTTGATCTTCCTTTGGTCTCTGTACGTGGTTCTTACCCTTTTCTCTTTTTGGCCTCTTCGTTGAAACCTTTTGCATGTGGGAGAACAAAGGTTGTTGTGGGTGTAGGATCTTCTTAGGTACCCACATCTGTAATTGCCCTTGTTGAGCTGCAGCTAACTTCTTAGGCACCCAAACTTGTTGGATATCTTGTGACGGAGCTTGTCTGAGCTGCTTCCTTCGTCTTTTGGCTTGGTTAGTGTGCATGGATGGGATTTGTGGGGGTAAGGCTGGTGGTTGCTCTCCTTTGCGTACCCAGATCTGCTTCATGCCCGGAACCGCTTTTTTATCGAATGGTGTCTTTCTATTTGATGTAGCAGTTGTCGTGAACGGTTGTGTTTGCTTGTGTGGTGGGCTCACTACTGTGGCTACTTGAGTCTTTGGAGAAGAAGAAAGATCCACCCGCCTTCGAACCTGGTCTTCCACGATTGACTCCTTCTGCATCATAGAGCTTTGGACACATACAACATCTTCTTTCATATGATTAGTCTTGGAAGAACTAAGAGAGTGTGTGGTGCCATGATCTAGGAGCATGCAGTTCTCTAATTCTAATGTAATGCATTGTTCATGTACCCAAACTTGAAGAATTTGACTTCTTAGGTTTAAGTTAACTGCATGGTCATAGATCCAATCTTGACCCAAGACAAGTGGTTCTGTAAGGTTCTCATCTTGACATACTAGCGCTTTGACTTTCATTGGAACATCTTGAAGGTAGATGGGAAGTTCCACCTCGCCCAAACAAGGGGTTTCCACACCTCCCAATCCTATGAGATAAGCTTCTATGGGATTGATGTTCAACCCCAAGTCTTGGCAGTAGGAAAGTTTAACTGCACTACTTGCTGCACCTGAGTCAATCAATGCTTTCACCGTCCTTGCACCCTTCCCTTGTCCTATCTCTATGGTCACAAAGGGTCTTCGGTCAATGACCTGAGAAGTCGCAATGCCTGACTTTTGACACATATCCATGTGATATTTTGGGGCTTTTGAGTTGACATCTAGGCCTAATCGCCTTAACTTATTTTGCCTAATACGCTCTCTGGCCTCTTCTTGTGCTTCTTCTCTCACTCTTAACTCTTCTTCTTTTCGCTTCTTCGCAGTGTTGAGTCTCATTAGCATATCCTCAGTAAGAGGTTCTTGATATATCTTGACTCTACAGCCACTAATATAGTTTGGCAAGATATCTCCTTCTAGAGTGGCCAACTGAACTGCACCACTAGTGGAAATTCTATTAATGATCATGGGTCCATAACCTCTTTTTTCCAACTTACGGGCATGTTGTTTTAGTGTGTATACCAACACTAGATCTCCCTCTTTCAATCCCTTATCCTTGATGTGTGCATCAAAGTATGCCTTTTGCCTCTTCTTTGCAGCGTAGATGCCTGCTGCCGCTCGTAGCCTCGTTTCACCCAAGCGTTCGAGATCAAAGATCCTAGAGGACAATTCATGCCCATTCCACTCATACTCTTGTGCTACTTTTAAGGCAGGGATTAAGAAATCTAATGGTAGCACAGCGTTCTGTCCGAAGACCATCTGAAATGGGGTGGCGTTGAGTACCGTTTTGTAGGCAACTCGATAAGCCCAAACAGCATGATGAAGTTGTTTGTCCCAATCAGAGCGTTTATTATTTACCAATTTTGTCAATACGTTACAGAGGATCTTATTGGTACTCTCGGCTTGTCCGTTGGCTTGTGGATGATAGGGGGCGGATTTCTTATGTATCACCAAGAATTCTTGGAGAAGATTTTCAATGACTTCATTCAAGAAGTGTGTGCCTCTATCGCTCACCAACTCTATTGGTAGTCCATATCTCGTGAACACATTCTCGAATAAGAACTTAGCCGTAGTCTGAGCATCATTCTTTGTTGTGGCTTTGACTTCTACCCACTTTGTAAGGTAATCTGTGGCTACAATGATGTACTCTGCATGGGAGTTTCTAGCTGGGGGGTTAATAGGACCTATGAAGTCTATGCCCCACTTCGAAAATGCACGTCCTCCCATCATTGGCCTCAAGGGCATCTCGTCTTTTCTCACTGGATATTGTGCACGTTGGCAAGTGTCACATTTCTTCACATAGGTATGTGCATCCATATGAAGAGTGGGCCACCAAAGTCCTGAGAATAGAATGGTTTTAATCACTCGGTCAGGGCCAAAATGTCCACCTGCAACACCACTGTGTGCAGTCTCTAAGACCCTTAAATAGTCTGATTCATGAACGCACAGTCTTAAGTAACCATCTTTACCTCTTCGGTATAGGTTTTCTCCTACTAAGGCATAGCCTTGAGCCTCTTGCTCCATATTTCGTCTTCTTGCTAGACTGGCCTCTTTGGGTAATCTTCCCGATCTCATAAACTCTACCAATGGAGTACTCCAATCTGGAATTAATGATACTTGATAAAGGGTCGCATGCTCCACTGGTGGTTTCTCTCTACACATTGGACAATTCTTGATCCACTCATGTATTTCTTTGTCCATGCTAGGCCAATACACTCCTAAACGTTTCAAATTCTGCAATGTTCGTTGTTTAGAATAGTGATTTCCTAGCAATCCCTCATGAGCTTGCTGCAACCAACTACTATGTTCATCATCCTCGACACAACAAGCTAATACACCCTCAGTATCTTGTTTGTACATGCTTCCTGCCAATATGTGATATTTTTGTGATTTTACAATTGCTTCTTGTGATGTTTTCACATTCTTATTTGCAGGGCCGAAGGTTAGGACTGGTACCAACTTATTTGCCCATTTAGGAACAACTTCCAAATTGAACAGATAAGCATCAGGTAGTTCATCAGACACTCCTTGTGGTGACTCTCCTGAAGTAATGCGAGAAAGGTGATCTGCCCGAAGGTGGGTTCTACCTTTCCTGACAACAACTTCAAAGTCATACTCCATTAGTAAGAGGAACCATCTTACTAAGCGTCCAGTATTGCAAGGTTTATTGACCAAATATAACAAAGCTTGATGATCAGTGAAGAACTTGAACTTGTTGGCCAATAAATAGTGTCTAAACTTCTTTACAGCATATACCATGCCTAACCCTTCTCGCTCGGTTGTGGTATAATTTCTTTCGGCTGGGTTTAGTTGTCTACTAGCATATGCTATGGGCAAATCTAAATTCCCTTCACCTGTGGGTTGTGCCAGCACACATCCTATGGCATGATTGGATGCATCCACATGGACATGGAATGGTTTATTCCAATCAGGAGTGGTCAGTATTGGTGTTGTGCACAAACGTTTCTTCAGTTCATTGAAAGAATTCTCGCATTCGTCGTTCCACTCAAAATTAGACAACAAGGCATAAAGGGGTCTAGCTATGATCGCGTACATGTGGATAAACCTACGGTAATATCCACAATGGCCCATAAAGGCTTGTACCTCTTTAACATTCCTTGGCCTTGGCAGCTCCGCTATGGCTCGTACCTTATCTTCATCCGTTGAGATTCCATTCTTAGAAACAATATGACCGAGGATTTTACCTTGACGCACCATGAACACACACTTTTCTGGGTTCAGACACACTCGATATTCTCTACACTTGTTGAAGATTTGTCTGAGTTCAGGGATGTGAACCCTTCTTTCTTGGGAATGAGCACATAAATCATCCACATACACTTCTAAGCTCTTTCGCAAGAACTCTTTGAAGACATGACACATGAGCCTTTGGAATGTTGCAGGTGCATTGGTGAGCCCAAACGGCATCACCCGAAATGCAAAGATTCCCCACTCTGTAGCAAAAGCTGTTTTGTGTTGATCTTCTGGGGCAATGGCTACTTGATTGTAACCTGAAAATCCATCAAGGAAACTATAAACTTCCTTGCCTGCAACACGCTCCAATAGGTGTTCTGTGATTGGAAGTGGATAACTATCTCTAATCGTAGCGGCATTAACTTTTTTAAGGTTAATACACACTCGCAACTTCCCGTTCTTCTTGGGTACCACAACAATGGGAGACACCCATTCGGTATGCTCAATCTCATAGATGAATCCAGCCTCAATCAACCTATCAATTTCTTCTTTGATTTTGGCTGCATAGGTATCATTATATGTGTAGGGCTTCTGTTTGGTGGGCTTAGCATCAGCAGTCATGGGGATAGTATGAGAGCAAATTCTTGGATCTACCCCTTTCAAGTCTCTATAGTGCCATGCAAACACATCCCTATATTCCCTTAATAGAGCTATGAGCTCCATTTCTTCTCTTGCACTTAGGTCATCTCCTATATATGTGCATCTCTCTTCGTTCTCTTCAATGGTCACTACAATCTTCTTGGTCTTTTCTTTATTATCATATGATTCTCCTATGATGGCCTCTCTCTTAGGCATTCGTACCAAAATTTTGCGGTCGTCAACTTCATATTTCTTGAAGTTTTCTGGTACTTCAAACAATGATTCCTCCTTTTCTTGTTTCACTGCTTTTCTTTTCTTTTTCTTTTGACTACTCTCACTTCCATCCTTTGAGTTTACTGTTTTAATACTTGTGAGAGGTTCTTCTTCTTTCTGGGTGAACACTCCTATATCTTCTAGATAGTGCTGCTCTGAGTTAAAGCAACTATCCATCACAATAGACTCCAGATCATCGTCATTCTCTTCTTCTTCTATGACATCACTAGGGTCACATTCTTCTAGCAAGGGTTGACACATGAACACTGAGATATCATAACCCTCCTCATCACAATGAGGTGTCCACTGTTCCTCATTGACAGCAATGTCCATGGTGGCTAAGATTTCTGGCCAGCCATGAGGCTCAAACTCCTCATCTGGAAAGATCATCGGTGTGTAGGCTGGGTCCCTAACTGGTCTATCTCCTAGTGAAGTCCCTTCTTCCCTTGCCTTTAAACGTTTTTCCTCTTCCTTTGCGACTTTGCACATCCACAAATGAGTATCTTCATGCAGCCATGATGGATCAGGTGAACTTTCAGAATGCACAGAGATGGAATCTTCTTTCACTTTGTGGATAGAATTCCACTGTAGGGGTGGTACATCTCTGAAGGTGTAATCCTTCAAATTGACCTTGGTGGTAACCCCTAAGTGCTGTAAGTACAAGGAGTTAGTTCCCCAATCCTGTACTATTTGTAATTGTCGTAGGAAGGGTCTTCCTAGGATCATCTCATAGACATTATTTTTCTCAAAGTCACATATAGCAAATGTGTGCTCAAACTCTACACCACAAGTGGTTAGAGTGATCCCTTCTAGCAATCCTAGAGGTCTTTCAAAATGACCATCAGCCATTTGAAGCTTCATTCTAGTTGGTCTTAATGTGGGCTTGCCCCATTGCTTCCACAAGGAGGTGGTCGCAATAGCAACACCAGCACCTGAATCTATGATTGCTTTGGTTGTGTAACCTTGGTAGGTGATTGGAAGATAAGTATTACCTTCTTCACCCTCACACATGTCCCCTATTTTGTCTAGAGGTATCTCTGGTACCCTTTGCTTAGAGCCTGCTTTTGGCATATTGGACTCAAGTTCTGGGACCTGATCCTTCACATGATTCCATAACTCAGGTTTTGCTTTGAGCAACTCTTCTACAGTGAGATGACACTGAACCTTGGTGTTCTTCACGACATCCGTGTTCCTTGGAACAACTGAGTCTTCATTTCTTACTAGTATTGTGGGAGCTCTAATCTGGAGTGATTCAGATTCCCATGGGCCTGGAAATTGAGGCAGTTCTTCTAAGGTATTAGATTCAAAATCTAACCTTTCGTCCTCTTTTTGTTCTGCTTCATCTTCATAAATAGATGGGATGTCTTGGGGAAATTGATCATGAAGATCATCAATCTCAGGAATAGGAGGGGAATTACCCTTCTCCTTGGCCCATTTCTCTTCTTGTATTTCCCGCAAGAATTCTTGAGAGTACTGTTGAATTGAAGGAGGTATTCCTGGATCCGTGGAATTAGGAACATAAGCTCCCATTGGTGGTGAGCTTCCTCTTTCAATAACTGGTTGAGCCTGAGGAGGTAAAGAAACTTGTGGTCTGTTTACCAACTGCTCTAATCTTTCTAGTAAGCCCTGGAAATGCAAATCTGATTTGATAGAGTTTGTCTGATTGAACTTTTGACTAGTCTCAAGTATGGCTTGAGCTTGTTCTACCATTTTCATGCACATTTTCATCCGTTCAATCTCTAAATCTGCTCTAGGGTAACTCTTGTCTAGGTTTGCCGCTGTAGGCCCTTCTTGAAGTCGAGCCTGGTAGGCCTTGAACATCATGTCCAAGCCTTCTGGGGTTGGATCTGCAAGAACAGACCCTGGTTGCGGTCTATTTACAATGGGTGGTGGGGTGGGATGAGGTGGAGTGGATGGAGTTTCGGCATGCGAGGGGCTTTGAGATGCAATGTCTTCTATTTTTGTTTTCGCTTCTTTTAAGCTTTCTTCTAGTTCCGATAACTTTTTATTCCACTTGCGATTGGCCTTCTCTCTGGTATCCTTCCATGTTCTTGTTTTCCTCTTACTAGGCTCTCCCGATTCACTCGACTCTGATTGTTCTACTGGTTTATCCTGTTTTAAGGCTTGTGCTCTAGTGACAGCTTGTATAGGAGCCACATTGCTACTACTTGAACTTGGATCTGCCACTAAGCCTACCACATTAATGGGTGTAATCTTGGGTGCACTAGAGGGGTTTCTTGGACAATCTCTGGGGAGATGGTCTTTGCCACAATCAGGACAAAAAGCCTGTATTGTGATAGCCTGTCCTTGACTCGGAGATGGTGGGTGGGGACAGTCACGAATGAAATGGTCACCATGACATCTGAAACAAGATCCTCTAGGGGCTTGTGGTCTCATTTGTCTCAACTGGGGCCTAGGGTTAGGATTTGTGTACATGACATTGGAGTATTCTGGCTCCCAATTTTGCTCCATAGGCAGTGCCTCATATTGATACGAGTAAATCTCACTATGTTCAGGTGACTCTGTGTAATAAGCATGTGGACTACCTTCATGGGAGTAGTCTGAACTATGAGCATGAGAGTCATTATCTGGTATCAATGGGGTTAGTGGCACCAAAGCTCTATTTGGATTTTCCTCTCCCACAGCATACTTGACTGGAATCACGTTGGCTGGAGCTGGTGGTTGGTTTACCAAGACAGGTTGTGGCCTATATGGTACCTGATATTGCTGTTGTGGTCTGTAATATGGCTGTTGGTATTGATTCTGATACCTACCTTGTGGGTAAGGTTGCTGATAATTTTGTCTAACAGCCTGCCTATTGTAGGGACAATCTTGAGCCGTGTGGTTTGTGTATTTTCTCTCAATAGTGCAATATGGAGCATTCCTTTCTCTAATGTTTTGGTTTTGCATTGGGCATACGTTAGCCATGTGGTCACCTCCGCAAGTATAGCACCGATTCAATGAAGTGACTCCCTGTGTTTGTTTATTTTGGACTCCCAGCTTCTTGGCAACTTGCTCAGCTATCTCTTCTATTTCTGTGGAGATCTTTGAAGTATGACTAGTAGAACTATCCGAATCTTTGTAGAGTTTGGCCAATCCTAACTCCTCACCCAAGTTATCTTCTATGTCTATGCACGTCCGCACACACTCTTCTATGGATCTAGGATCTTTCAAGTATACATAGGATCTTAACTTTGTGCTCAATAAGCCATCTAAAAACAAAGCCACTTGTTTGGCTGGTGTGGGTAGCTCTGGAGCAGGGCATCTTTCTAGGTACTGTCTGAACCTTCTACCTGCTAGTCGCACTGTTTCTTGGGGTGTCTGCTTGAAACTATGGATCAGGGACGATGTGTTATGCCTGATACCACTCTTGGAAAATTCTACAATGAATTCGTCTAGCAGTTGACCTATATCGCGATAGCTGCTTCTACTCAATGGTTGAAACCAAGCTAAGGCCGTGCCTTTAAGGGTCAAACCAAATGCCTCGTACTGGATGAACCAGTCCTCAATTTGTTCGGCTCTCAGCACTTGTTTGTACTCGGCCACATGATCATAAGGATCCCCTGTCCCATCGAAATAGTTCTTCATTGCCTTGATCACGTGACTGGGTTTAAGGGCTCTTGGGTACTCTCCGGTTCTAGGCAATGGAAATTCATGTTCATTTCTTTGTTGCCTATGTGCTTGATGTCTCTCTCTTTCAGGTCTTTCATTTTCAAATCCTGACCTATTCCTGCCCACGGTGTGTGCAAAACTTACCTCAGGTCTCTCTCTAGTTCTTTCTCTCTGGGCTTCATGAGCCTGGGATGATCCTACCCCTTGAAGGCCATGGGAAACATTGGATCTTGGTGGGGGGAAAATCATGTCATTCTTCCATGTATATGCATGTCTATCATGTTCCGTTACCAAGAAAATTTTCTCTGATGTGTTATCCAGGTAGACAACTTTGCCTGGTATCTCAGGATCTTTGAATTCATAGATGATAACTATGCCCAATTGGCTAGGTTGATCTGGCTTGAACCTCCAAAAGGCTTCCTCTGTTTCTCTATTCAAAAATAGTTCTATGCTTTTGTTGTCTTGAGGGATCCAGTCCGGAGTGATCACTCGGGTCAAAACTGACTTACCTCTAGGAGTCTGGGGTCCTTGTCCTACGTTTCCTTGTTCTAGGTCTCCTATCTCATTCTCATGAATGATATTTCCAAACTCATCGGTCCTATCTGGTTGGTTGGTAACCACATACATGGTTCCTTCCTTATCAATGTATGAACCCTCTTCGAACTTGACCACCGGGTGTTCAAGTCCAAAGGATTGATCTGGATTTTTGAGTTGGACCACTGATCGCCTCAGACCATCCTCATAGATGCGAGCACCTAATTGGTTGGTCCGAATATATTCCAACTGTGTCTTATAGGGACCTTCCGGTGTTTGTAGATGGGCAGTCCCTGAGCCACCTGCAGGTTTTCCCATACTAAAAGACATTTCTGAATCACTTGTGTCCGATCTGAGTAACAGATGACCACTTAGTTGTTGTGCCCAAGACTTGGATGTATGGTTGACACTAGCCTCAGAAGATCTAATGCTTTGTTTATCCTTGCCTAAGTGTCTACCAGATCTCAGGTTCATAAGCTTTAGTCAGGAGTCCAAAATTTCCCCTTGGTATGGTTCAAAATTCTTTGGAGTCCCCTTGGTTCCCTAGTCCCACCTGAGGGTCAACTTCAAATTATCCTATCTCAAAACCAACGCATTATTCTTGAAAAAAACAGTTGAGATCGTGTAGGATTTGAAACGAGCTTTCCAACAAGCTATAGAGCTCAAAAAATGGACTTTGGATGAGAAAGTTATGTCAAATCAGGCTCCTGGGGGTCAAAACAGGCAAACAGGACCTTTGGAGAAAATCGCGATTTTGTGAACTTTCTGAAAATCGCGATGCTGTGAAGAAAAAAAATCGCGATGTTGAGCACAGAATCGTGTTTTTGAAAATCGCGATTTTGAGCAGAAAATCGTGATTTGAAAATCGCGATGTTGAGCAGAAAATCGTGATTTGAAAATCGCGATGTTGATCACAAAATCGTGTTTCAGAGAATCGCGATGTTGATCACAAAATCGTGTTTTTGAAAATCGCGATGTTGATCACAAAATCGTGTTTCAGAGAATCGCGATGTTGATCACAAAATCGTGTTTTTGAAAATCGCGATGTTGATCACAAAATCGTGTTTTTGAAAATCGCGATGTTGATCACAAAATCGTGTTTCTGAAAATCGCGATTTTGATCACAAAATCGTGTTTCAGAGAATCGCGATGTTGATCACAAAATCGTGTTTCTGAAAATCGCGATGTTGATCACAAAATCGTGTTTCTGAAAATCGCGATTTTGACTCAGAGAATCGTGATTCACAAAGTCGTGTTTTTCACAAAATCGTATTTTTGGCTGAAAATCGTGATTTGTGAGAATCGCGATTTTGAGCAGAAAGTCGTGTTTTTTCACAAAATCGTGTTTTTTTGCTGAAAATCGTGATTGGTGAGAATCGCGATTTTGAGCAGAGAATCGTGTTTTTTGAAAATCGTATTTTTCACCTGAAAATCGCGATGTTGAGCACAAAATCGTGTTTTTGAAAATCGCGATTTTGAGCAAAAAATCGTGTTTTCACAGAATCGCCTTTTTCACAAAATCGTGTTTTTGCTGAAAATCGTGATTGGTGAGAATCGCGATTTTGAGCAGAGAATCGTGTTTTTCAGAGAATCGCGATTTTGAGCAGAGAATCGTGTTTTTCAGAGAATCGCGATTTTGAGCAGAGAATCGTGTTTTTTTTTTTGAGAAAAACACAGAATCGCGATTTTTTTCAACCAACTTTTAGGCGGGAAAACTGAAAATCGTGATTTTTCAAAAAATTTTGAATTTTCACAGAATCGCGATTTTCATCACAGAATCGCGTTTTTTGGCGGGAAATTCAAATTTCTGAGCGCCGGCTATGGCGAACTCTGTATGAGCAGAAAATCATGAAAAAAATACAGCGCTTGCTCTCCCTTGCACCTCCTAACTCCTTCCCACACAATAATGCATGAAAAATGGTATGAAGATGGTGAAAATGCACTAAAAAACAAGAATTTTCTATGAAGAAGAAGATGGAAGAAGGTGGAGATGATGATGATGATGAAGATGAAGAGGAAAAAAACAGAAAATGAACTGAAATGACAGTTTTTTTACCTTCCAACGTCGCAAATCTACGATCTTACCATCACAACGCTCGTCCTCGAAGCTCTCTCCCCGGCAACGGCGCCAAAATTTGGTGTAGCTCAAGCGTAAGCACCACCTCCTTTAATTGTCAATCCGCGGAGACGTGAGGACCGGTATGAAGACCACGAGCAAGTGAAGGCACAAGTGCGTGAGTGAAAGCCCACAAACATGCACACACATACACACACACGCGCACAAAGTAAGATCAAAGAGAGGAACAATGGAAAGCTTAGATTGCAAAAGAGTTCTCTTACAAAAGTTCTATTCTCTAACAAGCTAACCTGAAAAATGAGCTCTCTAGCTCTTTTTATAGTTTTTTGACTAGTTTTGGCCCTGTCCAGACCTAGTGTCCGGCCTAGTTAAAAATTAGGTTCCAGGGCTTATTTGAGGGCTCAAACGAAGTCTAAAAATTATGAAAATTGGTACGATGGTACTTCTAATACTCCTCAAGCTCGAGGACTCCTCGGCTTGAACAAAATGGAGTTACTAAAAATAGATAATGGTATTTACAATGGTTTCTAGTGATGAAAATCACTATTTTTGTAGGGGATTCTTCTGAAAATTTGACATACACTTCTTGGAGCTCCCTACTTGCTCTCTCTTCTTCTATGTCCACTTCTTTGATGTGCTTCCATGCTTTGTCCTTGACCTTGAGCTTCAACATCATGGAAAACATTTTTATAAACTTAGGGCCACAATCAAGGTCCTTGAGGGTTTGGAGTATGAAATCCAACTTGAGCCTATCATACACTTTGTGCAAATGAATCTTGAGGAAAATGATATTTTGTAGAGACTCCTTTGTGTAATCGCTTTCCTCCAAACATCAATAATGGCTTCATAGATAGATCTATCTTTGATGAAGCCTTTTTTATATTTTTTGTCCATGAATGGAGATGATCTACAATGCAGTTGGCAAGGACCTTGGAAAAGACCTTGTAACTTGTTTGGAGCATGGAAATAGGCCACAATTTTCAAGTTTATTGTTATTGTATTTCTTGTGGATGATCTTAGCTACACTGTTGGCAGCAGTCAAGGTACCCAAGGACTCACAAGACAAGGAAGTCAAAGAAGGGATTCGGAACGAAGAGAAAGCACAAGCAAACAAAGTAGTCAATGAAGATCTGGCAAGTAGGCCGTCCAAATTTTTCCATGAAGTAATACTTCCTAAATAGTGAATTTAGTCACTCTACATCATTGTAAATACCATTTCACCTTTTTGTGGCTCCATTTTGTGCAAGCCAAGGAGTCCTTGAGCTTGAGGAGCATTAGAAGTATCTACCTATCATTTTTCATATTTTTTAGACTCCGTTTGAGCCCTCAAATAGGCCCTAGAACCTAATTTTTAACTAGGCCGGACACTAGGTCTGGACAGGGCCAAAGCTAGTCAAAATCTATAAATAGAGCTAGAGAGCTCATTTTTGAGGTTAGCTTGTAATAGATTTGAACTTGTATGAGCACTTTGGAAGTAATCTAAAGAACTCCATTGCTTCTCTCTTTGTCTTACCTTGTGTGTGCGTGTGTGTGTGTGCATGTTAGTGTGCTTCTCACTCACACATTTGTGCCATCACTTGTTCAAGGTCTTCATACCATCCTCAGGTCTTCCCGGATTGACATTAAAGGAGGTGCTACACATCACTGAGCTACATACACCTTCATTCAGAAACCTTGGCAACACACCAAAGCTAGGCAGTTCATGCCAAATTAAGAAAAGGGGTACCACCAAAAAATGTTTAAAGGTTTTGAAGAACTCATTAGTGATCCCTCAATCCCAAAGGCTCAAGGGATCGACATAGAACCACAAAGCTTTCCTACTATCGTGCACAAAAATGTCCATGTTCTTGGAAAGGTAGGGAAGCACCAACTTATCAATAAGGCACTAGGAAACATAACCTCTATCAAGTCTATCTTTATGTCCATCATGGCTAGATTGGAGGTTTGTCCAAGGAAATCTCGGAGAGTCCTTAACCTCAACCAAATCATGATGAAGTTTCAATTCATCCCAACAACATTCTCCAACCCTTAGATAACCCAACCTCTCTTTTCCCACCTATCAAAGAGATCTTCCATGATGTTAGAATCACTCCAAAGGATAATATCTGAGGGTAAGCAATCTAGAGACTACCATGTATTGATTTTCACATGATAATGATTTGGTGCATACACCCAAGTGATGGTAAAGGGATGGGTCATCTAAAACAAGCAGCAATCAGCTTATGATGTAGGTCCTCCAAGGACCGCGCTAAAAAACATGACCATAAGGTCTTGAAGCCAATCACAATGCCCTCACAGCCCCAATTGTGCTTGGTGGTGGGCCAACAATGAAGAGTTGAGATGCTCTAAAGTTTGTTAAGTCGATCATCACTGTCAATTTTGACATCTTGAAGACAAATAAAAAATCGGGTTAACTTTTAACAAAGCCATATTCCAATAATAGCTGCCCTAAAGGGTTTTATTGGTTGATCTTTTGGGATCAAGCTTTTGTCCCTTCTTTGTTTCTCCATTCGCTTTTTTCTTAGAAGCTACAAAAAAATGGGAGGGAAATTTCCCATTGATAAGTCTTTTCCATGTGAACTCTAGCAAGAGCTTGCAGTTCACAATAGTTGTGTTCTTTTCATACAAATATGAAATAATGGACCCAATCATAGAGCTCAACAAGAAGAGTACACACTACTTAACCACATTAGTTGTGTTCTTTTCATACAAATATGAAATAATGGACCCAATCATAGAGCTCAACAAGAAGAGTACACACTACTTAACCAGTGATGATAACCCATTGGTTAGGTGCAAACCATGATCCAAAGGCATGCTACCCATAGTTTTTTCTCTCACAAAATGAATATACAACCCTTCAACCCAAGATATGGCACACAAAACCACGACTTTTATAGTAAAGTTCAAACTTAGATATCACATACCACTTGTAGATCTAGAAGCTTCATCAAGATGTGTCTTCCAACAAAGAAATCTAGGACACTTGGAAGGTAGATTTTAAATATGTCCTTAGTCACTAGAGCTAACTTGAAATACCATCCTAATCTCTCAATAAATACAAAAGACAATTAGTTGGGAGGATTTACATAGGCTAGAATTCTCTTCATATTGGCATCAAATCCATAACTATTGAGCTTGCCCTAAATAAGAGCAAGTTCTTCAATTTCCACCTCTATAAATTTTTTTGAAGTATTTCAATGGCGATGCACAACAGTGCAATATCCTTCTTGAGAGATCCATGACAATATCCTCGGAGTAGAAAGCTGAGCTCCTAGGGCTGCACACAGTACTCTGCATAGAGACTGCAGAATACACAGAAAAACACAGTACACAGGGAGCACAAAGACACACTTCTTAGGTGTTACAAATGTGGTCAAATTTACAGTCTGTGACTGATTAGCACACTATATGTTTTATTAAAGAACATATACAAAGAAGTGTCTGGTGGCCATTTGGCCTTTCACATGGACACTAACGGTAACAATCTCCCACTAAAGGCCAATATGGCCAAAGTAACTATGGGAGAAAAATAAAGAATGATAAAGAATAACTGAGTGTAAGTATACAAACTATGCCTCCCACTTGATGGGCCTCTTACATAGTATACAAGTGACTATGTAAGATCATGAATCAAGTAACCCATCAAGTGACAATAGTGTCCAAAGCTATCCTGTGGTAGAGCTTTAGTCAAAGCATCTACAACATTATCTTGAGTGTGAACCTTCTCAAGAATAATGCGATCAGTGGCTAAGCAATCTCTAATGAAGTGATACCTCACCTCAATGTGCTTGGTCTTTTCATGAGAGATTCTTAGCCAAAGCAATGGCACTTTAACTATCACTAAGCAAATGAGGTACAGGCTGAGGTAAACCCATATCAGAAGCAAGACGAGAAAGCCACAATGCTTCGTTACATGCCTCACTTGCTGCAACATAATCTGCTTCTGTGGTGGAAATAGTTGTACATTCTTGAAGACGAGATCTCCAAGAGATAGCACCTCTAGCAAAATGAAAAATGTACCCTGATGTAGACTTATGATTGTCTACACAACCATCATAGTTAGAATCTATAGTTAGACACTTGTCCTTAGTGCCACTCAGATATCTTAAAATCATCTTGACTACTTCCCAATGTTTCTTGCCGGATTAGACATATATCTGCTCACAACTCCCACTGCAAATGCAATGTCTAGTGTCATAGCTTCCATAGCATACATGAGATTACCAACAATAGATTGATAGGGAATTTTGGTCATGAATTCCTTTTCCTCATCTGATTTGGGGGAATCATCCTTACTTAGTTTCACATATGTGGGTAAAGGTGTACTCAATGCCTTTCCACCCTACATATTGAACTTGTGAAGTACTTTGGATATGTACTCACTTTGAGACAAGTATATGCATCTTTTACTCCTATCACGAGTAATGTGCATGCCAAGAATATTTGGCATCCCCCAAGTCCTTCATATCAAATGTTTGACTCAACTCCTTTTTGAGAATTGACAAATCATAAGAGGACTTCCCAGCAATCAACATATCATCGACATAAAGTATCAAGCATATCAAGCTGCCATCTGAGCATCTTTTTGTGTAGAGACAATGATCCTCATTGCTTCGAGAATAGCCTTGATCATAAAAGCATCTAACTTTTGGTACCATTGTCTAGGGGACTGCTTAAGTCCATACAAGCTCTTCTTGAGCTTACAAACTAGTCTTTCCTTGCCAAGAACTACATAAGCCTCTGGTTGTTCCATATAGATCTCATCTATAAGATCTCCATGCAAGAAAGCAATTTTCACATCATTTGGACTAGCTTTAAGTCCTCCATCACAATGAATCCAAGCAACATGTGCAAGGTAGTCATCTTGACCAATGGAGAGAAGATTTCCTCAAAATCAACACCATGTTGTTGCTTAAAACCCTTTGCAACAAGTCGTGCTCTATGCTTTGGAGAAGCACTATTTGATGTGAATTTTAGCTTATATACCCATTCACATGGTAAGGCTTTCTTGCCCTTTGGCAAAGGTACTAAATCCCAAGTACCATTCTTGTGAATAGAATCCAATTCACTCTTCATGGCATGCTCCCACTTCACATGATCCTCTATCTGCATAGCCTCTTTGTAGCAAGAAGGCTCCGTGGCATCTGTTAACATAACAAAATCTAAACTTGGTACATATCTATAAAGTGGATGTGAGACAGGTGCAGAGCATCTCAATGGTTACTGAAAAGGAACATGTGAAGACTGGTCTAAATGGACATTCTCCTACCCTATATGCAGCATTTTTATGCATGCTAACTAGAGGACTAGTATCCTCAAACACCACTCTTCTCACTTCAACCTCTTTAATGGGTTGTTTATGCATCCTAGAATCATTGAAAATGACATCACTACTTCTGATCACTGACCTTGTTTTAGGATCCCATAAGCGATATCCAAATTTTTCTTCTCGACCATATTCAAGAAAAATGCATTTCTTTCACTTATGGTCCAACTTTTGTCTAATATTCTTGGGTATATGAACATATGCTTCACACTCAAAAACTCGAAGATGATCATAATAGGGTGGCTTCTTGTCCATAACTCTTGTGCCACTTTCAAACCTTTGGCAGTACTAGGTGAAAGGTTAATTACATTGATTGCAATCAATATTGTTTCTGCCCAAAAGCCTTGTGAGAGGTTTGCATGATACAATATAGAGACTAATCTATCTTGAATAGTTCTATTCATCCTCTCAGCTAAACCATTCTGTATTGGGGTAAGGAAGTATAAACTCTCTACAAATCCCTCTAGACTGATAGAAAAGGCTGAATTCATGTGAGGTATACTCACTCCCATTATCTAAACGTAAAGCCTTAAGCTCAGTTCCTTTTTCAGTCTCAACTGAAGCAAGCCATTTTCTAAAAGTAGGGGATACCTCATCCTTAGATTTGATAGGATATACCCAAACTTTTCTAGTAGCATCATCTATGAAAGTGACAAAGTAAAGAGAACCACCTATGGACCTAGTGGGCATAGGACCACACACATTTGTATGTACAAGATCTAAGGCTGAATTCAAGAGTCAATGTGCATTCTATGCACATTTCTAGTTTTCTTTCCATATTGACAATGCTCACAAAATGAAAAATCAAAGGAAGATAACACAGGTAAGTAACCAAATGAGAAAGATTTTCCATTCCACTACAATATATATGGCCCAAACAATCATGCCAAATACAATCCATAGGCTATTCAATAACAGCTAACAAGTGGTCTTTATGTGCTACAAATAAAGGATAAAGTGAGCCAACTTTGCTTCCTTTTGCAATAACCATATTGCCCTTTGATATGCAAAAGGACTGAGCATAGAAGACAACCTTGTAACCAAGGTCATCAAGTTGACCAACTGACATCAAACTGCATGTTAAACGAGGTACATGGCATACATTATGCATAGCAAATTTTGAACCATCAATGAACTGCACAACCACATCTCCAATCCCCATAGCATCACACTAGTAAGAGTCACCAAGTCTCACAGTACCAAGAGACTTTGCTGCATAATTAGAGAACCATTCTCTGTGTGGTGTCACATGGAAAGAAGCACCAAAATCTACCAGCCATGTGTGGGAAAGAGAATCAGCTATAAGAGCCTCAGTTGGCATAGTACTATCAAGTGTCAACACATCAGCATCATAAAAAATAGCATTAAGTTCTTCAATCTTTGTAGTCAAAGTAGATGGTGCAAGTAATTGTTTAACATGGCCATCAACATTCTGTCCTTTACTTTTAGCATTCTTTAATGCATAATAGTCTTTCTTCATGTGTCCTTTCTTATGAAAATAATGGCATTTGATATCCCACTTCCTTGATTTACGTCTACTCTTGTTCCATTGACCATTCTTTTCCTTGTTCTTGCTTCTACCACGTTGCTGATTCTTTCCTTGGTAAGAATCACAAACATTATATGCATCTCCACTACGAGCGCCAACCATAGTTTTTCTAAAAATCTCCTCACTCAAGAGTGCTCCATATATGTCATCATAGACCAGTTTACCACCAGGTGCACTATTGCTAATAGCTGTGAAAAATGTATCCCATGATGATGGCAAGGTGCATAACAACAATATTGCTTTCATTTCATTATCCATATCCATTTTTTGAGCCTGTAACTGGGAGAATATGGCATCAAACTCATTTAGATGAGCAGCAACACTATCTATGTCCTTCATACAAAGGTCATATAATTTTCTCATAAGATACACTTTATTTGATGCTATCTCTTTTTCATATGTATTGCATGATTGCTCCTGCACTTTCACAATCTAATACTGTAAAGTAAACATTATCTGTCAGGTGCAAGTGAATGGTAGACCTGGCCATTTCATCTAACTCATCCAAATCATCTTCATCCATGTCAGTAGGCTTCTTTGAAATTCCATTTACTAGCTTCCATTGCCTCCTTTGAATCAACACATCTTTAATATGATTCTTCCATAGAGCAAAGTTTGTGCCATCAAATTTTTGGATCTCAAAATGGTCTTTGCCCTGCAAGTTAAAGCTCCTCCTTGAAACATTGGCACTAGACCCTGATCCACCAGATGTGCCGAAGACCTCTGATGCCATGATGGTAGAGAACTAAATGGAATGATAATGGAGCTACAAGAGTCCAGGAGTAAATCGACCACTTACTCCAGGAGTAAATCGACCACTTTAGTTGAGTAAGCCAAAAATATGTAAAAAATTTTGCCAGAGTATCCTCTGCAAAATCAGCATATGACCAGTGTCAAAATATCAACAAAGTACAAGTACTGACATGTTTACTTGCATAGCAAATCATTGACTCCACTGGATATAATCAATTACCCAATAGAATCCAACTAGGCTTATCGAGCACCTATGAACAACTATCATACATCTCTTATGGCACGGCTAGGTAAGTCTTCCACCTACATCACCGAAGAGACCCCCACATCTGGGTGTCTCCCAGTTAAGAAACCCTCACCACGAACCTCTTTATCAAATGTAAAAGGCTTTATGCAAAAAACATAACCGTTATATCAATCACCACATGGATGTACATAAGCAGTATCCAGAGAAGCGTACGTTGTGTGTATGCGCTAGATACATGCAGTAAAGTGACACTAAAAAGGCTAAATGCATAGCCCAAAAACTAGCCAACAAGACCTGCAAGTGTCTGTCAACTCTGATGTTTTAGGCTTAAAAAACCTGCATAAATTTGTAGCGGCTACTCCCACCAAAACTGAGAACACAATGTGGCTGAAAACAGAGCCCCAAAGGTTGATATTTATTGTCTGAGAAGTACAAAGAACACTCTTCTTGATGTTCTTGGACCTCTATGAAGAGAACTATGTGCGAAAGTACTCCAAAATGGCTCCAAAAGACACCCCAAAAATGCTTCAAAAATAGGCTTTGAAAGCCAAGAATGAATTTTTGAGGAAGCAAAACATGTTCAAGGTAATGTTAACCTTAGTCTTTCCCCTTCTTCAGACACCACAAGAGTGTAGCTTAGTGGCCATTTGGCCTTTGACATGGACACTAATGTTAACATTTTTAACACTAAAAAACTAGTTTATAGAGCCTTTCCAAGTGCCTCTTCAAGTATCCAAGAGAAGGATCATGATCTACGTTGCATTATTCATTATTTGCAAATTCATTTATTTGTAAATAATATCAAGTTCATGAAGGCCACCCTACTATTTGACCAAATTATTTGGTGATAGGTCACCATATTCAAGAAGCCTCAAATCATTTGAGAATCTCAAATTGAAAAGTAGATAAAAAGTAGATCTTGATTGAAAGTTGTCTAAAAAAAATATTGATCAATGGTTGTTCAATAAAAGAAAGGATTATAAAATGCAGAAATCTTTACTATTTCTCTCATATTTTCCACCAATAGTTCTAGTTGTTGCATACGAGCAAGATTATCTAAGAAAAATATATTTTTTGTATATATCTATTTTATTTCTATCGATTTAGGGTTTTTATTTTCATGTATTAATTCATAGGTATGTTATGGTAGTGTCCCTTATGTAAACGTGATTTACAATGAATACATTTTAAAATTCAAGCAATCATTTTCTACTTGTATCCATATTCTAAAATAGGATTTAACAAAGTGAAGTTTTTCATTCATGAAAGTGTCTTTTATTTGCATACTTATTGTAGGATCTAACGTGCATTTCTTAGATATTCCTCCTTCATAAGTTTATGATTAGATGGAGATTATTGTGTTATATGGATGTTCATGTGTGTTTTATGATTCATGAAAGTGTCTTACATACATATTATTTGGAATTGAGTTTTAATTAATGATAAGTATACATTTTATGATCCAAGAAAGCATTTTTTACTTGTATGCTTGATGCAGATGATCCATATGTGTGTTATGATTACAAAAGTGCGTCTCACATAAATATGATTTAAAATCAAGTGTAAACTAATAAGGATGCATGTTATAATTTGTGAAAGCTTTTCTAAAATGTATACTTATTTTAGACTAAGGTTTTGTGAAAAATATGTAAGTTACATTTCATGAATCATTTTTAATTCCATGTAGATATACATCTTTAGTTGTTCAATTGAATCCTTAGTTAGATCTTCTTAGTCTTCGTTGACATTGAATATAACCTCTCTAAGATATTCCACACCTTCATGCTAGTTTCTAGGTCTTAGCTAAAAAAGAATGAGTATGATCTTCTTATCCCTTTCATTTCATTCTCTAGAGGCTCTTATCAAACATTGTTATAAAAAAAGTAATGTCTCAATTAGTTTTATCATAGATTTATAGATTTTAAGCATTGACATATTATGGTTCTTATGCATATGAATATTTTGGTTTAAGTAATATGTGAATCGACTATAGGTTTAAAAAGAAGAAATTGTCATTGACTAGAGCAACATCATGGGAGAAAGAAAATAATGGTCTTATGTGAATGTGCTTCACAAAGGGAAAACAATTTTTACTTTACAATGCAAGTGTTTGAGGTAATTCGTATGTAGGAAATGCAACACATATCAAGCATCACTTATTTAGCACAAGCACCAATCTCCAAGATTTTACCATTGATGCTAATAAGTGTAAATCATAAGGTATAGCTTTCAAGAGATTAAAAAATATGAATAATACATCATAGTTTGGAAGGCAAAATCAAAATGCAAATCAACAACATGATGAAAATAGCTACTCAAAGATGATTCAAAAGAATAAGAGTGAGAAGAGTGACTATTTCAAAAGAATAAGGTGAGAGCATTCCAAGTCTCATTAGGATCAATTCTCATCAATTCCAATGCTAGTGAAACATTACATACAGAATTTGAAAAGAAAGATGTGTTATATTTGCATCTTAAATGGATGAAAACCTTTTAGCATTTGTTATTGCATTTAACTTAATTCAAAATCCACATTTAAAAATGCATTCATGCCAGTGACATGAAAAGGATTTAGCATGCCTCATCATGCAAACAAAATATGTCAACAAAGTCAAAAACAGTATTCTGTTTTAAAGCATATTATACTATATCACCCTATCATCATAGTATGTTTTGAAGCAGACTATATTGTATCACCCTATCATCATATATGATGATACAATATATTCTGTTTTAAAGCAAACTCTATTGGATCACCATGTCATCATATTCTGCAAACACAATGAATAAAGAAAATGTTATATCCAAGGAGTGACTAGTCGATTGGTATAAAGACCGGATGTGATGAGATAGAAGCACACACATCTACAATAAGAGCAAGGCAAGCACACACATGGGTGCACACATGCATGCATGCACACACACACTCTCGAGTACGCAAGAGATATGATGATCCCAAAACCTCACTATATATTCTTAGAAGAGTTTTGAGCTCTAACTCAGTAACCCTAACAAATGAGATCTAAAAAATATCAAATTTGGTTTGGTTATTCTAATCATGCCCTTGAATCTTAAGTACTCCTTAGCTTTTACATTGTGGGCCTAGTTATTTCTAAAAGTAGGAATTTATGCCAAAAATAGCATTTCTATAAGAAAATAAGGTAAAAAATGGGAAATAACCTATTTTTAGGGGATTTTAGGATGAATAAAATTATTAGACCCATTTTTTCTTTGCTCCCATGCTTGAATTTTGCTTTTACCGCATTGTTCATCCCTTTACTAAGCTTTGATTGCTTTGTTCAGTGATTTATAGGCTAACTTTTGAACTTCCTCCAACACTCCCCCCTCCTTGCTTTTTATTGTCCATGATAGACATCTTCATGGCATTTGAGATGAGCATGGCCATTGATATGTAGATATCCAATATTGAATATTGACATTGTAGTATAGCAATTGACACTAGCAAAACTCTTAAACAAGTAGATTGTAGACTATTTTTGGATTTTTTGAATATCTTTTATGTGTAGCCTTGAAGAGAAAAATAAATGGTGTGTTAAGAGAAAGTAAAAGGTTTCAAAATGAGGGTGTGCATGAGCAATTTGTGACCCTTCAAAAACAAAATAAAAGATGGATGAGAAAAAAAAATAAGTTGGATTGGGATTGACGGGTGGTGTATGTTGTGGTCACGAAGAAAAAGAAGCACTACTTCCATGGCTTAAAAATAAAAGAAAAAAATATTGTAGGAAAGTTGTGGAAGTACTCATAGGGGAACCACTTAGTGCAGTGCATGGGTTTTAGGCGGCTTGTGTTTGATGCATAACCTTATAGGGTGGTCCTATGAATGAAACTTTAGTTGCACTTCTTGAAAATTATATGAAGGATGTGGGTCTTGGGCAATATGGCCAAGGGTCATCCAATGAAGAGGATGATTGATCTATGAGGATGGGAATTTTTTTCTTGTTTTTCCTTTTTTTTCTTTTTTTTATTGGACTTGATAAGGCATACAATTTAAATTTTCACTTGATGATGATGTTTGCACATGTCTCGCAGAGGGATAAATAATTAGGTCCATTGCACTGCACCATATGGGTTCTTAGGACTTTCACAAAGTATTGTGAGGGAAAGAAAGAACCAAGATAGGGGCTCGGATTGATTAATTCTTCTACACCATTTCCTTGTGTTTGGCCTCTTTGTCTTAATTGTGTTTTCAAATTGTTATACTCACATGTATTTCGTTGTAAACACAAAAGACAACATATGGAAAGCTTCAATAATTGGCTACTTGAAGATGTTGTTGTGATGTGGCCAAGGGATGATTACATGTCAAATATGCTACCATAGGGCACTGTACAACCTGAATCCCTCTAGATGAGATTCTAGATCAGATAAGTTCAGTAGTATGCATCCCCTCAACCAAGTTTCACTTTAGGATCGAGCACCTAGATATCATAGAGACCTTGTATTGGCATGGCCAATAATAACTTGATAGCTTATTATTGGGCTTAGTTGCTAGAAACCTTTGGATAGATGACTAACTATAGCTAATCAGGTTGGCCAAATTGTTTACTCTTGGCTAGTGTGTAGTCAGCATATACGGTTGGATATTACTTGATGGTTTCCTCAAAGGAATATGTGACTACTAAAGCAACATATACATGTGTTCTTTCTTCACATAGAAGGGTTCAATTTTTTGCATAGGTTTTTAATACTCATGTCTCATGCAAGGCTATGTAATATGGACCTATTTTTGATGTGTACTCTAAGTGAAATAGACATGAATGGTGCAAGATATAGGGTTGTGCATTTAGGCACATGGTTATCACATAAAGAAGTTTCTAGATAAACCAACTTTGTCACCTTATTTCTTGAATCATTAACCTTGAATCACTACATGGCTAGTGTTAGTTTTCCATGGAAAAAATAAATAATTAATATGTAGATATATAAGGGTATGTGCTCTTTCTAAACATATGCAATTATTCCAAGAGCTTGAGGTGCAAATATGTCATGATAATCTAAAAAGTAATTCTTTCAGCTATTGTGCATGCTCTTTGATGGAGAGTGGAGCCAAGGGTTGTGCTACCAGTGAAGTGATGACTAGATAGTCTGAAGAAGCAATGGAACATCTCCTTGGGACCCATGTATTATTCATTGTGGTCTTCCTTGGTGGCACAAAATACTTTGAAATCCACTTTCATATGAGCTTAGGCTCTTTTTTCCCTAGTTGCTTATTGTAGGCTACATGTTCAAACTAAAATAAAGGTATTGGAACCCATACTTGATGATATTGAGTCTTTGTGGCTGTTGTCAGGATCTTGCTCACGCGCATCAGAGATTACGAACGTAGAAAAACACACAGAAAATAGAGGCAACAAGAGACGAGACCGAACGCAAGATTGGGTGCAATCTCCCCCCATGCACTCTATTTTGACAGTCCACAAAGTGCATGTATTTATAGGAATTTTGATTACGTCGAAAAGAGTGGTTACAAGAGGGCGGCTTTGAAAAGCAAGCGTGAAACTAAAAGTTGATAACTTTTACAAAAAGCCATTGCTTTCAATAACAGAAACTACGGTCTACAATGATCCTTATGCTAATCATTACTTTTTAACAATAGAACCTTCTACGCAGGTTTATTTACAAGCTAAATAATAATTATTCGGATTATTGATGTCCGCCCTTTCACGCCTGGCACGCTCCTCACGAACCTTCAGCTGCTATATCAGAAACATCAAAAACATATTAATACATCAATAATATAACACTTTAGCAACGCATTTGTCAATAATATACAACATGCCTCCCAGTTGACAAGCAACTGACCTCAGTTGATAAAATAATTCAACACTCTAACAATTATAATGCAGTGTTCAACATATTCCATGTTACAATCCAACAATGCATTGGCTATTCTATATTTCAATCCAACAATGCATTGGCTATTCTATATTTCAATCCAACAATGCATTGGCTATTTTATATTTCAATCCAACAATGCATTGTTCAACATATTCCATAAGGTATAACATGCCCCGCAGTTGAACAAGCAACTGACCTCAGGTGATAAAAGAATAAACATAGATGGCCAGTCACATGTTTCATCACTGAATAAAAATAGGCATGTGCCATGTAAAAAATACATGCATGGAAATGTTCATGGAGCTGTTACATTAATGTGTGTGTGTATGATATGCAGAAATTAAGTGGTCATAATGAGGTGTTAATTGTGTTTTATGTATCCATTGACATTCTTCAATAGAGTGATTTTTGTACTTAACCAAATATCGATGATATTGAGTACCTGTGCGTGTAGTAGTGACATCATAATCAATGATTTTCTCAGGAACAAAGATTTCAGATTGTTCTTCAATTAAAGGAGGGTCATCAAGAAGTGGAGCAAGTGGTAAAGTTCCTTTAAATGGTTTAAGTAAACTAATATGAAAAGAATTATGAATGGTCCAATGGGAGGGAATATCTAATCGAAATGAAGTATCATTAATTTTTTCTATAATGTGAAACGGTCCATAATAGCGTGGTGCAAGTTGAATTTTAGGATGCTACAAAATATTTTTGAGATGTCTTTTAATTATTCGCAACCATACAAAATCATTTTCCTTGAATTCTTTGGCTAATCGTTTAGTATTGATAATACTTGTATATCGCTCTTGACTTTTCCTAATGTGCTCGTGAACATCATGAAGTATAGAAACGTGATCTTGAGCAATAGAATCAGCCATCGGAATGTCGGTTTGGGTGAGGGACATGGGAGTGGGAAGCTTTTTACCAAAAACTATTTCAAAAGGTGCACGACCAGTAGTGGTGTGTGAAGTGTTATTGTAAGCAAATTGAAGCAATGGCAACTTTTCATCCCAGTTATTAGGATTATCTAATGAATAACAACGCAATAAATCAAGAATAATACTATTTGTAGCCTCACTCTGTCCATTACTTTCAGGATGAAATGCAGAGCTAAAATCTATTTTAGAACCAAAATGTTGAAATAAGGAAACCCAAAAATGATTACAAAACCTAACATCACGATCAGATAACATTACTCCATGATGTGGAAAAATGCATTTAATGAATAATTTTGCAGCTTGAGGTGCAGTCAAAGTTTTTCTACATGGAATGAAATATGCATATTTACTAAACCTATCAACTATTGTCCAAATCATATTATTATGTGATGAAGTGATAGGAAGACCTGTGATAAAATCCATAGAGATTTGTTCCCATGGTTCATTTGGAATAGGAAGTGGCATTAATAATCCAAATGGTTTACCCTGATGACGTTTGACACGCTGACATACAATGTATTGAGAAACATAATGTGCAATGTCTTTTTCCATGTGTGGCCAAAAGAAGAAATCTTTGCAAGCAGAAATGGTGCTTTGTATGCCTCTATGACCCATGTAAGATGGTTCATGCATTTCTTTAATGACAAAATCTTTAAAAGCTTGGGTTATGCACAATCTATGTTGAAAATAGAGAAAACCATTATGAAATGTATAATGTTCATCAGATAAACATGTAGCATTGTTGAAGTCATGCCATGCACGTGAAAAATACAAATCAGATGCATAAGTGGAAACCATTTCTTGAAAAGAATGAATTTGGATGGCAGAAATATTATTCAAAACAACAGAATGCAAAGGAAAACGGCTAAGAGCATCCGCTACAACATTAGCTTTCCCAGGCTGATATTGTATCATGGGTTGGAAATTTTGAATGAATGATGCCCATTTAAGATGCCTATCAGAGATTAAGGGCTGATTTAATAAATTTTTAATAGCCTGTTCATCGGTTTTGATTAAGACCTCAGAGCCCATAAGGTAGTGTTTCCGAATTCGCAAAGCATGCACAACTGCTAACAATTCTTTATCATACGTACTATAATTATGCTCTGAGGGTTTAAGCTTTCTACTCTCAAATGCAATGGGATGGTCATTTTGCATCAGAACAGCACCTATTCCTGAACCACTAGCATCAGTAACAACATGAAAGGGTTGTGAAAAATCAGGTAATTGTAAAATAGGTGCATGTGAAAGTGCATGTTTAAGTTTGTCAAAGGACTGTTGTTGGGTAATTCCCCATGCAAATTTTATTTTCTTTTTCAACAACAAGGTAAGAGGCAATGCTAAATAAGAAAAATTTCGAACAAACTTCCTATAGAAACTAGCCAACCCAAGAAAAGAACGAACATCATTGACTGATTGTGGTGTAGGCCATTCTATGATAACTCTAATCTTTTTCGGATCCACATGCACACCTTCACTTGAAATAATATGTCCTAAATATTCTAGCTTACGCTGAAAGAAATAACTCTTTTCAGATTAGCATAAAATGTGTTCTCTCGTAACAAATGAAAAACTGTTTCAAGATGCTTTTCATGTTCACTATCATTCTTACTATAAATAAGTATGTCATCAAAGAATACAAGAACAAAAGCTTGGTAATCAAGAAAAATATTGTTCATCATTCACCCAAATGTAGCAGGGGCATTAGTAAGTCCAAAGGGCATTACCATAAATTCATAATGGCCATTTTGAGTTCTAAATGCAGTCTTAAAAATATCACTTTGTGTCATACGAATCTGATGGTAACCCGATTTAAGATCAATTTTACTAAAGACACGAGCTCCTCATAACTTATCTAAGAGATCATCTATTCGAGGAATAGGGTATCTATTCTTGATCGTGATCTTGTTAAGGGCTCTATAATCAATGCACATTTGATAAGTTTTATTCTTCTTCTCTACTAAGAGAACTGGTGCTCCAAATGAGGAAGAACTAGGCCTTATAAGTCCTTTTTGTAGTAGGTCTTTTACTTGATTTTCTATTTCCTTTTGATGTAGTGGGCCATGTCTATAAGGTGCTTTATGAGGAGGAGAACTACCAGGGACTAAGTCTATGCTATGGTCAAAGGATCCTCGAACTAGTGGTAGTTCAGAGGGATATTCAGACATAAAACAATCCTTATAAGTACTCATGAAAGGTTTATATGCATATGGAAGTGTATGAGTATAATCATTGATGACATTGACAAAAACAATGCATGAGTTGAATCCTTTCCTAAATGCATGTTTACTTGAGTGTGACTAATCAATGGAAATGGCTGGAAATCATGCCGTGCAGACAAAGTAATGATTTGACCTTTGAAAGCAAACTTAAAGGTATGAGTATGGTAGTCAATACGTGGGTTATAATGGTGACGAAAAGGCATACCTAGTATAACATCATAAGATTGCAAAGGTGCAATTAAAAATGTTCGTGAGTCAACATAAGGGCCTATGCTAATCGTAACATCTTGCACTTCTCGTGTTACATTATAACGACTACCTTGAAATGTAGCTTTCACTTTATACAAAGAAGGAAACGTTTGTAATTTAAGTTCTTGTACTAATAAATGTGAAATGAAGTCATGTGAACTACCATCGTCATGTAGAATTTTAACTAGTTTGTTATTTATTGTACCCTGCATGCAAAGCAGAGAGTGTAGAGAGATATCGTTACCCAAGGTACTTAAATCCTTCTCCAATGATTCCTCTGTCCAAACAGGAGGAATTTCTTCATTATAAACCTCCATGTTATGCAATCGAGTTGTAGCCGGTTTCATATGAAGAGGTTGCAATCTGCACCTTATTTTTGTATGTCCAGGTTTACCACAATTCCAGCAAGTGATTCGTGGTCGCTTCTGTTGGGCATTCACTGCTGAAGTTTGAAGGGTAGGTGGTTTGGTTGGTTGGAGAGATGAGGCAACGGGTGGAGTTGAGTAATTGGATTGTGGAGGACGAGGAAAACTAGGGTAAGATGGGGCATTAAAATTACGCTTTATAGGAAATGAAGGTTTAACAGGAAATGGTCGTGGACGTGGTTGTTGTAGACGGAGTGACTTGGTTATGGAATGGAATTCTTTTTCTGCATCATAAGCAAAAGATATAGCCTCGTTGAGGGTTGTAGGTCATAGGGTGTGAAGCTTAGCTTGGATTCCCACCTCCAAACCATCTTCGTATTTCTGCTGCAAGATATCTTCTGATACATCTTCAAGCATTCGTACAAGTAGTAAATTTTGCCAAAACCGCTCTGTGTAGGTAGTGACCGTATCACCCTCCTTCCATGTAAGGGTCGTCCATGCTCGTCGAACATGCAAATGGTATTGAGGAGGAAGAAATGAATCCTTCACGTTTTCTTGAAAAGCCTTCCAAGTTGTTGGACGCTCCGTACTGTGCCGCAGGACATTCCACCAGAGTTGTGCTTTACCTACTAAATAGTTAGTGGCAAATTTAACTTTTTCACTTTCAGCATACATTTCATCGGTATAAAAATCATCAAACTACGACAACCAAGAAAGTACTAAAGGCCCATCCTTTTGGCCATCAAATCGTAGAAACTGGTAGTTTCTATTACCAATCTTTGAATGAGTAACATCAGATTGGGCAGACACAATAGCTTTTACTACTCTCGTAAGGTTGTCTTCCTCAGCTTGCATCTTTTGGAGGATTTCATCACGTTGTCGGATCTCGTTCTGAGCTCCTTGAAGCTCATGCCGCAAGAGCTCTAGTTGTTGGTCAAGTGTTGCCGCAGGTAGAGGTGAATTACTGTAATCCTCCATGGTGCTCTTGGACCCTTGCTCTCAACCTTGGTGTATTGAACCTTCTTGTTTGCAACCTTGGTGTCTCGATCCCGTGTTCTCAACCTTGCTTGGTATCTTGAACACTCAATCAAGTGCCACCCAAGTATTTTGAAGGAATTCACACTTCCAAGCTAGCTCATTGGAAAGTTCGTTCCGAGAGCTTTCCAACGGTATATTACACGCCTCAATCCGACCTACGGATTGAGAGATACACTTGATTCTTTCTTGGGTCCCATCTTGAAATCGACGCGCGCGCCTTCCACAAGTAATAAAGAGAGAGAACTTGAGTACAACTCCAAGAGATGGTGGAGTGGTCAAAGTACTTCCCTTGAAAGTAGGAGGTTGTGGGTTCAAATCCTCCTACCTTAGGGACTCTAAACCTCTCTATTACCACTCAAAAATTAAAATTGCCTCGTGCGTAGCCAACGGCTGCCAACGGTCGCCAAGGGAGCCTTGGGTGCCATTGTTGCCAATGTATTGCCTAAGTTCTTTGCCTTAGTCGACGCCTTGGAGTAAACGTAGGTTCTGGTTCTGGAACAGGAACAGAAACCGAAGATGAAACAGGAACAGAAACAGAAACCGAAACAGAAGACGGAACAGAAACAGAAACCGAAACAGAAGACGGAGATGGAGATGGAGATGGAGATGGAATCGGAATTCAGAATCCAAATCTATTTCACAACTGGGTGTGGTTCTTTAAGTGGGGTTTTTTGTTGTCTAAGTGGATTTTTATATGAGGCTCATTCCTTCCTCTGATGGAAGGGATAATCCTATGATTTGATTATAAGTCGCTCACCCAAATATGTGATTGAAATTTTTGTGTTGTGATAAGAGACTTGGGTAACTAGGATTGTGTGGCATATGAGATGTATGTTTTCCTAATTTCTTTTATTTCTGGCATATTTTTTTATGTTTCCATTTTTCTTTAGGTGGATTCATAGGTCGTTGGGTCTAGGGGACGAGAGACATGAGAGATAGACTCAATGATTTTAGGAATTAACTTGTGTATCAAGCCATTTACTATGGAGAAGTGAAAAGAGGTACAATGACATTTTTTCCTTTCCACTTAAGGTTCATTTTGCAATTGGCAAGTTTTAGAAAAAATGAATTGCCCAATAGTCAATCTTTTCCTATGATGACCTATTCAATGATATCATCATCCTCATAAACTAAAAATTTTAAAGATAAGTTGGCTTTGCCCAAAGGCATGGGAAGTGTAACTTCTCCAACACATGGTACATGAATACCTCCTAAGCCTACCAAGGGCTTCACTGGGTTTCAATTTATCCCTTTGTCAATGTGCAATACATGGTGCTCTCATACAAGTTTAATTTTTCAAATATGTGAAGAGTAGACCTCATCCTAATTATAGTTAATGTCATAAGTAGGCAAAATGGATAGATGTCTCGCCAAGCTTCCTATATCAACTCTTAACTTCCCTGATCATCCAAACATAGACACGTGTTGTGTGGAAAATGATTAACAAAAAAATGATCAAGCCACAATTGAAAGTATGGTTTAATCACACCTGGATCAAAAGTCCAATCAAAAGTATGATTTTATCACACCTCGATCAAAATTGAGGTCTTAATCACACCCCAATCAAAAGTGTGGTTTTAATAACACCCCAATCAAAAGAATGCTTTAATCACACCTCGTTCAAAAGTGTGGTTTTAATTGCACCTCGATCAAAAGTGTGAATTTTTTAGTCACACCCCAATCAGAATTGTGGTCTTAACCACATCCCAATCAAATATTGTTTTGATCACACCACGATCAAAATGGATTGAATTTGATCATAATCAAATCTTTTATGTTCATCATCATCCCCAACTCTAAGTCAAGTCCACATAGGTGATCAAAGAAGGAAAACTAGTTTAAAAAATGGTAATATCTCCCTTATTACTTGTCCAAATTGGAAAATCAAATCATATGCAATTTGGTATAGGCCAAAAATGAAATTGTCTTGTCAATCGACACAAAAAGTTAACAAAAACAGCTTGTAATTGCGAGAAAATACCAAAGACACTTAAGGTAATGATAGTGGACATGAAAAGAAAGCAAGTAGCAAGTGACATACATCAGAAATTGAGCAAGAAGAAGTCACTAAGAAGCCATGAAAGCTTGTGCATGAACTTTTCAAGAGGAAGAGATCTCTTACTCAACTAATCAAACGTCTTTTACAAATTATATCTTAGCCTTTGTATAGGATTTTCTAAGAATTTGCATCATTATCATTGGACATTCAATTTATGCAAGTTGATGGGGGGATATTTGTGTTTCAATCAAAATATATTGACACATTAGTGCAGTGTTTCAGCCTTTAATATTGAGAACCTATTGCCACTCCTACAGAAATAGGTTTATGTTTGAGCCTTCATGATGTTGAAGATGCATTTGATGTTTTTCTCTATCAGTAGATTGTTGGATACTTGATTTACTTTTCCATAGCTTGGCCTAATATTTAGTTTGTTGTCTCTCAAATTAGCAAGTTTATGCATTGCCCAAGTGTCAAGCATTGGTAGGTGGTAAATTGCATCTAATGCTTCGTTTAGAATGTGTTGGAGTTAGACGTCCGCGGAAGCACGCGAACAACACAAGGAAGAAGAAGAAGTTTGGAGCACAACACACAAGACTGAGTGTATTACTAGAGAATGTACAAAGATCAGTAGCCCATTAGGGCAATAGGCGTATATACAAGCTGGGGGAAAAAAACCTCCTAAAGAGGGAAAAAAGTTCCCCGATGGTCCTAGAGTGTTCACACACATCACTACCTAAATATATCAACAAATCCCCCCTGGGAGTGATGCGGTGAACAAGGAGCTAGCACTCATGTATAAGGAAGTGCCAAGCTATGTGGAAATCACTCCACAAAAGGAAGTAAGCCCAAAGGTTTGTGAAAAGCTTCAAAATTCTCCCTAGGCAGAGCCTTCATGAAAAGGTCTGCAATGTTCTCCTGCGTGGGCACATATGCCAAGCTGATCTCCCCAGTAGAGAACCTCTCCCTGACATAATGATAATGCACCTCAATGTGCTTAGTGCGAGCATGGAACACAGGGTTCCTCGCAACTGCCAATGCACTCTGACTGTCAGTGAAGATGGTGGTGGCAGAGGACTAACCAACACCCAAATCAGCCATAAGGCATCTGAGCCACACACACTCAATAGTAGCTATGAAAGCTGCCCTATACTCAGCCTCACAACTGGAAGTGGCCACAGTAGGCTGCTTCTTGCTCAACCAAGATATACATGAGCTACCAAGCATGAAGCAAAAGCCACTAGTGGACACACGAGTGTCATAGCAATCAGCCCAGTCTGAGTCAGAAAAAGCATGCAAATGTGGTGGTAGTGATCCCCCCTTGGGATAAAACAACCCAAGTAGTCGAGTGCCACTCAAGTAGTGAAAGATGCGCTTAACCGCCTGCCAATGCTTGACACCTGGGCAATGCATAAACCTGCTCATATGTGAGACAGCAAACTGAATATCTGGCCAAGTAATGCATAAGTAAATCAGGCATCCAACAGCTTGCTGATAGAGGACAGCATCAAATGCATCTCCAGCATCATGAAGACTCAATCGTAAACCTGTCTCCATATGAGTGGCAATAGGCTTACAGTCTTCAAGGCCAAAACACTGCAATAATATGTAAATATATTTCGTTTGACACAAAGCCAATCCACCCTCAACTTGCGTAGACTGAATGCCCAAATAGTGATGCAAATGCCCCAAATCAGACATCTCAAATGAGGCATGCAAATCAGCCTTAAAATCAGCAATATGCTTCTCAATAGGACCAGTGAGCAGCATGTCATCAACATAGACAACAATGATCAGAATCACATCATTAGCACACTTAACATATAAGGTGCTCTCAGTTGGACTGTTCACAAAACCATGTGCAATCAGATACGCTTGTATCTTCTCATACCAAGCACGTGGTGCTTGCTTTAAACCATATAATGCCTTCTTTAACCTGCACACCTGGTTTTCATGCCCTTTCTGCACAAAACCATGGGGCTAAAAAACATACACTTCTTCATGCAAGTCACCATTTAGAAATGCAGTTTTAATGTCCAACTGATGTACATTCCAACCATGATGGGCGGCAAGTGCACAGATGCTCCGAACTGTAGTCATACAACATGTGGGTGCAAAGGTCTCATCAAAATCAATGCCTCTTTCCTGTGCATAAACCTTTGCAAAAAGCCTAGCCTTATACCTGTCAACTGTACCATCAGGTTTACGCTTCAGCTTGTATACCCACTTAGTACCAATGGCTTTCTTGCCAGGAGGCAAGTCACATAAAGACCAAGTACAACTTCATTATAGCATCATATTCAGATTGCATAGCAGCCATCCAATTTTTTGAATTTGTGCGTCATCAAAAGAAACAGGCTCATTCTCATCACAGAGACTAGATGCAGCCATAGCATAGCAATCTAATGCAAAGGAGGCACTATGAGAGCCTGAATGAGTATGATATGACAAAGGTGCATCTAATTTGCTGTCACGCAAAGTCTGCACCATCCATTTTGGCAGAGTTTTTGCCTCCTCAATATCAGCTCTCTCATCAACAAGTGCATCATGTAAATCTGCATCAGAAATGGGAGGATCTGCATCATCACATGAAACCTGCAAAGGCTGAGAAGTTGCCTCATTAGGACTAGCAGTAGACTATCCACCTGTAAAAAGAGGCATCAAAGTATCATACATGTCTTTGGAGCTAACAGATGTCTCCTTAGTACATGAAAGCAATGGCTGAATAGCATCTTCCACAAAAACAACATCACGACTAACCAAAATGCGTTTAGTCTGTGGATGATACAGACGATAGCCTTTACTTTCAGAACTGTACCCAACAAAAATACATTTTACTACCTTATCATCCAATTTTCTATGATGTTGTTCAGGCACTAGTGCATATGCCAAACAACCAAGAACCCGCAGATGAGCAACAGATGGCTTGCGATCATGCCAAGCCTCATATGGAGTGATAGACTACAGCGCTTTAGTGGGACACCTGTTAAGTACATATGCTGCACACATGACAGCCTCAAGTCAGAAACTATGTGGTAAAGCCTCACTCTTGACCATACACCTCGCCATCTCCATGAGTGACCTGTTCTTCCACTCAGAAACTCCATTTTGTTGAGGTGTATACGGCACTGTAGACTGGTGCTTTATCCCATGTTCAGCCAGAAATGCATTAAAATCAGAAGACATATATTCCCCCCCTCGATTAGAATGGAGGGTGCCCATTTTACATGCTGACAAATTTTCAACCAAAACCAAAAACTGTTTGAAGCACAAAAACACTTTGGACTTTGCCTTCAATGGATATACCCATGCATGCCTGGAAAAATCATCAATGAAAGTCACGAAGTAAAGATAGTTTCCAAAAGAAGGTGTTTGCATAGGACCACAGACATTGCTATGTACAAGCTGCAATTTCTGCGTAGCCCGAATTGAACCATCTTTTGGAAAGGAGGAATGCTGCATTTTGCCCAAAATACAGCCTTCACATACATGTTTTCCAGGTGCCTCAAGCTTGGGCAAAGAAGACACCATTTCAGATTTCTGTAGGCGTAGCAAACTAGCAAAATTCAGATGACCAAAGTGTGCGTGCCAAAGTTTTGCATCTAACATAGTGTGAGAATCATGAACTGCACATGCCAAATCATTCACAGATCTTTCATAGTCTATGAGCTTATACAGCCCACGATGCCAGAAGCAATAATGACATCGCCATTTGACAAATCATGAACTATACATCTGTCATCAACAAATTTCACAACCAAGCCAATCTTGGCTAATGCAGAAACTGATAACAGATTCTTCTTGATCCCTGGCACAAATAAAGCATCTGACAAGGTGAAAGAACTACCATCAGCAGTAGTCAGAATGATCTTACCAACTCCCATAACAGGATAAGAGGAGTTGTTGGCGCATGTGACAGTATTCCCTATAGGGGCAGGCTCGAGTGAAGAGAAGAAACTACACTACGAGGTAATATGTTTGGTCGCCCCACTATCAAAGTACCAAACATTTGAGTCCACTGCACACATGCACTGCTCATGAGAAGATGGGTCAAAACTACAAACAGTAGTAAACAACCATTCTTCTTCCTGCACAAGATTAGCAGACTCTATTTTTGGTGTAGAGGCTTCTGCAACAACCATTCAGCCTCCTTTTTCTTTGCCTCTTTTGCGGCCAATTTCGGATAGTTCTTTATGATATGATCATTCCCTTTACAGTACTTGCAAAACAATTTCTGCTTTTCTGATTTCTTCTCATCTTTATCCTGGTTCTTCGAATGTGTAGCATTTGCAGATTTCTGCTTACTAGTAGAAGAGCTCCATTTTCCTTTGCCCTTCTGACTAGCCAGGAAAGCTTGATCTGCAACACGCATAATGGACCTATTCTGCCTGGATTGTTCTTCCTGTAATAGAACAGAGACTAACTCCTCAAATGACAAGGCATTTGGATTGCCTTTCATCATCAATCGAAGAGTTGAAGCAAAACTCTGATATGAATCAGGAAGACCATTCAGAACGGTCTGCACAAGTGAGCTATCTGGTATAACCTCATCAGCAGAAATCAATTGTTCCTTCAAGTCTTTGATCTTTGTTAGAAAACTGTCCATAGAATCACCTTCATTCATATGCTCACTCTCCAACTGTTTTCGGAGGTAAGCAACACGAGCCTCATTCTTAGCCTGGTATAATGTGGTAAGTGTATCCCAAGCATCCTTTGCTGTTCTGCAAGAGCAAATGTGAGGAATAATAGCACGTTTGACAGACAAAGCTATCAATGCATGTGCTTGAGCATCTCTACCATCCCAACGAATTCGCTCTGCAGTAGGTGCAACAGAAATAGCAACACGAACAGGAATCTACAGAATATCATCTTCGACACCATGTCCATCAGCTTCAGCACGTGTATTTGCAGTACGTGTAGTCGCAGGTGTAACAGGACGCCTTTCAACACCCTGCACAATGTTCCACATTCCTTTTGCAACCAATACATGTTGCATCATATAAGCCCATAATGGGTAGTTGGTACCATCCAACTTATCCTCAATAGCCAACATACGGAGTACATCACTGCTTTCAGCCATGGCCGGTGACTAAAATACCTTGATGCAAAAAATTGACTGTATCTCAAAAAGTTGAATGGAACTGCCCAGACAAGTTTTGCTAAACCTGAAGCAGACTTCGAGACGCTTATATTGGCGAATCGAAACAGGTATATACCTTTGGCACAAAAAGACAAAATAGCCCACATAAGTGCTGCGATAGTGCGTTCGGAGGCCGAAACAAGCTCAGATTGCGATTTCGGCACCACATAGCAAAGCTGTTTTGATCTCTGAAACACTCTGAGTATGCTCACCAAATTTCGTGCGAATCTGAGACTGCAATCGGGGGAGTGTCGACGACGCCCTAGATGAAGCGCCGACCTGCTCTGATACCAATTGTTGGAGTTAAACGTCTGCGGAAGCACGCGAACAGCACGAGGAAGAAGAAGAAGCTTGGAGCACAACACACAAGACTGAGTGTATTACTAGAGAATGTACAAAGATCAGCAGCCCATTAGGGCAATAGGCGTATATACAAGCCGGGGGGAAAAAAACCTCTTAAAGAGGGAAAAAAGTGCCCCAGCGGTCCTAGAGTGTTCACACACATCACTACCTAAATATATCAATAGAATTATCTACCTTTTCCAATCAATAATATGTTTTTGGATACATAGTCACATTCCATTTAGATTAAAATGCTTTATTAATAGAAAGACATAGTCACATTGAATCTTTCCAACATGCTATTGACTGGCCTACATATTCATTTGATTCAATAGTTAGAGAAACACCCTTAAGGTAGGATATGATTCTAGTATGTCTACTCATATCTACAACATACAAAGTTTCCTTATGTCTCCCTATTTTCCCAATGGATCAAGCAGATGCTCCATAGGTATGCCACCAACGAGGTACAAGAACAAAACAAGATCTCATTGGTTGAGATCACCTCCCTGCGGGATAGATAGGATGACTCCATGTGGTACATGAGGACCTCTAAAACTTTGATAATATCCACCATGAGATGTGTATCGCCAAGAAGTAGGTATTGCGAGAATGAAATGTAAAACTTGAAGCATGAAATGATAATCACATGGTAGTACATTTGTATGTTGTAGTCCTCCATGGAATGTATAAACTCCTCATATGTGTTGATAGGACCATGTTAGCTCCCATTGAGTTCAAAGGGTAGCTCAGACAAAGATCCAACTGAGTGATGTATCCATGTAGATCCAAGAGTATCATATGGAGAATGAAAAGATGTTGGACTCCATGAATGGAACAATGTATGCTTAGAATGACATTGTAGACGAAGTAAGTGGACTCTCAAAGAGATCAATGGAACATGATGAGTCACTGATCCTAAAGTAAAGCCCAACTAAAGCTGAGAGATATGAAAACCTTCAATGGTAGGATGGGAGGTGTAGGCATCTGAGGTGTAAACTCAGATTGTATCTGTGAGTCCTCATGCTCCAAAATTGTACCATGATCTGAAAAGCCATGTGTCACTCTAGCACAATGGTGAGTACCAACGTGAGGAGCTTCACCTCATAAATGTCAATCCGTGGAGACGTGAGGACCGGTATGAAGACCGTGAACAAGTGATGGCACAAGTGCATGGGTGAAAGCACACAAGCATGCACACACATACACACACGCACACAAGGTAAGAGCAAAGAGTGGAACAATGGAAGATCTTCGATTATCAAAAGAACTCTCTTACAAAGCTGAAATCTACAACAAGCTAACCTCAAAAATGAGCTCTCCAGCCCTTTTTATAGTTTTTTGAGTGGTTTTGGCCCTGTCTAGACCTAGTGTCCGGCCTAGTTAAAAAATAGGTTCCAGGGCTTATTTGAGGACTCAAACGGAGTCTAAAAATTATGAAAATTGGTAGGATGCTAGTTCTAATACTCCTCAAGCTCGAGGACTCCTCGTCTTGAACAAAATGGAGTTGAAAAAATAGAAAATGGTATTTACAATGGTTTTTAGTGATAAAAATCACTATTTTTGTAGGGATTTCTTCTGAAAATTTGACAGGTGCTTCTTGGAGCTCCCTACTTGCTCCTTCTTCTTGTGTGTCCACTTCCCTGATGTGCTTCCATGCTTTGTCCTTGACCTTGAGCTTCAACACTCCCCCCCCCTCTTGAGTCTGTCGTCCCTGACAGACCCTTGTTGTAGTGGTTTTTCCATGTAGTACGTTGAGAGGTAGTGTCTTCCATGTATCAACAGTAGCGGTCCATCTTCCCAATGTAGCCTAGTCGATTGTTGGGTTCTTCAGTTTGCCACTGCTAGCTCTTGCAGGTTGTAGTCCCTTTGTATGTACGTCTTCCTCGTGTTCCAACTTGATGGTGCATTTGTGAGCTTTCCAAAACTGCTAGCTGCTCAAAGGACGTGGTCAATGTTGATTATGAGCAACTCTCAGTGGTGGATTGCTTCCTTCATCTTGTTATTGTCACCTTGATGTCGTCTGGTTCTTCCAAAGATGGCTTTCATAGTTTTCATGCCAAGTACTTGTAACCCATAAGGGATGGTGGGTAAGTGCATTAGTGCATGGGTTGAACAAAATATGTGCCTTGTGCATGGCCTTGTAATGTGGCCCTATGTATGCGTACTTGGAAAATGCATGGGAAGAAGTATGGTGCAAGAGATTGGATCTTGAGCTAAGTGCTCAAGGGTATGCTGACGAAGAGGCTTCCTAATCTATCATGGTGAGCATGTTGCCGAAGTAGGTTGTGCTTACCATGGTGAAAGGTCAGTCGATTTTTATCTCTTCGTGTTGTATGCCCATCATGGTGATTGACGATTGGCTTGTCTTTCTAGTCGATGAACGTCCTTTTTGATGGTTCACCGATGAGTGTCGTCGAGCGCATGGACCTGTTCTCTTTTTTTTTTTTTTTGAACAATTACAAAACAAGAAGAATGTGGTTAGGATCAATCAAATATATTACATATGTCAAGTGTGTCTCATGTGCCTGGCATTTCTCAATTGTGTCTATGCATGGCCGTGTAATGTGGCCCTATATTGATGCATACTTTGGAAATGCATGACCTGAATGGTGCAAGAGACAGGGTTATGCCAAAGGCACATGGTTGTTGCTGGTCGAGGCTTTTGATGTTACTTGCATACTTGATGCATTCTTTGATTGGAGGTGTCGATTGGATCTCGAAATGATGTAATCCTCCTAATTGGAACCCATTTTAGAATAGGATTTGGCCCTATAGAGATCACCTCAGGCCAATTCATCTTTGGATGCTTTCCAAACTTTGGTATCTAGTGTGGTTGGCTCTTTGGTTCTGTGGATGTTGCTGGTGCTTTTGGCTTCCAAACCCATATCCTTGATGATTTCCTGCTTACTTTTGCAGAAGGGTTGAGTTTATCCTCTTTTGGTCTTTGTGCTCTGTTCTTACCCCTTTCTCTCCTCAGCTTCTTTGTTGAGACCTTTTGCATGGTGGGGAGCATAGGCCTTTGCACGTGTAAGAGCGCCTTGGGCACCCACATATGTGATTGTCCTGGTTGAACAGCAACTAACTTCTTAGGCACCCAAATTTGTCATATGCCTTCTCATTGAGCTGGTCCTGGTGGTTTGGTTCTAGTCCACATGGTTAGCTTGCCTGGGTGGTAATTGTGTTGGCAAGGCTGGTGGTTGCTCTCCTTTTCGTACCCAGATCCTCTTCATGTCCGGAACTAATTTCCTCATATACCATTGTGCTTGCCTTGTTGGTTGAGTTGTGGTGACAGCATTAGTCTTTGCACAAGAGGAGGAGTTCGCTTGTCTTTGAGCCTGTTCTTCCATGATTGAGTGCTTTTGGAACATAGAGCCCTTGACATATACAACATCTTTTTTGCTAAGATTAGTCCTAGAAGAACTATGAGAAGGTGTGACATCAGGATTTGTGACCATGCAATTTTCTAATTCTAATGTAATGCATTGTTCATGTACCCAAACTTGAAGAATTTGACTTCTTAAGTTCAAGTTGACTGCATGGTCATAAATCCAATCTTGACCCAAGACAAGTCGCTCTGTAAGGTCCTCATCATGACACACTAGCATTTTGACTTTCATTGGGACATCTTGAAGGTAAATGGGAAGTTCCACCTCGCCCAAACAAGGGGTTTCCACACCTCCCAATCCTATGAGATAGGATTCTATGGGTTGGATGTCCACTTGCCGGTCTTGGCAGTATGAAAGTCTAACTGCACTAGTTGCTGCACCTGAGTCAACCAATGCTTTCACAGTCCTTACACTCTTTCCTTGTCCTACCTCTATGGTCACAAAGGGTCTTCGGTCGATGATTCGAGAAGTGCTCGATTTTTGGCACATGTCCATGTGATATTTTGGGGCTTCCGGTTGGACATCTAGGCCTAGTCTTCTTAATTTATTTCGCCTTATGCGCTCTCTAACCTCTGCATGTGCTTCTTCTCTAACTCTCAAATCTTCTTCTTTGCGCTTCTTAGCAGTGTTGAGTCTCATTAGCATATCCTCTGAAAGAGGTTCTTGATATAGCTTGACTCGACAACCACTTATATAGTTTGACAAGATATTACCTTCTAAAGTGGCCAATTGAACCGCACCGCTAGTGGAAATTCGATTAATGATCATGGGTCCATATCCTCGTTTTTCCAACTTACAGGCATGTTGCTTTTGCATGTAAACCAGCACTAGATCTCCTTCTTTTAATCCTTTATCCTTTACATGGGCATCAAAGTATGCCTTTTGTCTTTTCTTTGCAATATAAATGCCTGCAGCCGCTCGTAGCCTCATCTCACCTAAACATTCTAAATCAAAGATCCTAGAGGACAGCTCGTGTCCATTCCACTCATGCTCATGTGCTACCTTTAAGGCTGGGATTAGGAAATCTAATGGTAGCACAACATTTTGTCTGAAGACCATCTGAAATGGGGTGGCATTGAGTACCGTTTTGTAGGCAACTCGATAAGCCCAAACTGCATGATGAAGCTGTTTGTCCCAATCAGAGCGTTTATTATTTACCAGTTTTGTCAATATGTTACATAGGATCTTATTTGTGCTCTCGGTTTTTCCATTAGCTTGGGGATGATAGGGGGCAGACTTCTTATGTATTACCATGAATTCTTGAAGGAGATTTTCAATGACCTCGTTCAAGAAGTGCGTACCTCTATCACTAACCAACTCTATTGGTAACCCATATCTAGTGAATACGTTTTCGAATAAGAACTTAGCCGTTGTTTGAGCATCATTCTTTGTTATGGCTTTTACTTCTACGCACTTGGTAAGGTAATTGGTGGCTACAATAATGTATTCCGCATGGGAGTTTCTAGCTCGGGGGTTAATAGGACCAACAAAGTCTATACCCCACTTCGAGAATGCACATCCTCCCATCATTGGCCTCAAAGGCATCTCATCTTTTCTGATCGGATATTGTGCTCGTTGACATGTGTCACATTTCTTCACATAGGTATGGGCATCCATATGAAGAGTGGGCCACCAAAGTCCTAAGAATAGGATGGTCTTGATTACTCTGTCAGGCCCAAAGTGTCCACCTGCAACCCCGCTATGTGCCGTTTCTAAGACTTTCAAGTAGTCTGATTCATGAACGCATAGTCTTAGATAACCATCTTTGCCTCTTCGATGTAGGTTCTCTCCTACTAAGGCATAGTCCTGAGCCTCTTACTCCATGCTTCTTCTTCATGCTAGGCTAGCCTCATTGGGTAATGCTCCTGATCTCATGAATTCTACCAATGGAGCACTCCAATCTAGAATTAACGACACGTGATAAAGAGTGGCATGCTCCACTGGGGGTCTCTCTTTGCACGTTGGACAATTCTTAATCCACTCATGAATTTCCTTGTCCATGCTAGGCCAATACACTCCTAAACGTTGTAGATTCTGCAATGTCCGTTGTTTAGAATAGTGATGTCCTAGTAATCCTTCATGGGCTTGTTGCAACCAACTACTATGTTCATCATCCTCGACACAACAAGCTAATACACCATTTGTCTCTTGTTTGTACATGCTTCCTGCCAATATTTGATATTTTTGTGATCTTACAATTTCTTCTTTGTTTGTTTTCACATTCTTGTTTGCAAGTCCGAAGGTTAGGACTGGTACTAACTTATTTGCCCATTTAGGAACTTCTAAATTGAACAAATAAGCATCCGATAATTCATCAGACACTCCTTGCACTGGCTCTCCTGAAGTGATGCAAGAAAGATGGTCCGCCCTAAGGTGGGTCCTACCTTTCCTGACAACCACTTCAAAATCGTATTCCATTAGTAAGAGGAACCATCTTACTAAGCGGCCTATATTGCATGGTTGATTGACCAAATATAGTAAAGCTTGATGATCAGTAAAAAACTTGAACTTATTGGCAAATAGATAGTGTCTAAACTTCTTCATGGCATATACCATGCCTAAGCCTTCTCTTTCGGTTGTCGTATAGTTTTGTTCAGCTGCATTTAATTGCCTACTAGCATATGCTATCGGCAAATCTAGGTTTCCTTCACCTATGGGTTGTGCTAGCACACATCCTATAGCATGATTGGATGCATCCACATGGACATGGAATGGTTTATTCCAATCAGGAGTGGTCAGTATTGGTGGTGAACACAAACATCTCTTTAGCTCATTGAAGGAATTCTCGCATTCATCATTCCATTCAAAATTTGTCAACAACCCATAAAGAGGTTTAGCTATGATGGCATACATGTGGATAAACCTACGGTAATATCCACAATGGCCATAAAGGCTTGTGACCTCTTTAACATTCCTTGGTCTTGGAAACTTTGCTATGGCTCTCACCTTGTCTTCATCAATTGATATCCCATTTTTAGAAACAATGTGGCCTAAGATTTTACCTTGTCGTACCATGAACACACACTTCTCTGGGTTCACGCAAACTCGATATTCTCTACACTTGTTGAAAATTTTCCTGAGCTCAGGAATGTGGCATCTTCTCTGTTGGGAATGTGCACATAAATCATCCACATATACTTCTAAGCTCTTCCACAAGAACTCTTTGAAGACATGACACATGAGCCTTTGTAATGTTGCAGGTGCATTAGTGAGACCAAATGGCATCACGCGGAATGCAAAGATCCCCCACTCTGTGGCGAAAGCCATTTTGTGTTGATGTTCTGGGGCAATGGCTACTTGGTTGTAACCTGAGAATCCATCAAGGAAGCTATAAACTTCCTTGCCTGCAACACGCTCTAGTAAATGTTCAGTGATTGGAAGCGGATAACTATCTCGAATCGTAGCAGCATTAACTTTTTTAAGGTTAATGCACACTCGCAACTTTCCATTCTTCTTGGGCACCACTACAATGGGGGACACCCATTCAGTATGCTCAATTTCATAGATGAATCCGGCTTCAATCGGCCTGTCAATTTCTTCTTTTATTTTGGCTGCATAAGTGTCATTATATGTGTAGGGCTTTTGTTTGATGGGTTTGGCATCAGCGGTCATGGGGATCATATGAGAGCAAATTTTTGGATCTACTCCCTTCAAATCTCTATAGTGCCATGCAAACATGTCCCTATATTCCCTTAATAGAGCTACAAGCTCTACTTCTTCTTTTGCACTTAGGTCATCTCCTATGTATGTACATCGTTCTTCATTCTCTTCAATGGTTACTACAATTTTTTTTGTCTTTTCTTTATTATCATATGATTCTCCTATAATAGCCTCTCTCTTAGGCATTCGTACCAAAATTTTTTGGTCTTCAACTTCATATTTCTTGAAATTTTCTGGTACCTCAAACAATGATTCCTCCTCTTCTTGTTTCACAACTTTTCTCTTCTTTTTCTTTTGACCTCCTTCACTTCCATCCTTTGCATTTACAGTTTTAATGCTTGTGAGGGGTTCTTCTTATTTTTGAGTCAATACTCCTACATCTTCTAGATAGTGCTCCTCTGAGATGAAGCAGCTATCCATCACAATGGACTCTAGATCATAATCATTCTCTTCTTCTTCTATGATGTCACTAGGGTCACATTCTTTCAACAAGGGCTGACACATGAACACTGAAATATCATAACCCTCCTCATCACAATGAGGTGTCCATTGTTCTTCATTGACTGCAATGTCCATGGTAGCTAAGATTTCTGCCCAACCATGAGGCTCAAATTCCTCATCTAGAAATATCATCGGTGTATAGGCTGGGTCTTTGATTGGTCTATCTCCTGGGGGAGTTCCTTCTTCTCTTGATTTTAGATGCTTTTCCTCTTCCTTTGCGACCTTGCACATCCACAAGTGAGTATCTTCATGCAACCATGATGGATCAGGTGAGCTTCCAGAATGCACAGAGATTGAATCTTCTTTTGCTTTGTGGATAGGATTCCACTGTAGGGGTGGTACATCTCTGAAGGTGTAATCCTTCAAATTGACCTTGGTGGTGACCCCTAAGTGCTGTAAGTACAAGGAGTTGGTTCCCCAATCCTGTACTATTTGCAATTGTCGTAGGAAGGGTCTTCAAGCAATCCTAGAGGTCTTTCAAAATGACCATCTGCCATTTTAAGCTTCATTCTAGTTGGTCTTAATGTGGGTTTGCCCCATTGCTTCCACAAGGAGGTGGTCGCAATAGCAACACCAACACCTGAATCTATGATTGCTTTGGTTGTGTAACCTTGATAGGTGATCGAAAGATAAGTATTACCTTCTTCACCTTCGCTCATGTCTCCTATCTTGTCTAGAGGTATCTCAGGAATTTTTTGCTTAGAGCTTGCTTTTGGCATATTGGAATCAAGTTCTGGAACCTGATCCTTCACATGATTCCATAGCTCAAGTTTTGCTTTGAGCAGCTCTTCCACAGTGAGATGACATTGAACCTTATTGTTCTTCATGACGTCACTGTTTCTTGGAACAACTGAGTCTTCATTCCTTACCAATATTGTGGGAGCTCTGATCTGAAGAGATTCAGATTCTCATGGGCCTGTGAATTGTGGCAACTCTTGTAAAGAATTAGATTCAAAATCTAATCTCTCATCCTCTTGTTGCTCTGTTTGGTCTCCATAGATAGAAGGAATGTCTTGGGGAAATTGATCGCAACGGTCATCAATTTCAGGAATAGGAGGGGGGTTACCCTTCTCCTTGGCCCATTTCTCTTCTTGTATTTCCCGCAAGAACTCTTGAGAGTACTGTTAAACGTGCATTGCCGTCACAAGCGCGTTTAAGCTCTTTTCGGGCTCTTGGGAGTGGAAGGGGTATGATAATCAGAGGCCCTATACTTGATTTTCCCAATTAATCACTCACACCACAGTACCTTAATGTTTAACTCTCTGTTAATACGAATTAATCTCCAGACTCTGGTTCATTCTCTCACTGTATTACTATCTGTACTCAGACTATTGCTAGTTCTTCCACAACCTTACCGATTATGCTCTGGTTGATACGTTCTCATCACACAACGCCGGAACTATTCATTACCGTAATACAGACTCACAAGTCTTACTTACTGGAAGAGCGTTAAACACAGTTGACGATAATCAAACAAAAGCGAAATAACACAGTACTACTCAGAATTCTCCAACATAACACAACGAAACTCCACAGAATGTAATCGCCTAGACAGAGAGTCTGGCGAGTCTTCTGGTTGTTACCGAAGCATCCTTTCATTGATTTATAAATGGATACAACTCTATGCAACGACCTTTTGGTTCGTGCAGAATATGAAAAGGAAAAGATTTACAATTGCCAATCCGGCGGCTTACACTGGCACGCATGGTGGACTTGAACCCGCAGAGATACAAAATTTTATGGCTCATCAACTATACCTTGAAGATACATTGTTCAGGCTAACTTAAATGTTCTGGCAATTTTCTACTTGAGGCTATCCAGATGCATTTCTTTAGAATGTCTGGTTCTACTAGTTGCGCATCAGTACGGACAGAACTTAAAGAAATTACTTGGATCATTAATATTTTCGCTTGTGTCTGCAAAAACGCTTCCCGCAGGTAAAAGTCATTTGCCAGTGCTGTGTCACGACTCAATTTCATATCGGCAATCTGTTGATCTATTCGTGATAAACGTTCTGCTTGAGCTCCAAGTTGCCTTTCTCTTCTCTCCAGTTCTTGATTCTGAAATTGGATGATCTGATAGTAAGCATCTCGCTCTCTTTGTATCGCTGGAATCTCTTTCTCGAGCTGAGCGATTAACGTCATCTGCATTTTAAGAGCAGAATTTGATTCAAACAGGGTTGCATTTGCGAACTGGAGCTCTGTATTAGTTTGCTTTAGTAAATTTGTCAGTTCCTGTTCTTTCTACACGGCTTCATCCAACTGCACTCTAGTTTCTTCCAACAAGTTTCCCAATGCTATACGAGCATCCTCTTTATCCTTAACTAATTGTTGTAACTGAAGAATTTCTGTATCAGCAGCACTTAATAACTCTTCCTTGGTTTGTAACTCTGCTAACGCAGCATCTCTCTGTCTGATCAATGAATTTTGTTCGGTAAGCTGTTCTTGAAGGCATCGAATCTGTTCGTGCAGGGCATTGGATTGATATCTGCCTCAAGAACATCGACTTTATGCTGGAATTCTTCTCTGAGATTATCAGTAATCTCTTTCATCTGTGCTGGTAGTTGGTGCGATAGTTGGATCAACATATGACCCATGGATGCGAGCTCAGTAAACATAGGAATTGAAGGAAACAGAAGAGGAGGACGTGGTTGAGATGAAGAAGCTGTCAGGAGTTGATGGGAATTGGGTGGACAATAGTTAGGTGAAGAGGATGCTGAATCCGGTGCTTCAGGTACAATCGGTGGAATGGGGACAATAGGTTTAAGTGGAGGTATGGGTGGAGGAGTGGGTTGCAGAGTGTTAGCCACCAATACTTTTTCGGTGGATTGCTACGTAGTCACTTGAGGTTGAACAACTGCAGAATCTACTGCCGCAAGCAAAGCTGCCAAAACTTCTGCAACAATAATCTGCGTATCCTCTCATCTTGTTGGGACTACTGCTGAGATTCTTCCTTAGAAGATGTATCTTCAGAATCGGCAGTAACACTTTGATCTCGTTGCTGGTTTGGAGAAGACTGAGCAGACGAATCATGGTGAATCTAGGTGGCAGTGTCGTGGAAAATCTCTTCTTCATTTTTGTCTGCATTATTTCCAAGGGCAGACCCTTGTACTTGACTGTCAGAAGAACTAATCCGTATGCATTTTCGACGGAGGAGCTGGAAGATTTCTTCATCATCTTCTTTGTCGTCTTCAAGTATTTGAGCAGATTTCTCATGATATAAGATTGGCGCTCTTGGAGGTGGTTGTGCTGCTTGGAGGGCCGGAAACAAAAAAGTAAGGATGTGCGGTAAACGTGAACGTGGGAGATCACCTTTGTTAACGTGTTTTATGACCGTAACGCATTCGCTGTGAATGCACCGAAAATAGTAAGAAGCAAAATTGATAGGCTCTCTAGCAGCCATATCAATCACTGAGTAGAATGGGCGAGAAATCCCATAAGTGCGTTTTTGTAAGTTTAATATGGCTACTAAAAATTGCAAAGCTGTTCTTTCAGGCTGAGGGCGATAGAGTATGACATACTCATTTGAAGAGTGCCTAGGAAATAATTGAATCATCGTAGCGATTGGAAGATTAGGACCATTCTCTCGTCCTTCCAGAGAGAGTCGGAAAGCAGCAGCAAATGACTGCAGGGTGATTACAACACGAGATGGGAAACACGTAATAGGCCAACTCTGCTCTGTAGCTTGTGTGGCGGCAATAGCAGTGATTATCTGAGCATAATACGGATGGCACTCCATTGAATGCTAGGGCAATTCAGCGAAGTTGGACAAACCTCGGACACACAAGAATTCACTTACGTCCTGAGGGAGTCCGTCACAGAAGGTAACAAAGTTTGCTAAAGCTTCCATGATGCGCACGTGAAGTAGCACGAATACACAGTGATTACAGAAAACGCAAAGCACACAGAATACGCAGACACAATAGCGATTAACAGCGGAAAGTAGAAGATTAAGTAGATACTTGGTAACGGGAGGTGATAAAAAATGCTAATCATCGCGCGATGTTGAGATGATAACTTTCATAACTACAATGTGCATGCATGAGTAGAATCAATAACAAAAGGTGGCGATTATTCTTGGTTATGTAGCAAAACGAGGAGTTTATTGTCTTTATTCAACTAACACGCAAAACTAAAAAAAAGGAAAAGAAAAGAAAAGAAAAAAGAAAAAAATATGTGGGCAACCGCAGAACACTTCAGTGCGAATCAGGTGCTTGATGATACGGCCGCAACTTTGAACCATTTATCACTTTAGGAAGAGGAACTCCGGTCAAAGTAGTCAACCGAAAAGTAGCTGGGCCCACTTGTTCAGTAATCCGGTAAGGACCAAACCATCGTAATTTGAATTTTCCAGCCGCACGATTTGATTTAGCATTATAAAATAGCACAAGTTGTCCCACTGTGAAAACTGGAGTTTTAAGATAGCGATCATGTGTACGAGCTGCCGCAACTGCACTTCTTGAAGAGTCAGAAAACTTTCCCAGCGATGCTCATCCAGTTCTCTAAGTGTGTCCAACCGAAATGGCAAAGACTCTTCGGGTATCAACTTTTGAGTTATGGCCACGCGTAAACTGGGCACTACAACTTCCATTGGAGCAATTGCTTCCAATCCATAAGCAAGCTTGAAAGGAGTCAGTCCGGTGGCCACTTTGTAGGTAGTCCGGTATGCCCATAATACTGCAGGTAGTAACTGATCCCATCTTTCTGGTGATTCCACAATCAATTTCCGAAGCATACTCAACAAGGTCTTGTTGGTACTTTCAGCTAAGCCATTAGCACGAGGATAATAAGGAGAACTGAATTTATGCAGAATTTGAAAAGTATGTGTTAACACTTGAATTAAATTGTTAGCAAAGTGCGTTCCTTGATTTGTCACAACTTCCAAAGGCAATCCATATCGTGGGAATACGTGCTTCATCAGACATTTGGCTACCAAAATAGTTGTAGCGGATCGTAAAGCCCAAGCTTCTGCCCATCTGGTAGCATAATCTGTACATGTCAGAATGTAGCAATTGTTGCTAAGGATTGTTGGAGGTGTAATTGGTCCAATAAAATCAAGACCCCATTTCTGAAAAGGTTCTAAAGGTAATACAGGTTGTAGAGGGAAGAAGTGGCGTTGTAAAGACTATCCAGATTGCTGACAAGTGTCACACTGTTGCACAAACTGAGATACATCTCTGTACATAGTAGGCCACCAGAGCCCACTTTGCAGAATTTTTCGGTGCATTAAATCTGCTGCAAAATGTCCACCAGAAGGTATTGAATGTGCCAGAGCGATAACCGAGTTTACTTCATGTGGAGGAATACAACGAAGCAATGCACCAGTATGATCCATGTAATACAACTGTCCGGCAATCAACCGGAATCTGCGACTGTAAACTGTAATTTTTTGGCGCATTGCAGGAGAAGTTTGAGGAGGAAGACATCCATTAGTAAGAAAGGTTAATAACTGATCATAGTAAGTAGGTGTCACAGGAGGTTCTGCAGATTCATCACTAGTTGTTTCAGTAACATAAATTGCTGGTGTGGTGTCATCAACACCCACCGGAGCTTCACCGGAATCTAATCGAGAGAGAAAATCTGCTAATGCATGTGCAGTGCCGGGTCGATGAATTACTTCATAATCGAATTCTTGTAACAATAGAACCCAACGTGCCAAGCGGCCACCTAAATGCTGCTGCCGAACCAGATACACCAGCGCAGCATGGTCTACATGAAAGATGAATTTTTGGCCCAGCAAATAATGTCGGAATTTCTTTACAGAATACACCAAACCAAGACATTCTCTTTCAGTTACTAAATAATTCTTTTCAGCCGGAGCAAGCCGTCGACTTGCATAATAGACAGGCCGGAACCACTTATCAGTTTGCTGCATTAAAACACTTCCAATGGCCTTATCCGATGCGTCTACAAAAACATGGAATGGGCGTTCCCAATCACGAGGTTGTAGAATTGGAACCTGCATTAATAATCCTTTTAGATGATCAAATGCAGTTTGACATTCCGGAGTCCAATCAAACTATCGAGGAGTACTAGTTATTAGCCGATTTAGGGGTATTGCCAAATGGGCAAGCCACCGTAAATGTCGACCATGCCACCTAACTTGACCCATGAAGCGCATCACTTCTTTTGGCGTAGTAGGCACAGGTGCTTCTAACACGGTTGCAACTTTGTCTGGGTCAACTTGTATGCCCTGTGCAGATACAATATGGCCAAGGAGCTTACCACAAGAAACCGCAAAGACAGATTTGGTGGGGTTCAGGCAGAGTCGGTATTCACGACATTTCTCAAAGCAACACTGTAAATGATACAGGTGTGCTACCATCTTACCGAATAAAGAGAAGTCATCTAGATATACTTGCATAAAAGAAGTGAGATAGGGTGAGAAGATTTCCTACATAGACCGCTGAAAGGTGCTAGGAGCATTTCTTAACCCAAACCACATGACTGTACAAGCAAAAACACCCCAATTCGTAATAAACGTTGTTTTCGGTATATCTTGCTCAGCCATTCGGACCTGGTTATAACCACTATAACCATCGAGAAATGAATACATCTCATGCCTAGTCACTCTGTCCAGCATTGTATCAAGTGGATCAGGTACGGTGGCTGCATTCAATTTCCGGTAATCGACACATATTCGGAGCTGCTTGTTTTTCTTTGGTATGATTACGATCGGGGAGATCCATTCAGCGTGCTCAATGGGTACAATGAATCCTACCTTTAATAGGCAGTTAAGTTCTGCTTTGACCTGTGCTGCATAGTTAGGGTTCATCCGGTAGCTGGGTTGTTTAATTGGTTTTGCTTCTGGTTTAAGCATGACCCGATGTTGATAGATGCGAGGGTCCAGACCTTTCATATCACAGTAATCCCATGCAAAAACATCAGAGAACTCACGAAGAAGCTGGATCAAATCTGCTTGAAATGCCTCAGACAATCCTTCCTTTATCTTGACAGGTCGCGGATTTACTTCATCTCCCAAATTATAGGTGATTAACTGATCTTCAGGAACATAGAATTGATGAGGTTTCCCTGGATCGTCAGCTGACTGTAAAAGTTGTTGTAGAGCAGCTTCATCCATAGCAACAGTATCTTCTGTCTCCACTTCTTCGGTAACAGGCACCACCGTACAGGCTGCCGGACTCCAGTTGTCTACAACAGATTGCAGATCTACAGTACCTAAGGAAATCAGATCTTCATTGTTCTTCAGAAAGGCTTCTTCTTCATTGTCAGATAAGCCATCCAACATGTGCATCGGCTCTACTACATAGGGTCTGGCATGAAGTTTGCAAGGCTGAATGGCATCCAGTTTGACAATATATTTACGGTGATTATCCTTAAAAGTCAAGACTAGACTCCGGTAGTTCTAAGACTACAAAAGTCATCTTAAACGTTGTACCCTGCAAAGTGATTGGGACATTCCTTACGAGTCCCACCGGATGGACTGGAGATTGATCTGCCATTCTAACGAAAAATTGAACAGGTTCGATTTGCGTCCGAAAAGAAGATTACAGTCAAGACTAGACTCTGGTAGTTCTAAGACTACAAAAGTCATCTTAAACGTTGTACCCTGCAAAGTGATCGGGACATTCCTTACGAGTCCCACCGGATGGACTCGAGATTGATCTGCCATTCTAAAGAAAAATTGAACAGGTTCGATTTGCGTCCATCCCAGGGTCGTCCGAAAAGAAGATTACAATCAAGACTAGACTCCGGTAGTTCTAAGACTACAAAAGTCATCTTAAACGTTGTACCCTGCAAAGTGATCGGGACATTCCTTACGAGTCCCACCGGATGGACTGGAGATTGATCTGCCATTCTAACAAAAAATTGAACAGGTTTGATTTGCGTCCATCCCAACTTCTTACAAAGCGCTGCAGTGGCGATGTTTACATCAGACCCACCATCAATTAGTACTTGAGTAATCTTGTGATTTTTGTACCATACCGTAATTAAGGGGACCGAATGATCCACCATAGAATCAGCTTTCGGTTGTACCATTGCCGTCGTTGGAATGCAAGAAGACCCAGGACTGAGCTATTGCTGGAATTGCTGTCGAACTCCCGGCACTAATGCAAGTAATTGTCCAAGAGGGAGAGTAATGGACGCCTTAGATAAAACTTCCCATGCCTGATCTGCTTGAATTGTACTTTTCACCGATTCTGAAGATGATGCGCCTATTACTGGGGTAGAATCTTGTTCCTGCGATCCTTCCTTTGGCAGCGGAACTTGGGTCACCGGAATTGGATCTGGGAACACTGTAGGCTCTTTGGTGGTCCATTGGCTAGCCTTGTTATACATTCTCTGTTGTTCATGGATGCCAGGTTCAAACACTTCTGCTGCTGGTTGCAACTGCTTACCGGATCTTGTCTGGACCATTGCAGCTTGTGTTTCTACTTGTGAGATATAAACCATATTGGTCATCGGGTTCTGACGCTCTTTCTTCCTTTGATCATAGTCGGCTGCATCTTTACAGAATCTTCGGATGTGACCCAACTCACCGCAAAAATGACAGTGAGGGGGTGGCAAAGAAGTACCTTCTTGTGATGTTCCCGTCTGCCAGGGATTTGTATTGTAATTTGTATTCCGTTGTCCTCAATAATTCTTGTATCCTTGCGGTTGATTATTTCTCATTTGAGGTGGAATATAATGGGTGGCCGGCTTCCCTGGTTCTTGCATAATGGCATTTACAGTTGCTGGTCCCTACACTTTGGCATTATACGCATAATTTTCGATGGAATGTCCGGTGGTATTGCAAATAGCGCAATACATCTGATTAAGGGCACAGGTGGCACTGGTATGCCCTGGATTCTTGCACTTGGTGCAGTACATCTGTCTAGTCGAATCCTCTGCAACATTTTTACTAGCTTTCAACCACTCCAGGTCTTCAGTAAAGCCTCCAACCTTATGCTCGAGCTGCAAGGCCATTGCAATAATCGCATCTAGTGTCATAGCTCCCACACAATGGATGATCATAATCTGTCTGAGCTGTGGAGTCAAACCATTAATAAACCACTGAGTTGTAAACAAGGTGGCATATTCCTGCACAATCTGGTGTAGCTTATGTTTATTGTTCTGCAAGTAATCAAAAATATCGGTAGGGTTCTTCTTCAGCCGGAACCGCTGCAAAAACGCATCCCTTACCGCTTCATAGGTGCCGAAATGGTTGATATCATACTATGTAAGCCACCTCGCTGCTTCATTAACTAACATTGACTGGAATACTATGGTCTTGTATGTCGGATCGGGTGGATGGTTTAGTACTGCATAACTGATTTCAAAGGTGCGTACATGAGCATCAGGATCGTCACCTGGAAATCCACCAAATTTCATGTAAGTTACTCCTGTTGGAACCGGCCGGAGTGGAAGTGGTTGTTGTTGTTGTTGTTGTTGTTGTTGTTGTTGTTGTTGTTGTTGTTGTTGTTGTTGTTGTTGCTACTGCCCACTCATGGTGCTAGTGGCGGTACTGTTACTATTTCCTGAGTTCTGAGGATGTGTTTCCGGTCCTTCAGAGTCTGTATGATCAGACCGCTCACCTTCCGGTTCGAAAATAGCGCTCAACCTCTTACGAATTTCTAATTCGAATAGCCTATCCTCTTCTGTGGTATCAAACGTAGGCAAGCTTACCCCGAACAGTGGTGTCCGGAATGAAGATTCACCAGGAAATATCACACTGTCACCGGAAACTTGTAAATTCTCTGCAATTGGGACCGAACTGCCATCGGAATTAGTGGAACTTTCCCCAACATTAGGGAAAAAAATGAACCCTGCATGGGCCTTTTGGATTAAGGAGTGATTAGTGATGGACCAATGAGAGGAGGGTGGTGGACACAGTCTATAGCCTATAAATCACTAGGCTGAAGGGGGATGAGGGGACAGGATTCCCCTATGTTCAGGTTTTGCCTCTAGAGAGAGAAAGGAATCTCGTAACTTACCTGGGCCCAAAAATTCAAAATTTTCAAAAAGTTATAAAACTCATCATAACACCATTTAATGGTCCCCCAACCACTTTTTAAGATCAACAGTGCTATTTTTGGGTTCTAAATCAAAATCCGTGCATGAATTGAAGTGAAAAAAGTGACTTTTTCAAAAATAACTCAAAATGCAACTTTCTCCCTCCAAAACCTCACATTTTCATACCTAGGTCCCAAAAAGTCATCTCTTTCCACTACTTTCTCTCCCTAGCACACCATTGCAGCTCCTGCATCTCCATTTCTTTCTCTATGCATCATCTTCTTTGAATTCCTACTGTCACTTCCATAGCCTGATCTCCAATGGAGAAACCTAAATCTCATAGACGTCCAAAAGATGAGGTTATCGCGATAAAATGTCACAATATCAAGGCTCCAGAAGGATTTTAGTTAGGACAGTAGTTCTGCAAAGGTGCATGGGTGTACATGCAACCCTCTGGTGTTGGTCCTCACCGTGTTAGAGATCGTGGAAACTTGGATCTTCATTGGAAAGGGAAGTTACTAGGCTTCAAAAAGCTCAAAAATGGTGAAATTGTTGCCATTGTACAACATGTGTTCACAATGTCAACCATGAAATTGGAAAACTCAAACAAAATGAGATATCCTATGAGATATCCTATCAACTGTAAGTATTACTCATTGACTTTTGTCCAAATTTCATAATATACCTAGCTAAGTTGTGTAGTTTTTTGTTGTAGACATATTTCCTTCTACCTTGGTGGAAGAACAACCACTTCATAGTCTTACAGGTACTTTCCAAGCATTGCATGCAGATGTTGGGTCGATAGTCTTTCCACAAGCCCGTCCTGCTCAGCTATTACGTGACAGAGTTTTCTTTTACACACATACATATGTTGTACCCTCCTCATCAAATGATTTTGGCAAGTTAGAGATGATTAAGGTAGATTCTCTCTTAAAGCTCGAGTGGCCTAACCTGATGTATGGACATTAACATCTTTGAAGCATAAGATGGTGATGGACATATACAACTCTTTGAAATTTACAAGAGTTTCAAGATCCATAGGATTACATTGGTGTGTTCTTGTTCATTGTTTTGTACATTTATTTCAGATATTCACAATTCTAGAGACTTCAACAATGTTCATGTTAAAAGATATCACGTATGAGCAGGTAGAGGGTTTGCTAGGTGAAAATTGGGGACTTGTAGAAGGATGCACCAAAGGGGATAGATACATTTGTAAAATTGGTGCAACAGGCATAGGATTTCGATACTTGAAACATCGTACTTCATTGTACATTAGATTCTATTATGATCGTTGGATGTGTAAACTTGGTGAATGGATACCATTACAAAGTTCTGAGGGTGTTTTACTTTCATTTGAAATTAAGATAAATCTACCCAACAACGAAATGGAAGTTATTTCAGTAAATCATCATTGGACTCTTGCCAACGTGAGAGAACATCTAGTAATCATGGGATTTGAGGATCTGGATCAATCAAAGTTCAGAATACAAGGGCATAAGGTAAGTAGCATATGGTATTTCTTCTTTTGTTTATACGAATTCTTACACTCAAATATGTTCATTTAAAGTTTTCTATTTGTCTGCAGATTGCTAAGAGGTTGGAGGATGAAATTAAAGTCCTCCTTGAATGGAGTGTGGATGGAACTCAACTTTCATTGTCATAGCTCAAGAACTATTTGAGTGCTACAGTGTACACACAACCTATGTTCCATTTATAATCCTACATCTGCAACAATGTATTTAACATGCAAGACATGTAGCATGTAAAATTTTTTGATCTCAATATGATGTACAATTTGCCAAATCTTTGGTTTTTCCAATGGCAATTTATTATAATTTTAAAGTTCTGAGAATTTATTTTTTCTATTGTGTTGTCATGTATCTTATTCTGGTTAATGATTCTGTTCAATCTTTTTATGAGCAAAAGTTTTTTTTCTGAGAGTTCTGTGCATGATTGTTTTATTTGAAGGTATCAGTTTTAGTTTTAAAATGGGTCCCACTCACTTTAAAATTTTGAAACTACTATAAAAGCAACACTTATTCTCTCATTTCTCACTTTTGCAACCAAGAAGAGCTACAATCACTAGCAGAGTATGCACACAAGCTATCATCACGCGCAATGGCTGCCGCATCCTCCAGTACCCTGCAACCCAAACGTCCACGTGAACTCTTCAATGAGTTCTTGGAATCAACTGAGTTCAAAGGTCAAAACCACTTGTATGACCTACTGTCTAGAGTCCCTGATCTAGACAAAACAATTCAACTGAACTCTGATGTGCTCAAGGAAATCATAGAGTTCCTTGAGTACTACATATTGCGTTTTTCTATAGAAATACCACCTTATAAGGGTAAATGGGTTCCATGTGACCTTCTACTCTACATACACAGAGGCGATGAAGCCTTCATGAAGCGCCTTAAGTGCTTCATGGCAATTGCGGAAACTGTTGGCCACTTACTAGATGACTTTGTGCCATTAGTAAAAAAACTTAACAAAAAGAAGAGGATGGGTACAAAGTACCTATCCTACATTGCAACAACATATTTTATTATTAATGAGGAGTCGGAACCTACACCTGTTGAGCTCCCCAACCTTGCCACTAGTGGTTTTGTTAAGGAGAAGAATGAGCCTCAACCAGAGGCCATAAATTTTGCCAAAGAAAGCATTACAATCCACCAAGAATTTCTTGGTGGTGTTGAGGATAAACTACGTGCACAATCAAGCATGGAGGAGGCCCCCCCTTCAAATCTCAACCCCTCTGAGCCCACATTACCAGAGGTGGAACTTGAATATCTCTCCAACATCGTTGTGGATGGAGAGGAATTTATTTTACTCCATGACATTGAGAAGGCATTTGGTCTACGTTTAGATGAATGCTTGAGTATTTTCTCCATAATGTCAGATGTTCCACTTGACAACACATCTGACATACTTGAAAAGAAGTCCATCCCACTTGGGGATTCTGTGGCAGACACCATAGCAATGGTGTGTGCTGATATTTTAAATGATGACAACAATTCTACTACAGAGGAGGAGTTCAGTGCAGCACGGGAGAGGATCCTGAAGCAAAAAATTCCTACATCCCCTGTAGCAGAGCAGTGGCATGGCCCACTCTAGCATTGATCTTGATGCCCCTGGAAGAGGGGAGGAAGAAGACAAGCTTCATGATGTAAGTGGTAATTGAATTAAATAAATTGATAATTTTAAGTTAACATTGTAAGAGCTTGAATTCTCATTTGTTCTTAACAGGAAGCAATTGAGCTCGACAAGTTCGCAGCAAGGTCTGGTGGGGATCGAGCTTCTCGTGGGAGTGGTGCATCCTTGGCAAACTACATTGGAAAGTTGCCAAAGGATGATTTTGTTATCATACACAAAGACTACAGTCCCGATGGGCACTTCATCACTTGGTGCTTGAAGGCCCTTAGCAAGATTTTGTGTTTATGTACAATTACCCAAGGCACTAATTGTGTCATTTTGGTTAGGAAATCCTTAGTTGTAACTACATTAGGACTTAATTTTAGAGGAAAAGTATTAGGGCAAATAGGTATCGCCATGGGTCTTGGAATGCAAGATCCCCATGTAATATCAAGATCTGTATTGACTTACCAGCTGCCTCAATCTCTACAGAGGAGAAAGAAAGTTGTAGAGAAATTGAAGGCAGCTGAGAAATGATGTAATGTCTTGATAATACAAACTTTTTTTTTCATCATTTGTCTAGTTCTGTATCTGAATGTGCTAAAAATTTGAACTTATCTTCTCTCCACAAATTGTATCTAATTGGGGGTCTTTGTATTGTCCTTTGGTCCTTTGTATGATTATATGCATAAAAAAGGCCAAAAAAGCCCCAGCCACAGAAATGCGGGAAACAGCCCTGCAAAATTTTTGCAGGGCTGTTTCCCGCGTTTCTGTGGCTGGGGCTTTTTTGGCCTTATCTAGTGTTTTTACGTGCTACAATACATTGGAAAGTATGTAATTTCAGATTTTCACTTGGTTTTGGTAGAATCAGGACCAAAAGTTTCCAGTAGGGTAGAAACTCAGCCTTAACTAGCTAAAGATCTCATTGCCTGTAGGGTATAACCTCTTAATAACTTGACCATTGCATCTCTACCATATGTTTTATGCTTAGAAAAGACCAAATATTTCAAAAAAAACCCCAGCCACAGAAACGCGAGATTCAACCCTGCAAAATTTTGCAGGGCTGAATCCCGCGTTTCTGTGGCTGGGGGTTTTTTGGTATGAAAAGGACATGTTGCACACCAATAGGTAGAAAAGGAACATATCTAGTCACAAAACAATAGGCAAGTGCATGCATGTTTAATTGAATCCATATATAACTGACTGAAAGAGAGAGAGAGAGAGAGTGAGAGAGAGAAAAAAGAGACAAAGAATATAAGTCAAAACAAAATTTTCTATTATCCATTGTATTACATCGCAAAGTAGCCTATCATAGGGTATAATATACACATCATGGGTTATTTCCTCTAGTTCTTCTTGCTAGTTGAATGTCCTTCGGTTGTATGGTTACTCTCTTGGCATGGATAGCACAGAGGTTAGAGTCCTCAAGCATGGAGATGAGGTGGGCCTCAGTTGCCTCTTGAAGTGCTTCAAGTGCTATCCCTTGTATTCTTAGACCTGCTTCGTAGCTTTGTAGTTCCTCTTTCACTACCCTTGCAAAAGCTCTTCGTGGTATGAGTAGTTCAACGGACTTTTGGTAGTGTCGTATCTCTGCAAAGGCCCTGCAGTGCTTCCTTCATCTTTGTGGAGCTCTTGTGTTGGGAGGTATGTTTGGCTGGCGTTGAGGTCGACGTCGTGGTTGATAGTTTTTTTTTCTCCGATGTACATGATATGAGGGCCCAACTTCATCTTGCACATTTTGTTGTTGATGTGGTTGTTGACTTTGCTCTCTTTCCTCCTCTGTTGGTATTTGCCCTTGTCCTTGTGGAAGTGTCTTACCTCCATGTGTCACCCTATGGCTCGTTGGAATTTGCATATCATTCCATGGTGGTTGATTGCTGCTTTCCTCGTTCGGGGATGACTCTTCTTCGCTTTCTGGTACACTCCTTCTGATCAACTTCTGTTTGGGTCTTGATTTGATGGGTGTCTTTGTTGGTGGCTCATCATCTGAAATGGCCTCTGATCGTCCTGGAGTGTAATACTCTTGTCTATTGGACACTTCATTTTCTCGCCCTGAATTGCTCCCAGGTGGTGTGCCATCGTGTGACACAGGCACAGATGTGCTCTGGGAACCACTTCGAGGCCTTTGGGGGGGTTGCAACCATGGTGGGCATTGTGTCCCTAGATGAGGGCTAGGAAAGAAGATGCGATCTTTCCTTGCAGTTTGCTTGGTGCGTGCCATTCTCTTGAGTTGCAAAAAGTGTGAAATGAAGTGAGTTCTCTCTATTTATAGAGTTTTTTTAAAAATTGTTTGTTCACACTAGAATGGACAAAACCTGTTTAAAATCATACAGAATATTATATATTAAATAATAACACATTGAAACCAAGATTACAATAATCATAGGTATTACCACATAATGGGAAATAACGAATTCACTTTACTTCCAAGTTGAGCCTTCTCGTTGTCTCCTTGCACGCCACTGAGCATGATGAAGAGGACCTAACGATGACTTCCATTTCTCACTGGCAATGTTGTGTTGCATTGTTCTTGCAAGTTTTGCCAATTTTGAATCCCTAAGTCGTTCCACAAAAAACTTTCTCGAGAATGTAGTGCGGTAAAACCAATTAAACATCTCCTCCATGTAGTTTGATTGCATTGGGCCACCACCATGTCGGGTGTTTTTGAAGTAGACACCCCTCGCTTTGTAGTGTGACTTTTCCATTCCTTGGATACTGAAAATCTCTAATGACCCATATCGATGCATGAAAAAAGCTCCATGTGCAAACAAAATATGCTAAAAATTGTTAAGTACATTGGAAAAAGTTAAGTGCAATGAACACTTGTAGAAGAAGATTACACTTACAATGTAGTGTGTTATATTGCTCTCTCCCCAACATTGAATGAAACACTTGGTGAACTCCACTAATGTTTCTTGAAACATTTGACATTGAATAGCACTAGACCTACTCAGACCCATTAAGCCTACCAACTTATCAAAGCTCGACCAAACTTTCTTTCTCTTATTACAAAGATCAACTTGAGAGTCATTGTCTGTTGTGATCATGCATAGGTCTTTCCACAGCTCATAACGTTCATTATTTTGAGTGCTAGTACCTCTTCTAAAAAAATGTATTGCTTTATTCCCTGTCATTGACACTTGTTGCAAGCTATCTTGAGATTCTCCAACTTCAATAGCACCTAACCACCATATATCTTTCTCGGATTGGACACTATATGTAAAGTGATGGGTAGATTCTTCACTATCATCAATAATAGCATGGGCCATAGCTTCGTTCATGAGTGTCACACTAAGTCTCTCCATACGGCATCCCTTTATGATGTGACATTCGTCTAGCTTCAATACAAACTTGAGTTTGGAACCACAATCTACATCAAATAACAAACATTATATTATTAAAAATACTATGAATGTCATTATCAAAACAATGGATATACCTTGAAGTGTGGATTTGTAAAATTTAACCATTTCTTTTTGAAGCCTCTCCAAATTGACAAATATGTTGTTGTACTTTGTGTAGATGAATCCCTTTCTAGATGTGTTTTTCAACTCTTTCTTTGATGTAGATGAATGATAAATGGATGCAGGCATAACATCTTCTATATGTAGGTAATTGCCAAGAGTATTGGCTACATCCTCATTGGTCATCTTCTTCTTCAGAGATACCTTGTAAGGGCATGGAAAAATGCTCTGGAAAATACCTTTGTTTTGTAGAGCCTGCTTCAAAAGATTGTACAATGCAGTGTACGCTCTAGTACTAACACGTGCTTCATCACATACTATCTGTACCTCACTAGGACTAATAATATCTTCTAAGTTGCCTGCAAAATCTTTAATCACTTGGGTTTTGATGTGATTTCCTATTGGTGAATCCAAAATCATAAGCACATGTTTGTTGCTAAGACAAGAATTCAGAAACTTCGATTGATCCTCCATTGTTGAGGAAGCACTCGCATCTTCAACAAATGACCTGCACAATAAGAATCTCAATCTAAAAGTCTTTTAACATACTAAACAAAGGAAATACATACCTAAGTGCGTAAACACATCGCGTCCGTGCTCCACCACCAGTTGAAAGAGCTTGAAAGGATGATAATGGTCGTTTCCTAAATCTCATCCCAAGTGGAGTCTCTTTTAGTTGTGTAAGATTGGCTTTTAACTTTGTAATTGTGCTCTCCTTTTCTTCCACATCTTGTTGGAGTCTATTATTGTGCTCGTCCAAAGATTTGATAGCACTTTCTAAAGCGTGTATAGCACTCTCTAAACTGTGTATCTTGAAATGGTTGTGATGACATTGTTGCATCCAATAATTTGCTATAGATGTGGAATGGTTAGACAATCGCTTGCAATAGCCTAGCAGTCCATCTTCACCGCAACCAAGGAATTGTAGAAAGGTGGAGATAGTATGGAATCTAGGATGAACATTAGCCATTGGATCCAAGGGATACAAAGCACCATGGACCCAAAGATCAATATTCTTCTCTCCAGCTGCACGTCGTGCATTTTGAGAATCTATGTCATTGCTACCTCTAGTTGTTGGTGCAAATTCTGTAGGAACACGAACATGTACACTCTTTGAGTGAGAAGCACGCGCTGGTGCTGGTGTCATGTTCGTAATACATGTGAGCACCATGATGTTCCAAAACTCCAGCACCGAATGGGAAGAAGCACAGAGATGGCTGGAATGGCTAGTACAGTAGCTGTGTGCAAGAAAAAAAGTATGTTTTGGTATGTGGATAGGTCAAAATGACTTTTCTCAGTATGCTAGAGGGAAAATGAGTTTTTTTTCAAAAATTCATGTTTTGGGGCAACCAAAGTTACGAGTTTGATGATGTGGCACTTAACTTTTGGAGGGATTTTGAAAAGTATGTTTTTTAAGTATTTTTTATAAAAATAAGACTAAAAAAAATAAGTTCTGACATATACATAAAAGTATCGGCCATTTTGAATAAAGAATAGCTGAAAAAGAGACTTTTTCACAAAACTCATTTTTTTATTCATAAAGATGGACGGATTTGATGAGGTGGAAAGTGGTTTTTCTCTCTCTCTATGTGCAGAAGAGAGAGAAGGTCCTAGCTCAGCCTAAAAAAAAGCCTACTTCAGCCTACCAAAAAGTGCTCTATTAAATGCACTTTGTCCCCTTAACAAAGTACAAGATTAAGCTTAATCCCTAAAAATTAGGAATCCTTACAAGGCCCATGCAGGGTTCACTTTTTTTCCTAATGAGCCAGAGTATTCTTTCACCTTCAATGACCTCTCTGGGCAAGACACCTCTATCCTCAGATGGGTTCGAATCCTGACCAGACGGTGTCAGATCAACTACACACTGCGTCCTTGTAGACTCCGAAGTTATTGTATCTTCTGCAGACTGTGCCAAAATTACACCAGAATCTATTGCAGTATGGTCCACCGGAATGCTACCGGAATCACTACTAATGTGCTTTGCTTCTTCGACGACCGGACCTAACCGATCTGTGCTTCTTCCTCCTGAGGGTGTCCTTAACAAATTTGGTACCGCCCAAGGCTATCGATCTCGCCTGTACTTTGGATACGACTCGCCAGACCGAGTAACCGGCATATATCACCTTTGCAACACTTTACGTACTACTTCACCTTACTGGCGATTCACAATCGATGGTCACCTTCCCACAACCAATTTGTAACACTCTATTGCCACATTCCCACAATCACTTTGCAACACTCTGTTGCCACCTTCCCACAGACGGCGCCAGTGTTAAATGGGCGTTGCCATCACAAGCACGTTTAAGCTCTTTTCAGGTTCTTGGGAGTGGAAGGGGTCTGATAATCAGAGGCCCTATACTTGATTTTCCCAATTAATCACTCACACCACAGTACCTTAATGTTTAACTCTCTGTTTATACGAATTAATCTCCAGACTCTGGTTCGTTCTCTCACCGTATTACTATCTGTACTCAGACTATTGCTAGTTCTTCCACAACCTTACCGATTATGCTCTGGTTGATACGTTCTCATCACGCAATGCCGGAACTATTCATTACCGTAATACATACTCACAAGTCTTACTTACTGGAACAGCGTTAAACACAATTGACGATAATCAAACAAAAGCAAAATAACACAGTACTACTCAGAATTCTCCAACATAACACAACGGAACTCCACAGAATGTAATCGCCCAGACAGACAGTCTGGCGAGTCTTCTGGTTGTTACCAAAGCATCCTTTCATTGATTTATAAATGGATACAACTCTACGCAACGACCTTTCGGTTCGTGTAGAATATGAAAAGGAAAAGATTTACAATTGCCAATCCGGCAGCTTACAGTACTGTTGAATTGAAAGAGGTGCGCTGGGCTTCTACCAACAGCCAGCCACGGAGTCAGTCAGCGGCAAGTTGGAATCAGGAACATAAGCTTTCCTTGGCTGTGAGCTTTCTCTTTCAACAACGGGTTGAGCATGTCGAGGTAAAGAAACCTGTGGCTTGTTTATCAATTGGTCTAATCTTTCTAGTAAGCCCTGGAAATGCAAATCCGGTTTGACAGAGTTTGTCTGATTGAACGATTGATTGGTTTCAAGCATAGCCTGAGCTAGCTCTACCATCTTCATGCACATTTTTGTCCGTTCAATCTCTAAATCTGCTCTCGGGTAACTCTTGTCTAGGTTTGCAACAGTTGGCCCTTCTTGAAGTCGAGCTTGGTAGGCTTTGAACATCATGTCCAAGCCTTCTGGGGTTGGATCTGCAAGAGCAGACCCTGGTCAGGGTTTATTTACAATGGGTTGTGGGGTGGGATGAGGTGGAGTGGATGGAGCTTTGGCATGTGAGGGGCTTTGAGATGCAATGTCTTCTATCTTTGTTTTTGTGTCTTTTAGGCTTTCTTCTAGTTCAGATAACTTTTTGTTCCAATTACGATTAGCTTTCTCTCTGGCATCCTTCCAAGTTCTTGTTTTCCTCTTACTTGGCTCTCCTGATTCACTCGACTCTGATTGCTCAACTAGTTTTTCTTGTTGTACAGCTTGTGCCCTAGTAACTACCTGTATAGGAGCCACATCATTGCTGCTTGAACTTGAATCTACCACTAAGCTGACTACATTAATGGGTGTAACCTTGGATGCACTAGAGGGGTTCCTAGGACAATCTCTCGGGAGATGTTCTTTTCCGCACTCAAGACAAAAGCCTTGTATTGTGATGTTTTGTCCTTGTCCTGGAGTCGGTGAGTGGGGACATTCACGAATGAAATGGTCACCCTGACATCTAAAACATGGTCCTTTAGGGGCTTGTGGTCTTACTTGTCTTGATTGGGGCCTAGGGTTGGGGTTTGTGTACATGACATTGGAGTATTCTGGCTCCCAATTTTGTTCCATAGGTGGTGCCTCATATTGGTGTGAATAATTCTCACTATGCTTAGGTGACTCTATGTAATAACCATGTGGACTATCTTCATGGGAGTAGTCTAAACCATGAGCATGAGAGTCATTTTTTGGGACTAAAGGGGTCACTCGCACCAATTCTCTATTAAGGTTCTCCTCTGCCACTGCATACTTAACTGGAATCACATTGGTAGGAGCTAGTGGTTGGTTTCCTAGGATAGGTTGTGGCTTGTATGGTGCCTGATATTGTTGTTGTGGCCTGTAATATGGCTGTTGGTATTGGTTCTGATACCTACCTTGTTGGTAAGGTTGCTGATAACTTGGTCTGACAGCCTGCCTATTGTATGGACAATATTGAGCCGTATGATTTGTATATTTTCTCTCAATGGTGCAATACAGAGGATTAGGGTTCCCTTGGTGTTGAGTCATCATCGGGCAAACATTAGCCATGTGGTCTCCTCCGCATGTATAACATCGCTTCAATGGGGTGACCCTTGGCATTGGTCTATTTTGAACTCCCAGCCGTTTGGCCACTTGCTCAGCTATTTCATCTATCTCAGTGGAGGTTCTAGAGGTATGACTAGTACAACTGTCAGAGTCCTTATAGAGTTTGGACAGTCCTAACTCCTCACCCAAGTTGTCCTCTATGTCAATGCATATCCGCACACACTCTTCTATGGATCTAGGCTCTTTCAAGTACACATATGACCTTAACTTTGTGCTCAGTAAGCCATCTAAAAACAAGGCCACTTGTTTGGCTGATGTGGGTAATTCTAGCACAGGGCATCTTTCCAAGTATTGTCTAAACCTTCTTCCTGCAAGTCGCACTGTTTCTTGGGGTGTCTGCTTAAAGCTGTGGATCAAGGATGATGTGTTATGCCTGATACCACTCTTGGAAAACTCTACAATGAATTCTTCTAGCAGTTGGCCTATGTCTCGATAGTTGCGATTGTTTAGGGGTTGAAACCAAGCTAAGGCAGTACCTTTAAGAGTCAAACCAAATGCCTCGAACTGAGTGAACAAGTCCTCGACCTGTTTAGCTCTTAACACTTGCTTGAACTCGGCCACATGATCATAAGGATCTCTTGACCCATCAAAATACATTGTCTTAACCACTTGAGAGGGTCTAAGGGTTCTTGAGTGCTCTCGTGGTCTAGGCAATGGGAAATCATGATCATCTCTTTGATGCCTATGAACTCTATGTCTCTCCCTTTCAGGTCTTTCTGTTCCATATCCTGATCTATCTCTACCCACAGTGTTTGCAAAGCTTACCTCATGTCTCTCTCGAGTTCTTTCCCTTTGGGTTTCATGAGCCTTGGATGATCCGACTCCTTGGAGGCCCTGGGAAACATTAGATCTTGGTGGGGGAAAATTGATTCACCTTGCCAAGTGTATGCATGCCTATCTTGCTCTGTTACCAAGAACATTTTCTCAGATGTGTGATCTAGATAGACAACTTCCCCCGGTGTCTCTAGATCCTTGAACTCATAGATGCTGACTATAGGGCTTGGTTGATCTGGCCTAAATCTCCAAAAGGCTTCCTCCGTTTCTCTATTCAAGAATAGATCTATGCTTTTGTTGTCTTGGGAAACCCATTCTGGAGTGATCACTCTGGTCAAAACTGACTTACCTCTAGGGGTCTTGGGTTCTCGTCCTAGGTCTCCTTGCTCTAGGTCTCCTATCTCGTTCTCAGGAATGATGTTTCCAAACTCATCTATCCTATCTGGTAAGTTGGTAACCACATACATGGTTCCTTCCTTATCAATGTATGCACCCTCTTCGAACTTGACCACTGGGTGTTCAAGTCCAAAGGGTTGGTCAGGATTTTTGAGTTGAACCACTGATCATCTTAGCCCATCCTCATAGATGCGAGCACCTAATTGGTTGGTCCTGATATACTCCAATTGGGTCTTATAGGGACCTTTTGGTTTCTGTAAATAGGCAATGCCTGAGCTACGTGTGGGTCTTTCCATGCTAAAAGACATTTCTGAGTCACTAGTTTCTGAACTTAGTGTATAAGGATAACCACTAAGCTGTTGAGCCCAAGACTTGGTTGTATGGTTGACACTAGCCTCAGATGATCTAATACTTTGTCTATCCTTGCCTAAGTGTCTTCCAGATCTCGGGCTCATAAGCCTTGGCTTCTAGTCCCAAAGTTCTCTTATATTGCTCAAAATCCTTTGGAACTCCTTGGTTTTCTAGTTTCTCTAAGGGTCAACTTCAAAATACCCTATCTAATAATTCGTGTATTATTTTTTCTGTAACCAATGGAAGTTTTGGTAGTACTCCCCACGAGCTTTCCAACAAAACCAAAATCACAGCAAAGGGATTTTGTATGAGAAAGTTATGCCAGTTCAGGGTTCTGGGGGTTAAAACAGGGAAACATGACCTCTCTGGGATTACTGCAGAACAGGCGATACACGATACTTAGCAGGTATCACGATACTTGAGGTAGGCGATACTCGATACTTGCCTTGCCACGATACACGATATCTCAACTAAACGATACACGACACTTGACACAGAAGTAAGTCAACGATAATCGATACTTAGGCAACACGATACACGATACTCGACCAACTAGACAGATCACGATACTCGATATCTCGCAAGTATCGTGGAAGGACCCTCACGATATTCGATATTGCACAGGTATCGCCAAGAGGAATCCCACGATACTCGATACTCAACACTGAAGCAAATCCCACGATACACGATATCAGGCAAGTATCATGAAGAATTCAATGATACTCGATATGGCACAAGTATCACGAGAGAAACCTCAACGATACACGATATTTGTCAGGTATCGCGAAAAAATCACGATACACGATACCTGGAATTCCCACGATATTTGATATTCCTCAAGTATTGTTTTCAGGTCTCTACGATACTCGATATGTTTCGAGTATCATGAGAAATTTTCAGACGATACTCGATATCTACCAGGTATCGCGAAAGAAAAAATTCACGATATACGATATTTATCAAGTATCATGAGAACCTCAATGATACGCGATATTGGTCAGGTATCGTGAGTGTTTCTCAGCGATACACGATATTCGACGACTTGCAAGTGTCGTGATACTCGACCACAGGAGTTCACGATACCCAGGTATCGCGATACCTCAACCGTGGGAGAACACGATACTTGGGTTTTTAGGAGTCCAAATTCAAAAAATTCTGCAACTATGAGTACCTTGTGTATTCCTTGTCACTCCTGTGTGTCTGTAGATGCGAAACCTCCCTTCAAATCCGCGATATTGCACTCACGATACTTGATGCAGGTGGTGTCACTTCATGGAAATGGCCGCTCGGATTCTTGGTGTTTTGAGAGTGTTTCAAGAGTTTTTCTTCAGCGATTCAGTTCTGCACCCCCCTCTAAGCTTCTTCTTCGCAGCCACCCACGAAGTGGTGCTTCAAAGCACATAACTTCATGCAAAAGGTATTTTGCATCTTTGAAAGGTGCACTGAAAGGAGAAAATGTGGTGCATGCAAACAATGCCTCTTATCCTATCATTGGAGTAGGAGAAATTGAGCTTACGGCTACAAATGGAGGTGTGATTCTCTTGAAAAATACATTGTATGTACCTGGTATCAAGAACTTAATTTTAGTTCCTCTTATTGCCAAAGCTAGGCTTCATGTACACTTTGTTGATGATAAGTGTATGGTTCATGATTTTAGCAATGGTGATATTATCCTGGTGTTAGTACATTATATAATGGTTTGTAGATACATATAAGAGGGTTGTCTCAAATGCCTTGGTTGCTCATACTTCGTCCATGGCTGAAATGGAGCTTTGCATGCTCATTTTGGTCACTTGAACTTCAATAGTTTGCTTTACGTGCAAAAGAAGGACAAAGTTATTGGTTTTCCAACACTTGAGTCCATCAAAAAGCATGCATGAGAAGGTTGCATTTTCAAAAAAATGCATTGTGCTTCTTTTCCAAAAGATAGTCATACACACACTACAAGAAAATTCCAGCTTGTTCATAGTGATGTATGCTCCATCTTTTGGGAACCATCTATATTTTGTTACCTTCATTGATGATGCTACTCACCATACATGGATGTATCTTATGAGAGCAAAGAATGAAGTATTTTCTTGCTTCAAGGCATTTTTTGTTATGGCTGAAAAGTAAATGGCATGATATATGGTTGAAGGAAAGCACCTTTCGCATAAGTTTTGGATGGCAACGATCATGTGTGCAAACTATGTGTTGAATCACTGCCCTACAAAACCATTGAGAGTCATCACTCCTTATGAGGCTTGGAATGGACATAAACCTATGGTTAGTCATATTCTCATATTTGGTTATTTGGCATATGCTCTTATGCTATCACAATAATGTTACAAACTTGATGACAAGGCAAAGAAATGCATATTTGTTGGTTATAGTGCTGAAAGTAAGGGATATCATTTGTATCATCCATTGGTATGGCATTAACTATGAGGAAACTATTTGCACCTACTTCACGCATGACTACCATTCGTAGAGTGGTTGCATTGGTTGTACAACAAGGTTGGAAATACATCTGTTGGATGTAAAAACAACTTTCTTGAATGTTGATTTGCAAGAAGCGGTTTATGTGAAGCAACCTCTTAGATTTGCCATGAAAGGGAAAGAGCATATGGTTTGTCGCTTGCATAAAGCCTTGTATGGACTCAAGAAAGCTGCACATGCATGGTATGAAAAAATCCATAAGCACTTGATTGCTCTTGGCTTCACATGTATTCCAATTGAAAGCACACTCTATGCACGCAAAGATAGGGATGATATTAAAGTGCTTGTTCTTTATGTTGATGACATACTCTTGTCTAGGTCATGCGATGCAAAACTTAAAATCCTTATGGCTGATTTGCAACATACTTTTGATGTTGCTTATCTTGATCTTTTGAGCTACTATCTTGGCATCTAGTTTGTAATCGTTGAGGGGGAATTGTTATGCATGAAGCAAAGTATGTTGAAAAACTACTTCAACGTTTTGACTTTGAGTTTTGCAAGCCGGTTTCCACACTAGTGGAGACAAGATTGAGGTTCTCAGTTGAGGATTCCAATGATGTAATTGACACTTCTCTTTATCAGTAAGTTGTGGGATGTCTTATATATGCATGCAACACAAGGCGTGATATATAGTATGCACTTTACCAATTGATTCGATTCATGCATAGCCCTGGCACTAAGCATTGGAAAGTGGTGAAACATGTGTTTAAATATCTCAAAGTTGCTTTGAGTTTAGGTCTCTTTTATGGCAGAGATATTCAACCATACTTGCATGCTTTTATAGATAGTGATTGGGTTGGTTGTTATGATACTCGTGTGTCCACTAATGGTAATTGCTTTTTTCGTGGAGACTCATGCATATCTTGGTTGAGTAAGAAGCAACCTACAGTGGTGATATCGAGTTTTGAAGTTGAGTACGAGGTGGTTTTCATAGCTTCAATGGAGTGTATATGGATGACATGCCTATTGATGGATCTTTGCATGGATTTTAATGTTGTCATGCATATTCTCACTAATAGTTAAAGTGCATTGGTTGTTGCATGAAATCTAGTGTTTCATGCACAGACTAAACATATTGAGGTGCATTATCACTATGTGATAGAGCACCTTTATGTAGAAGATATTGATTTGGTATATGTGCCTACACAAGATAATGTGGTAGACATATTCACCAAAGCTCTTCCATGGGAAAATTTTGAAGCTTTTCCCAAAGCTTTAGGCTTATTGCCTAGTGGGGGCTAATCTATCACTCCCTTTATGTGTTCACATCATTAGCTTCTGGAGGGTTTATCACACTTATATGCTCCTTGAGAAGCTTTAATGTGAACCTTTTCCCTATACATGGGCACTTTTTACTCTGGTGATGGATAGATGTTTTTCCCCATGTTACCACATACATGATACACTCATATGTGGTGGTACTTTGTACTTAGGGATATCATTCAGCTCTTACTTCAGTTCTCTTCATCATCTACTCGATCAGGCTCTCATAGTGCCTCTTTTGCATCAGATTGTTATGCTATGGCTACCTCCAGTCTTTGTGATGAGACTGAACCTATTTCGTTTGATGAAGCACAAAATTTTGAACATTGGATGCCTACAATGCAATCTGAATATGGTGCTATCATGAAAAATGGTACTTGGTCTTTATGTGACTTGCCTCCTAGAAAGAAGGCCATTGGCACTAAATGGATATACAAGCTGAAGCATAAACCTGATGGAATCGTGATAGGTATAAAGCTAGGCTTGTTGCAAAGGGTTATGTGTAGGAAAGAGGCATTGATTTTGATGAAACCTTTGCTCCTACTTGCCGAATGACTATTATTCATAGCATTTGTGCACTTGCAGCTCATCATGGTTGGAATGGTGACTTGCATGAAGAAGTGTATGTTTTTCAACCCCATCGCTTTGTGCAGAAAGGGCATGAAAACTAGGTGTGTAGGTTAAAGAAGGCATTGTATGGTTTAAAGCAAGCACCACGTGCCTTATATGAAATAATACATGCATATCTGATTGCACATGGTTTTGAGAACAGTCCAACTAAAAGAAACTTATATGTTAAGCGTGCTAATGATGTGCTTCTGATCATTGTGGTGTATGTTGATGACATGCGGCTCACTAGTCCTCATGACACGCATATTGCTGATTTTAAGGCTGATTTTCATGCCTCATTTGAGATGTCTAATTTGAGGCATTTGCATCACTATTTGGGCATTCAGTTTATGCAAGTTGATGGTAGAATGGCTTTATGTCAAACAAAATATATTGACACATTCTTGAGTGTTTTGGCCGTGAAGATTGTAAGCCTATTGCCACTCCTATGGAGAGAGGCTTACGATTGAGTCTTCATGATGGTGGATATGCATTTGATGTTGTTCTCTATCAATAGGCTCTTGGATGCTTGATTTACTTATGCATTACTCGACCAAATATTCAGTTTGCTATCTCACAGATGAGTTGGTTTATGCATTGCCCAAGAGTCAAGCATTGGTAGGTGGTTATGCACATTTTTCGCGACTTGAGTGGTACCCGAATACTTGGATTGTTTTATCCCAAGGAGGGATCACTACCACCAGATTTGCATGCTTTTTTTTTGCAGTGATTGGGTCGGTTTCTATGACACTGTGTGTCCACCAATGGTTTTTGCTTCGTGCTTGGTAGCTCATGTATATCTTGGTTGAGCAAGAAGCATCCTACTGTGGCCACTTCTAGTTGTGAGGCTGAGTATAGGGCAGCTTTCACAACGATTGTTGAGTGTGTGTGGCTTAGATGCCTTATGGCTGATTTGGGTGTTGGTCATTCTTCTACCACCACTATCTTCACTGACAGTTAGAGCGCATTGGCAGTTGCAAGGAACCTTGTGTTCCATGCTCGCACTAAGCACATTGAGGTGCATTATCATTATGTCAGGGAGAGGTTCTCTGTTGGGGAGATCAGCTTGGCATATGTGCCCATGCAAGAGAACATTGCAGACCTTTTACGAAGGCTCTTGCTAGGGAGAAGTTTGAAGCTTTCTGCAAAGCTTTGGGTGTACTTCCTTTTGTGCATTGATTCCACATGGGTTGGCACTTCCTTGTACATGAGTGCTAGCTCCTTGTTCACTGCATCACTCCCTGGGGGGATTCGTTGATATATTTAGGTAGTGATATGTGTGAACACTCTAGGATCGTCGGGGCACTTTTTTCTCGCTTAAGGAGGATTTTTCCCCCGGCTTGTATGTACACCTATTGCCCTAATGGGATACTTATCTTTGTGCATTCTAGTGGTAATACATTCAGCATGGTGTGTTGTGCCCCAAGCTTCTTCTTTTTCCTTGTGCTATTTTCATTCTTTCGTAGACGTCTAACTCCAACATCGCGGTATTAGAATTACAAAAATCAATGGATTTTTATGGGATTCGAAACGAGCTTTCCAATGACCCAAATATCACTAGAAACAGAGTTTGTATGAGAAAGTTATGAGAGTTTAGGGTTCTGGGGTTAAAACAGGGTTAAAATAGGCTAATAAGCAAATAGGGTTTCTCGAATTATTTGTGTAGGGGCCTCACAATGCTCCAATTTCTTGACATTTATGCTCAAATTGACCAAAATTTGAAAAATTAAAAACCCTAAAAATTTGGCCAAAATTGGCTGTTAATCGTGATCAAGGACTGAATCATGATTGATGGGTGTCAATCACGATGGACAGGGATGTCCGTCATGATTGATGGTCTCTATCGCGATTGATGGTGTCAATCACTATGGATAGAATTTCTCGGGTTCTTACGTTATATTGTGTCAATCGTGGCCTATAAGTCGTGATGGATAGCCTTTTCACCGCTTTGCGGTGTCAACCTCAATTTTTATGTCGGTCGTGATGGACAAGGGTATCCGTCGCGATGGACACGTGTTAATTGCAATGGATGACTGTCGATTGCGATGGATAAGCAGTCGTCGTGGGTGTCAATCGTGATTGATTGAATTTTTGAGAGTTTTGCATTACCTTCTGTCAATCGGGCCTATATGCATTACGATGGACAAAAAATTTTCCGTGTTTTAGTATCACGATTTTTCAGTCAATCGCGATAGACACAAGTGTCCGGCGTGATGGATACTATCAATCGTGATTGATTGGTTGTCCGTCAGGGTTTGTCGATTACGATGGACAAGCTGTCCATCACAATGGACACTGTCAATCGTAATTGATGCTGTCAATCATTATGGACAGAGAAAATGCAATTTTTTTGAAATTTTTGTGTGGATGTGAGTGCAAGGCCTGCAGATCATGAATATGCATTAGTTTTACCAAATGGTCAAGTTTTCTATCAATCGCGATTGACAGAGCTCAATGCCTCGGGACTTGTGCAGACATTTCTCATACCTACACAGCTTGTTGGAGATGATGATACAATTAGAACCTACAAGAAATGCTCAAAAACACACAAAAATAGCAAGCATAATAGCTCTCTCTCGCTCTCTCTCACAAGTGAAATGAGGGGAATGAGGTGGGGAAGGTGATATGACCAAAAAACTGAAAATTGTGCGAAGGTGGAGATGGAGGCGGGAGATGGTGAGGATGATGATGGTGATGATATGGTGAAGAAAAAAAAATAGAGAAAAGTGAAGTAAATACCTATGACTCCAACGTCACAACTCTATGTCTTACCATCACACGTTCATCCTCGAAGCTCTCTCCCCAGCAACAATGCCAAATTTGGTGTCACTCTAGCATAATGGCAAGTACCAATGTGAGGAGATCCACCTCATGATTGTCAATCCATGGAGACGTGAGGACTAGTATGATGATTATGAGCAAGTGATGGCACAAGTGCGTGAGTGAGAAGCACACAAGCATGCACACACATACACACACGCGCACACGAGGCAAGAACAGAGAGAGGGACAATGGAGTTCTTTATATTACTCAAAAAGTCTCTTACAATAACTCAAAATTCTAACAAGCTAACCTAAAAAATGATCTCTTTTAGGGTTAGGGTTTAAGATTAGGGTTTTAGGGTTTTACTAGAATGCATACACACATAAACACATGCACACATATATACATACACATAAAGTCACATACATACACATGTGCACACATGTCCCATATACACACACATACACACATATACATGTTTTAGGGTTAGGGTTTTAGGGTTTTAGGGTTTACATTCATACACAGATGCATACATACATATACATGCTATGTTTAAAAACTTGTAAACATCAAAGTACACGAGGAGAAGTGATGATACCTCTGAAGATCTTCAAAAGATCAAACAAATACTTCCAAACTTCACAAATCAAACTATTCTGCAAGCTTTTAAGAAAACAAAAATGAATGACTGTAGCAAAATAATCACCAAAAACTCTCTGAGTACAATTGGTTGAAATCAATCATATATCCTAAAATTAGAATCATGATCTACAAACAAAAAACATCAAAAAAGAATGAGCATAGCTCCCAAACAAATGGTTTGAAGTCAAGGTATGGGGAGGCCTGCTATAGCAAGGTATGACTAACTATCTGAATTACAAATTAATGTACAACAGCATGAAAACTCAAAACTCTATGACATATTTTGACATAAACATAACATTTGAGAGTTAAAGAAACTCCTCCAAGTTAAATCACTCAAAAACACCTCATAACGACTAAGATATGGAAGTTTGAAGAGAGGTATGTCTCTCATGAGACACCGGATACACACAAAAAAATAAATCTGCAAAAATGCTACTTGCGTGGAGGTTTCTCATTGAACTTTATAGAAAAACTGATTTTCATAGATAATACAAGTTGTAAGCTTCACAACACAACAATAATCACTCAATTTGGCCACCTACACTAAGAGAACCACTCTTTTTATTGAGAGGCTATCAACAGAAGCGCCTTCCTTGTCTAAAAATAGACACCTCTCCTTTCCTTCTTACTTTTATCTACTTTTATCTACTTTTACTTTAATTTTAGAGATGTGAGCGCCTCCACATACTATTTATCATAAATAATAAAATCCATAAACCTCAAAAAACTACTTTAGAGATTGTTCTTATGTAACATTGCCCTCCTCAAGCTCTAAATCCAAAGCTCTGACTCCAAGTAAAGTTTTGATTCGCTTGAGCTTCTAAGCATCCACTGCTTTTGTGAGTATGTCTGCTAGTTGATCCTTAATTCCAACATGTTGAATATCAATATCTTCATTCATCACCTTCTCTCGGATATAGCGATAGTGTACTTCAATGTGTTTGGTTCTTGCATGGTACACTAGATTAGATGCGAGCTGTAATGAGCTTACATTATCCCCAAAGAGTAGTGGATGTAATGTAGATAGATTCATATCTTCATAAAGCTTCAAATACCACATAATCTCACATGTTGCATTTTTAAGGCTTCTATATTTAGCTTCTGTGCTTGAAAGTGCTATTGTCGGGTGTTTTTTACAACTCCAAGAAACCAAACTATTACTTGCAAATATGAGATATCCACCTGTACTCCTTCTATCATCCTTATTTCCAGTCGAATCTGCATCACTGTATGCTTTCAAATCCATAACTTCATGGTATTTATGGCACAAACCTTCATTTAATGTACCCTTCAAGACCCGTTTAGCTGCTTGCATATGTACATCTGTGGGTTTGTTCATGAATTGAGACAATGTACTTACACTAAATGTAATATCCAGCCTTGTTAAAGTTGTGTATATAAGAGAACCAATCAAAGACCTATAGATAAGTGGATCTTCTAAAGGTTCACCATGTTCAACACTGTACTTCACATTGGGTTCCATCGAATTACTGACACTCTTGCAATGCGCCATGCCATATTTCTTTAACAAATCTGAAATATACTTCCTTTGTAGAAGGTATACACCATCTTATTTCTTTACAACTTTGATTCCAAGAATATACATCAATTCTCCTAAATTTGAAATTTCAAATCCAGATCCAAGCTTTGCTTTGACCCTAGCTATCTCACCTTCATTGTTTCCTGCTATTATCAAGTCATCCACATAAATTGAGATATAAACAATCAATGATCCTTCAACCTTAACATACAAAGAAGTATCTGCATTTGAACACTTGTACCCTTGCTTTTCAAGAAACTTTACCAATCTAAAATTCCAAGCCCTTGGAGCCTGCTTAAGACCATACAATGCTTTCAAGAGTTTACATACATTGTAGGCTTCTTGGGATCTTCATATCCTGCTAGTTGCTCCATGTACACATCTTCTTTTAAATCACCATTGAGAAATGCATTTTTCATATCTAATTGATAAAGATTCCATACCTTGCATGTAGCAACACTTATTAATGTCCTTATTTTTGATATCTTGGCAACAGGAGAAAATGTCCCCTCATAATCGATGCCATAACCATGTGCATAACTTTTACAAACAAGCCTTGCTTTATATCTACTTACTGAACCATCACTGTTTCTCTTTATCTTGTACACCCATTTGTTACCAATTACTTTCATGTTAGGTTTCCTTGGAACTAAACTCCATGTATTGTTCTCATACAAGGCTGCCATTTCTTCATCCATTGCCTTAACCCATTTCTTTACCTTTGATGCTTCTTAAAAAGTTGTTGGTTCCTGCTCCTCAAGAAGTTTTTCCATATAAGCATCATGAGAAAATCTTTGTAGTTGCCTTCTTTCTCTTACTAGATACATTGGTTGACTTCTTGTCCTACCATGCTTTTCTTGCCTTTGAGATTGGGTTCTTCTTGATGTAGAACTTTCACTTTCTTCTTCCTGTGACTCAATTTTCTTTGAAATTAAATCTAGAATTTTCTTCAACTTTTGGTTGGGGGAGTTACCTCTTCATGTGTAATTTGACTTTTTGGTGAGCTTGGAGAACTTGGCTCTTCTTCATGTCTTCTTGTATTTTCTTCTTCATCTACTTGCACTTCATGCTTATATCAAGATTTATCTTCATGAAAAATAACATCTCTCGAAACAATTACCTCTCCCGTATCTAGATTCACACATCTATATCCAAGTTGCCCTTCTGCCATACCAATGAAAATCATTTTTTGTGACCTTGGATCTAGCTTTTGAAAAAACTTGGAGAAGCTTGTCGAAGGTAGAAAAGTGTGTTTCGAAGCGACGAAGTTTGGTCAAGCCAACCGGCACAAGACCAACCCTTAAGCTTATGGAGACTCAAATAGACCTTATAGGCATGCAATAAGTGCAAAGAAATACACTATGTACTTTGGAGCATCAAGGAGAATGAGTCGATACAAAACAGATAGGTTCGCGGGTTGACTAGCTCAAAATACTTATTATCTATGGAAGAGACAATAAACTTCAAATGCCCATAGCGACCAGCCTGATTACAATTAGAAAAAATCCTTTTATGGGAGTCATACACATAGGGTTGAGTGTATGGAATGCACAAAAGTATAAGGAATAAGCAAAATATGCTATAGGAATGAATGTGACATTCACCGGTGGTACTTCCTATTTTTCAGGAATACGTAGAGATTGACCCCGAGGCTGAAAAACTCAGATTTCTCCAAATCTTCTGAACCAAATGCTTTGAAAATTTAGAGGCATAAACTAGACACGTATACCTTTCCAATGACTTATCTTTCACGCAATTTGGAGCTCTGAGGAGAGAGCAGCAGCCTCTGCAAGATTACTATTGGCGAAGAAAATGATGCAGAAAATTGAAGGAGCAAGACAATGATGGTCACAAGTGTATGTATATTGCTTCCATGTATTTCACAAGTGATTCCAAGTCTTTATATAGACTCTAGGAGTGTTCCACGAGTTTTACAAGTTGAATTTGAATTCAAATGAAGGTGGGAATGGTTGTTGGAGGGAATCAATTCACTTTCCCACAATCTAGGAAAAGTGAAGATCTAGTTTGATCTACTTTTAGGTGATTTGATTTGCTTGATTGAATGCAACTTCAACCACCACAAATTCATGGGATTTGGGCTCTATCTTTCTACCTTTACATGTGTAAAGCTCAAGGCTTTTACAATGGTAAATAAACCATCAATAATCTCTCAAAAAATACAATAAATGAGCATATGAAAAAGAACTCTCCAACGGATATTCTTTCGACGCGATAGCCTTTGATGTAGATCAAATCCACCTCAAGCATAGTGTAAGCTTGATGTTCCAACAGCTCCCCCTCAAGCTAAAGTATGCTTGAGTCTTCATTCTCTGATAGGTTGAATACCTACCATAGCTTTGAATCTACAAAGCTTTATTCCATCAAGTGCCTTCGTCATCATATCTGCTACTTGCTTTTCAGTTGGAACAAAAGAAATGTTAATTTCCTTTGCCATGAGCTTCTCCCTGATGAAGTGGTAATGGACTTCTTTGTGCTTGGTTCTCGCATGAAAAATAGGATTTGCTGCTAGATGCATGGAACTTACATTATCTCCAAATATGTGAGGTTTGGAACTCACAAGTCCCAAATCTGTATACAATGCTTTTAACCATATTGCTTCTTGAGTTGCTATGGTCAAGCCTCTGTACTCTGCTTTAGTTGAGGATAAAGCAACTGTTGGTTGCTTCTTGGAACTCCATGACACTAGCTTCGAACCTGCAAATGCTAAGTAATCAGATGTACTTTTTCTATCATCCTTAGCTCCTGCCCAATCTGCATCTGAGTAGATTTTGATATCCAAATCTGAAGAGTAAGCATAGAATATACCTTCGTTGATTGTACCTTTGAGATACTTAAGTACTCTCTTGGCCGCATCCATGTGTGGTCTTCTCGGTGAGTGCATGAACTGACTAAGCACTCCCACACTATATGAGATGTCTGCCCTTGTATGAGTAGCATATATCAAGCTACCTACCAAGCTTTGATAGTCTTTAATGTCTTCAATTTTCTCACCTTCATAAACACTAAGTTTATGATTCATCTCCAAAGGTGTACCTGCAGGTTTAGTGTTCTCCATTTTGAACTTGAGAAGAATATCCTGAATGTATCTTCTTTGAGTCAAATACATTCCTTCATCTGTGTATATCACCTGCATACCTAGGAAATATGTGAGCTCACCTAGGTCACTGATTTTGAACTCCTCTTGCATGTGTCTCTTGATCCTTTGAATGCCATTTAGATCATCACCTGTCACAATAATATCATCTACATATACACATAGATAGATAACCTCATTGTGATCCCTTTTGATGAATAGAGAAGGATCGGAGCTACTAGCATTGAACCCTTGATCTTGAAGATATGTAACCAACCTGTAATTCCAAGCTCTAGGAGCTTGTTTCAATCCATACAATGCTTTCTTAAGTCTGCAAACATAAGATGGATGATTAGGGTTTTCAAAACCTGGTGGTTGTGACATGTATACCTCTTCACTTATCCAACCATTTAAGAATGCATTTTTTACATCAAGTTGAAGGAGTCTCCAATTCCTTGCAGCAGCTACACTTATCAATGTCCTGATTGTAGTCATCTTTGCAACTGGTGAGAATGTTTCCTCATAGTCTATACCATGAGTTTGTGAGCATCCTTTGGCAACTAATCTTGCCTTGTACCTGCAAATTGATCCATCTGAATTTCTTTTAACTTTATATACCCATTTGCAACCAATTACCTTTTGATTCGACGACATTGGAACCAAATCCCAAGTGTCCATCTCCTTCAATGCATCTATCTCTTCGTCCATGGCCTTTTCTCAATTAGGGTTTCCCTTTGCCTCTTCGTAGGTTGAGGGTTCCTCTGAAATAGAGTCTTTTGCCAAGTAGATTGAATGCTTTGTAACAAACATGGAATCATATCCATACCTTTCTGGTTGTTTCTTCTCTCTTGCTGATCTTCTAGGTGCTTGTTTGGAGCATTCTCCAACCTCTTGCATCTTTGCTTTGCCTCTTGACTTCCATAGCTTGTAATCCTTTTTTATTTCATCTTGGTCAGCGTCTGTATCACTTCTTGGATCCTGGACCTGTGTATCGTGCTTGCTTCCTAATTGATGAGAGTCAGAATCAAGATCATATGGTAGTGTTACCTTTTGTTTGTCTTCATCATACCAAGACCTGTGTTCTTCAAACACAACATCTCTACTTGTAGTGAATTGCTTGGTTGAAGGATTGAAGAACCTGTAACCCATCTGAGTTGAATCATATCCAATAAACACTGCCTTTGTTGCCCTTTCATCTAGCTTACCTCTTATTTGTGATGGTACATGAACATAAGCTAAACAACCAAAAACCTTGCAATGTCCAAGACTAGGTTTTCTTCCATGCCATGCTTCATAAGGAGTCATACCTTGAAGTGATTTGGATGGTAGTCGATTGACAAGGTACACAGCAGTTGAAATAGCTTCTGCCCATAGATAATGTGGCAACTTCTTCTCTTCAAGCATTGTTCGGGCTGATCCAACCAATGTCTTGTTTCTTCTCTCTGCAATTCTATTTAGTTGAGGAGAGTACCTAGTAGTCACTTCCCTTTTGATACCTTTGTCCTGCAAGAACTCATCAAACTCTTTGGAGAAGTATTCTCCCCCTCCATCATATCTGAGCTTCTTTAGTGATCTACCTGTATGATTCTCCACATGTGCAAGATACTTCTTGAAGCAATCAAATACTTCATTCTTACTCTTGATAAAGTATAGAACAGTCCATCTACTATGGTCGTCAATAAATGAGACATAATACCTTGATCCTGCCAATGAAGGTTCTTGACTTGGTCCCCATACATCTGTATGTACTAAGTCCAATAAGTTGTTGTGGATGTAGCCTTTGTGGTTGAATGGTTGTCTTTGTGCCTTCCCAATCTGACATGCATCACACCTGTTGATCATGTGTTGCTTTGATATGTTTGGCAGTCCTAGAACACTTTGATCCCTGCATATATCCTTCAAGGTTCTTTCATTCACATGAGCAAGTCTCTTATGCCACACTTCAAGCTCACTTAGGGTTTGAGACCCAAAGTTGAATAGAGCTATGTTCCTGGTTTCTCCTACTTCAAAAGTAAAGAGCCTACCATGCTTCTCACCTCGGGCTATCTTCTTGAAGCCTTTACATGGATCTTCCACAAAAGCTCCATGTTGGGTGAACCTAACTTGCAAGCCTTTTTTAACTATTTGGCCTACACTTATTAGGTTTTTAGTGATAGTGGGTACATAGAGAACCTTACTCAGAATGTTTGTCCTGCCATTGGAAGCTTTGACATTACCAATCTTCTCCACATTGTGCTTTGTGTCATCCCTTGTTTGCACTTCATGTCTATGCTTTGGACTTTCCAAATCAGATAGAAGAGCAATGTTGCCTGCAACATGATTTGAACATCCTGAATCTATGTAGAACAAATGATCATCTTCTTTACCTTCTTTGTGGCTTAAATTCATAAGAAGCAATGAGTCTTCATGTGGTTGATCTTCTGAATAATTGTTGTAGTCCCTTCTATTATAGCTTCTATTGTTATTGTTGAAGTTGTGTCCACCTCTGCCTCTATTGCTGACATATCCACCTCTTCCACTTCCTTTCTGGGTCTTCCCATTGAACCAGCTTCTATTGTTATTGTTGAAGTTGTGTCCACCTCTGCCTCTATTGCTGCCATATCCACCTCTTCCACTTCCTTTCTGGGTCTTATCGCATATGGCACAAGGTTGAACATTCTGACCTTTGGCTTTGTCTTGCTTTGGTCCTTTCTTCTTCCCTTTCCACTTGCTCTTGCTTGCAAAGTTGGCTTGAGAAGTCTCTTCTTCATCTTCTTCCTTCTTCTTGCCTTTCTACTTCTTATCCTTCTTATCTGCATATAGAGCACTAGTTGAATTACCATGATAAGAGTTACCTTCCTTTATGCTATTGTTGGCTTCTTGATTGAAGAGTTTTCCAAGAAAGATGTTGAAGTCTGGAGTCTGCACATCCATGATGAGATCATAAGCCATCGTGAAGGATTGCCATTGCTTATCACTTCGAATGCCGTTGAGAATTTGCCTCATGATGACCTCTTCTTCAATCAGCTCTCCAATGGATGCTAACTGATCTACAACCTCCTTGACCTTGGTAACAAACTCTGTGATGGTTTGTTTAGGTGTCTTCTTCATTTGGTTGAACTCGTTCCAAAGATGATTCTTTCTTGCTTTGGTACTAGCAGAAAAAAAAGTCTCGAGGGCATCCCAAGTCTCTTGAGATGTCTTGCATCCTCTAATATGTAGTAATAGAAAGTCAGAGATAGAGTTCAGTATGTACGACCTTGCTTGAGCATCCCTTGCACACCAAAGTGTGAGCTTATCTGTCTCCTCTTGTGTAGGTCCTCCTTTGGATCTTGGAATAGGCATAACTTCATCACCTGCTACAATTCCATAAAGATTTCTACCTTGCAAATAGGCCTCCATTCTGATTTGCCAAGCCGCGTAGTTGTGTCGATCAAGCTTCTCGATCATTGAGGGATAGCCGTCACCCATCTTGATCTAGCTCTGATACCACTGAAAGAACTTGGAGAAGCTTGTCGAAGGTAGAAAAGTGCGTTTCGAAGCGACGAAGTTTGGTCAAGCCAACCGGCACAAGACTAGCCCTTAAGCTTATGGAGACTCAAATAGACCTTATAGGCATGCAATAAGTGCAAAGAAATACACTATGTACTTTGGAGCATCAAGGAGAATGAGTCGATACAAAACAGATAGGTTCGCTGGTCGACTAGCTCAAAAAACTTACTATCTATGGAAGAGACACTAAACTTCAAATGCCCATAGCGACCAGCCTGATTACACTTAGAGAAACTCCTTTTATGGGAGTCATACACATAGGGTTGAGTGTATGGAATGCACAAAAGTATAAGGAATAAGCAAAATATGTTGTAGCAATGAATGTGACATTCACCGGTGGTACTTCCTATTTTTCAGGAATATGTAGAGATTGACCCCGAGGCTGAAAAACTCAGATTTCTCCAAATCTGCTAAAACAAATGCTTTGACAATTTAGAGGCATAAACTAGACACGTATACCTTTCCAATGACTTATCTTGCACTCAATTTGGAGCTCTGAGGAGAGAGCAGCAGCCTCTGCAAGATTACTATTGGCAAAGAAGATGATGCAAAAAATTGAAGGAGCAAGACAATGATGGTCACAAGTGTATGTATATTGCTTCCATTTATTTCAAGTGATTCCAAGTCTTTATATAGACTCTAGGAGTGTTCCACGAGTTTTACAAGTTGAATTTGAATTCAAATGAAGGTGGGAATGGTTGTTGGAGGGAATCAATTCACTTTCCTACAATCTAGGAAAAGTGAAGATCTAGTTTGATCTACTTTTAGGTGATTTGATTTGCTTGATTGAATGCAACTTCAACCACCACAAATTCGTGGGATTTGGGCTCTATCTTTCTACCTTTACATGTGTAAAGCTCAAGGCTTTTACAACGGTAAATAAACCATCAATAATCTCTCAAAAAATACAATAAATGAGCATATGAAAAAGAACTCTCCAACGGATATTCTTTCGACGCGATAGCCTTTGATGTAGATCAAATCCACCTCAAGCATAGTGTAAGCTTGATGTTCCAACAGCTTTGACCTTAATTGTTGTGGAACATGAACAAGACATATGCTTCCAAAAACTCTACAATTAGAAATATCTGGTTTTGATCCATAAAACAATTCTTGAGGTGCTTTTTGTATATGACTTTTAGTAGGTGGTAACATGTTCATCACATAAACTACCATATTGCATGCTTCAACCCAAAAAGTAAGTGGTAAATCCTTTTCATTTAACATGCACCTACCCATCTCCAAGATAAACATGTTGCTTCTTTCGGCCACACCATTTTGTTGAGGTGTGTATCTATTTGTAGTCTCCTTTATAATTCCCTCTTCTTCCAAATATGTAAGAAATTGATTAGAAAAATATTTACCTCCTCCATCTGATCTCAACCTTCTTATGCTTTGACCTGTTTTCTTTTCAACCAATGATTTGAACTTCTTGAGCATATCAAATACTTCTGATTTGGATTTCATAAAATAAATGAATGTAAACTTTGAGAAATCATCAATAAATGTTACAAAATACTTGCTACCTGCCATGTACTCTTCTTCAGATGGACCCCATACATCAGTATGAATCAAGTCCATAATACCTCTTCTTTGCAATCCTGCTTTTGAAAAAGGACTTCGTACCTGTTTTCCAAACTGACATGCCTCACGAACAAAATCCAAATCTTGCATAGGTAGTTGTGGTAGATCTTCAACTAAGGATTTATTTGCAATATCCTTCAATCTACCAACACTGATGTGTCCTAATCTCTTATGCCATAAATCCAATTGAATTACTTGAGTCCCATTGACCATTGTATAACCTGCATAATTTGGAGCTTCAACTTCATAAGTATATAATCTATTTACCTTTTATCCTCTTATAACAAAAGTCCCATTGTTCTTCTGATAAGCTGCTACTGATTATTGTCGAAATCCACCTTCACTCCATTGTCCTCCATTTGTCCAATTGAAATCAGTTTTATTGTAATAGTAGGAACAAACAAAACATCTTTGAGAGTTACGTATTCATTAAGTGGACAATCACCAATGTAAACTACTTCATGCTCAGTATTATCTCCTGTAGCAACTGTGACTCTTGAATTTGGCTTCTGTAAGTTCACAAACATATTCATGTTATGACTCATGTGGTTTGAGCAACCACTATCTACATACCAAGTTTTGTTGTTTACCTTCCTCTTATGTGTCTTTGTATGCATATGTTTTCCTTCCATGTTTGAGTCTCCTCTTGCACTATATTGTTGTTCTGATGCATGTGGTCTTGGCCTCTTCCTCTTTGTCGTCCTCTAAAACCACCTCTTCTATTTGGGTTGGAGAAGCAATCCCTGGCATAATGACCAACTTTGCCACAATATTTACAAGTAAAGTTACCTTGCTGATTTGGTTGAGTTTGTTGACTTTGGTGACTTTGTTGTATTGTTCTTCCTCCTCTAGTAGCATTAAGGCTTCATCTTCCTCTTGCATTGTTGTTGAATCTTCCTCCTCCTCTCTAATTTCCTCTACCTCTTGATCTATTTGATGAAGTATAAAGAGCTTGTCATGAAGGGCTTTGGTGTGCAGAACAAGAGGAGCAAGGAGAAGATGGAGGGAGAGAGAAGAGAGGAGCGACGTGCGGACATGCATGGGAGCCTCGAAACCCACATAATGTTCTCTCTTGAGGCAATGCTCTATATATGATGTATATATATATATATATATATATATATGTGTGTGTGTGTGTGTGTGTGTGTGTGTGTATATATATATATATATATATATATATATATATATATATATATATATATATATATATATATATATATGAATATGGGGGTAAGGTCACATGACCCTTACATCCCCAATAGTCTCCCACTAAAGGGTCAATGTGATCGTAAGTGGTAACATATACAAAGAATGATGTAGGAATATACAATAATTTACAGGAAGAGTCCGGATCTCTACCCATACCAGATCAGCCTACACCAACCGCCTCAAACAAGGTATATCCATGCACCTCAAACTACTCTAGACTCATATCAATAAGAGTCGAGCTGTCATATTAGGGATGCACCCCTCCTTGGGTGAGGTGGCACTTATGCCACTTGGCATCAATTTGGGATTCCATTATATGGTAGAAGAACTAAGATGTTATGATCTTTTTATGATGAGTCAAGAGGGAACTCTTGAGAGAGTCGCAAGAGAAGAGATCAGAGCTCGGCGGCGGGGCGGCAAACAAAAACATACATCTCTGTGTAGCTTGCACGAGCTTCGTCAGTCCAATGGAGCGAGCAAAAGGATTCTAACCTTATACTGGTATCAGAGCAACTAGATGATCTTCCGCCTGTGTAGAATATGGGAATCGAACCCCTGCCACTAGTATGGAGGGCACCCATCTTAACCAACATGCCATACACACATGATGATGATGATGGATCGCGTTTTACAGGTCCTGTGTTCGAAGCTTCTACTGTCGCCTTCACTACATGCCTCTTTTCAACTAGCTAATGGGCATCCAAGTTGCATCTTTTAATCGAGAAAACACCCAAGTCATGTTCAAGTTTATTGCACATGACAATGGAAAAAGGACATTGGTTTTGTAGATACTCGTCTACATGCAATTGAAAGGAAAGGAGTAAAAGGACAATTTCAAATGAGGATCGAGAACGAATAGGAAAGATGCAAATCGGATGCACCTGCTGCATATGAAGAGTCCACGAATGAAGACCATCCTTTCCAGGACTTGTCCAATGTCTTGATTCCAAATTTAATGGGCATGGAGCTTCATGTTAATCACAGGTATTATTATTTCAATTTTGAAAGGGTCTGCATTTGCGGGAAGCTACGAACGCATTAGGGGGCCAAGATCTTGGAGGGAAATCACATGTATGGAGAGTATGACATATGTATTTTCACCTAGAGTCAAGGATTCCCTCAAAATACAATAAAGGCTAAGCTTTAGGCACCTCCAAAGTAGCCTATTTTTATGATTTTTACATAAATTTCAGGAGCTATTTTGGATAAGTAGCCATTTTGGGAAGGGGAAAAGAAGAGGGATTTAGCTTAGATTTATGGAAATAATCATGCACACACATAGTGTAGTGTATTTACTTCCATATAAAATTAAGAAATCCAAAATATTCCTCAGTATGATGGGAGTTTGGAGCTCCACAAAACCCCCTTCTATCACAGTTTAACAAAAATTTCAGCACCTAAATCTAAGAAATCCCCATTTTGGAAGAGGGAAAAAGAGGTGCAATAGCTATTGATGGATGGGAAAAAAGTATATATACTGAGAGTATGGTGTATGGACTTCTTAGGCGAATCATTAGATTCATCAAAATGATAAGTTACAGAGGAATTTTACTTCCTCAAAAACCCCCCTCCCCGCATTTTTTGGAAAACTTTTAGATGTTAATTTTGGCACCATTTATGAGGCTTCCCATGGATTAGTGCACATGCATGAGGTATGGTGTATGAAATACCATGGAGAAGAGAAAAATCAAGAGAAATCCACACTAAGAGTGGATTAGGAGCTTGCTAAACACTCCCATTTAAGATTTTGCATATAAGCAAAAATCTTGATTTCGGCCTCTTTTGGGGAGCGAATTAGCATGCACGAAGGGAGGATTTGGTAAAGTGAAAATAGGCCCAAGCATCTTCATATATTGCTCTCTGAGATTATGGAGAGAAGTTTTGGATTTGCAGGATGGAAGAATGCTTTTGGGCATCCCAAAAATCACATTTTTACACTTTTTCCAGCCCCTCCAAGAGTCCACTAGTTTGGCATGTCCCGCTTGGAATGGCCATATCTTGGGCTAGAAAACTCCAAATTGGACGTGCTATGGCTCGTTTTAAAGAGCACAAGGTCTACTTTCAGTTTATGAATATTTGCAGTCCTAAAGTGGTTTTTGCAGGTCTAAAGAAGGATTACTAATGCATTTTTTGACTAAATTTGCATTATTTTGGTAATCACCTGACCATGCTTTATGTTTTGGGGAGTGTTCCGATGTTCTCGGACACTTAAAAGTTTATGCTAGGACCTGAGGAGGAAGGTGTAGAGGTCTCGAAGTTTGTCGAGAGCGATTGGATGCATGCAATTCCAAAATCAGACTACTCAGGGACATATATTTTATGCTTCAAGCATTTTACTTTATGTCATGGCATGTTCTGTATGTACATGCATAGATTGGATTGCATACATCAAATGTTGATCATTATTAAAATTCTAAAAGTATGGATCGATAGGCAAGAAGTATATTTTTTGATTGTTTGCAGGAAAGAGGATTGCAGAAACTATATGGTTAGGCAACACAGAGAATGGTTGCCAACATTTGTTTTTATGTTTTTGCAGGTCATGGAATCCATATATGAGTTTATGGCGTGCATGCCATGGGCCTGTCAAGCCCTATGTTGTTGGCTGGCCTGTGTGCCACTGAGCTTATGGTTAATTTTTTTGGGATTCCATTTCCTGGGGAAATGCTGTCGAAATTTTTCTTACCGCATGGCGTTATATACGCACTTGCCTTTAGGTAAGAATGTTATGGCATGGGAACATGCCTGTCTGTAAACATCAATAAGACCTAGGCATGCTTGTAAGCATGTATTTGATGGACCTAGAACCATCATAGTAGTATACATAAGGCAACTTCAGTAGTAACAGGATCCCTATACATAATCCTTATGGATTTAGACCATAGGATTGCTAAGGGAAGGAGCTACACCTTCACCATTAGAAATGTGCACAAGCAATCCTATAGGTTAGAGGAAGTTGCATACAGGTACGGGAGATACATTTATGATAATCTCCAAGTTAGTGAAGATTTAGTTATCTTCACAAGAGTCTCACAGTATGATTAGGAGACTATGGGGTATCATGATGAATACCCAAAGAGTGACTAGTTTCACTCATACACATCACTTGAGCAAGTAGTGAAGCATTTCGGCTTCACTACTAAGGAAACCAATTATATGGGATCACAGAGCTGGGTTTCATGAGAGAGCATCGACGGGTGCTATGTGATTCGAGTGATGGTTAGGAAGGTCATAGGCATGGCACTATCTCTATGGTATAGAGCATAGATCCCTTAGTCAGGAATAGTTGGGGTACCCAATACATATATATGTATACCGGGATCTACAGAGAGGTACCTAGGCTTAGTCTTGGTACCTAGGAACAAGTTGGTTTGGAACAAAAAGGGATATCCATTGTCACATATTGACTAGAACCAAACTAACTAGTTCGAGGACATGGGATTCATTTGAGTCCACTTATATGATTTTAGGATATGGGATTCATTAGAATCCACCTACATATCCCATTATATGGAATATATATTTGATTTAGTGTAGGTATGACACCGTGCATTGGAAGGAGTTTTCACTAGTATGGGACGGTGGAAATAACTTCCCTTTGAGCACTCTTCTTCTATGGCCAGGGAGAAAAGGACTCATCATTCATGGCATCATGTCTCACTAGATCATAGGAGAGCTCTTAGTAGACATCTCCTTAGGATTGGGAGTTATCCTTCATAGTTAGGGAAGATTTATTCTTTCTGTAGAGAATGTGGTAGGTGATTTTATCACCATGGACATCACATACTCATGTTGTGGTTTTCAGGAAGGATAACTCCATCAGTATGATTGGATCGTATAGATCCATGCACAGAGTATGGTTGGCAGAGATAGTTTTTTACTATGGATACACATGTGTTTACGGTATCATGTTACATCATTGCTGGCCATTTTAATAGAGGGCTTTGACCCTTATAGGAATTTATTTTATCCACTCTTCACTACATACACCTTCATTGGTTAAGGGAGATCTGTTCTCCATTTTCATAGGAATATGTATAATGACGGATTGTGCATTAGTTATGGAAGAGAGGACTAAATAAATTCATGAGGACTTAATAAATTCATGAGTTTCTCTTTTAAGCAAAGGAAGAAGTGGGAATTAGCTTAGAGATCCATGAGAGATCTCACTTTAGTTCAGTTGTCTCACTTTAGCTCCTGCTCCTTGAGAGAGAAAGAAGGAAAGGAAAACATGATTTCTTCACAGGAGAAGAATAGAGTATGTTTTTGTTTAGACAGAAGAGGTGTGAGAGAAACATCTCTTAGTCTTTATTTCAGAAGGAATTCATTTACTCTACTTTTCAGTATAATTTTCCTTCACATGGGAGTTTCTTTCTCCACCATTTTGGAAGGAAAAGTATGGAGAACGTATGTGCATGTTCTCAGCTATGGATGAGTAGAGGAAATGGATTCAACACAATCTCTTTCAAAGGGAAAGTGGAATAGGTTCCACTGCTAGAGCTCTTTTCCTTAGAAGAGATTGAATAGAGAGAGAGAGAGAGTTTCACTTTCTCACTTTTAGGTTGTCTAGATAGAAGTGGCACTCTTCTATCAAAGGCAAGAGGGAGATCAGTTAATCATGATGGTTAGATTGAGTCTCACTTGTAAACTCTAGAGAGAAGCAGTTATGCTATTTTCAGTGATGGTCTTTGACTAGATGAGATAATCTAGTTATTGACATTAGTTAGACTGTGAGTAGATTGATGATACATCTCTTTTGAGTTTCCAGGAGATAGAGATATATCTAACCTATAAGGGTACCAAACTCTTAGTTGGTGTTACATCATGAGTATGATGAGTAAACATCAGTTAGGAGGATGGGTACTTAGGGATTATCTGAATCTCAAAGGGAATGCTTTCTGCATTCATATGGCAAACTACAGGGAAGAAAAATATTAGAGTTTGCACAAGTGCCAATAGATTCTCTTCCAATAGAGCTTAGTCCAAAGGTAATGGATGAAAAACCATAGATTTCTTGGTTGGTGAAATGTAGAGATTGCATTTTACTACCATGAGCTAGATGATGGATTTGCATAGTTCACAAGATAGTTAAGTTAAACTATCACTTGTGATTACACTCAAGGTTAGGAAGGCCTAGAGTGGTATGAGGGCAATCTATCATTTAGTCTTAGATGGGTTTGGAGTCACTTGTTGTAAGACTTTGTTTTCTATATTTTAGAGGATTATATGGTTTATTATCTCCATTGTGGTATAGTCAAGCTTATAAGTTTGGCACTTTTACACTTGCTTTACATGCTATTGCTCCAAGGAGGATACATCATATGGACTTAGGTCATTTGGATGATGTTGTATGTTATGGGAGTGATAGTTTGGAAGTGGAGAGTACATGGGAGAGAGTAGGCACCACTAAGACGGTTTCCCACTTTTGAGATGATACTTCTCAAGGGGAAGGGTATGGGGAAACAACATACACAGAGATGACCATGTACATAGAGTACATGTGGTTCAGGGGAGTCTGAGCACTTTCTTCTACCATTACAAACATTTCATTTACATTTTCGAGGACGAAAATGCTTTCAAGGGGAAGGAAATGTCATATTAGGGATGCACCCCTCCTTGGGTGAGGTGGCACTTATGCCACTTGGCATCAATTTGGGATTCCATTATATGGTAGAAGAACTAAGATGTTATGATCTTTTTATTATGAGTTAAGAGGGAACTCTTGAGAGAGTCGCAAGAGAAGAGATCAGAGCTCGGCGGCGGGGCGGCAAACAAAAACATACATCTCTGTGTAGCTTGCACGAGCTTCGTCAGCCCAATGGAGCGAGCAAAAGGATTCTAACGTTATACGAGCTCACATCTGACTGATGCAAGAACTGATGAAGCTCCTGCAAAGCTCCCATTCGCTCTATGTCTGTGTGCGACTTACAACTCCAAGTGCAAATGCTCCAATAGCAACTGCAATGTCTGGTCTCGAGGATAACAACTCGTACATAAGACTCCCGAATGCTGACGAAACATGTGCTATCCTGGCTAACCTAAGTATGTCAGCCATGCTTGTATCCAAGGCATCCAAAGCACCATCATCAAGACCAACATGTCCTGATATATTTGTGTCAACATCTGGCATGAGCAAATCCAAGAATGACTGCATGATCACTGACTCATCAACATCTAAATCAGTCATCCTCTCAACCAAGGATATGTCTAATTGTGCATCGCAAGAGCTAAACTGCTCTATCATAAACTGTGTATCATGAGAACAATCTTGCTTTACCACACCAAGTGTATGATCATGCTCCACATGAGCTAACTGCACAACATCAACACCAAGGTCAAATTGATGATCACACTCTAACTGAGTATCATCATAATGCTCTACATGAGCATCCACATCATACTCTAAAGCATCCAACTGATCATCCAAAGTGTGCTCCACAAGAGCATCCATAGGATCAAAACAATCATGCTCCACATAAGCATCATGCGCATCTATATCATTCTCTACATGTGCATCCATCAGAGCATCTAAATCCTACCATAAATGTGCATCATGGATGTCAATAGACCTATCTATAGGTAGAAAAAATGAGACATGATGAGTCACACGTTGCACATAAGGATGAACTCCCACTGAGACGAGACTATCTCTCACATGGAGTACCTGCAGTGGATACCTGTGCCCAATCCTAGCACCTCAGACAAGCATAAGTTGTCCCAACTGCAACTGAAAATGATGCTCACCAAGGAATGCATAACATCTGCTCTCCTGTAACTGGCTAACTGAAATCAAGCTCATAGGGAATGAAGGCACATAATGTATATGTCTGAGTATAATTGATGCTCCAATAGGTAGCATAAGGCATATATCTCCTACACCCTCGATGTCATATGCCACACCATCAGGCAAGTGCACACATCCACGACTCTTACATGGAATCGATAAAACCACTCACGATGTGGAGTGACATGAAAAGTGGCTAATGCATCAAGCAACCAAGCCATATGTGTGCTATCCAATGAACAAGAGGAATACTGAGATAAACCATATGAGAAAGTGATATCACCATCACTAGCATAATCAACTGCCATAAAATCTCCTGAAACCACTACCTAACCTGCATCACATGCATATCTCTGACATCGTCGTCGCATCCACCTGAAGCAACATCGTCGAATATGGCCCTCATGACCACAATGTCAACATTGAAGTTGTCGATGTGATCTATGTATCACATAAGTCAATGGACTCACATACATATTATCTAGTCTCTACCATAATGCACTACTCGTCTCCTCATACATAACAGACTCATATATAGTATCCACAAGCTGTAACCGAATAGGGGATCTGGCCAATGCATCCATATCCATCCATACATGATTGAGCATCTCATGAGGCCTCTGTACATCTCTATGCACATACATGTGTAAACCTGCACAAACCAATGTATGCCACATCTGATCTTTCCATCTCGGAGAGTCAGTGCCATCAAACTGAGAAGACACCATGCTAGCAATCCAAGAGACTAGAAATGTAACAAGAGACTAGAAATAGTACTCTATCCTCAATAGGATCACACCTGCATATCCATATGCATAACTCACATCATAAATATCTCGCTGGAGAAGAAACCATGTGAACCACATGTCACGTAACCATGCATCTAGCATGCACATAAAACCATGAGCATAATCATGCTCACCAAGTCTCCAAAGTGATCAAGTAGATGTAAAAGAATCCTGGGAAAAATTCGACAGAGTATCCCCTGTAAAGTGAGCAATCAAACAAGATAACCAATATCAAAAGAACAATGAGTAATCTGTCACCACCTATCACTTATCCAATCAAGGATAATGGCAAATACACTTGCCAAAACTGATTGTAATACACACCAATATAATGATGATACACCTCCCACTCAAGAATCAATCTTGCAAGATGGTCCAACCTGTCATGAACAATGTGTGACCAAGTCCAAGTGAATGGAGATAATCAATGATCCAAAGCTATCACACAAGCTTCAAGATCCAGTAGAGCTCTCTTCTAGCATAAAAGCTGACGAAATTTTGATAGCATCTCCTCTGTAAAATGGACTCTGAACCAAATAAACCATGTGGGAATCACCATCTGCATATGCAAAGAATCAGACTGGCAAATGCATATCAATCAATGACCAAATGCTAATAATGGTGACAAATGAATGTGTAACTGAGGCTCCAATCTGGATCATGTACCTACAAAGAAAACAAAGATACAAGTACCAACCAAGATCCAAATGTCAACTCTCATAAAATGATGTGCAACCAGAAAGTAAATCCGTAACCAAGTGGCATAAAGGAGATATAAACCACAATGCCACTATACATCCATTGACAATGTCATGATGGCACTCATAATAACCCATAACTCAAAAAAGAGTATACCATAATGTCATCTCACATGCCAAACACATGACAAAATTATGCTCTACTCTCATATGGAGGAGCTACCACAGTGATCATACATGGATAATGCCTTCAAAATCTAAGAATAAGAGCTTGTACACCAAAAATTCTCTCTGGAAGAAGTTCCAAAGCAAATTCAACCTCCAAGAGCAATTAGGGTTCTTGTGGCAAAAATATGCTGCTCTTTGTTTTACTATTTCAGAGGTGATAACCTCTATATCTGAACTTTTTGTCTTCAGCAAACTTCAATAATTTCTTCTTGGCTATGTAACGAGATAAAGAACACTTCAATCGGAGGTGTGTAGCTCAAGATATGCACAAAAGAAATATTAGCTATCAATTTCACCTTCACCTGCAACACTGCTACTCTGTATTTTGTAGTTTCGATTACCTTGCACTCAGAAGTTGGATCTATTTTCTTCTACAAAATTGTAAAAAATATTCCAAACTACGCATAGCAAGTTGAATCGTCTAATTCCGATTTGTAAAAACTCAACTTATAGCCAAAACATTGACCTGCTAATCAAGTGATTGTAGATTCATCTTCTACATCAGTCTGAGTTTTTTGAATTTTTGGCACTTTAAAAGTCCAAACTAGGTTCTGCACTTTTGCGAATTGTAGCCTTCTATGTTAGCTACACAAAGAATTTCAAAACGCATAAATCCAAGCTTCCTAAATTTAGTTATGACCGAATTAATGAACTGCTGTTGAGAGATGCCGACCTGCACTTTCACCTCTTGTGACCTAAGCTTCCATTGAAGCTTCTTGGACACAAGCCTTCAACATTCTCTGATACCAATGAAGGGCTTTGGTGTGCAGAACAAGAGGAGCAACAAGGAGATGGAGGGAGAGAGAAGAGAGGAGTGACGCGTGGACATGCGTGGGAGCCTCGAAATCCACATAATGTTCTCTCTTGAGGCAATGCTCTATATATGATGTATATATATGAATATGGGGGTAAGGTCACATGAACCTTCCATCCCCAATATGTCATTGACTACCTCTTTGCGAATCATAAGAGTTCCCACCTTCTATGTTGATTTCTTGAGTCATTGAGAGTGTTTGTAAATCTTCAAAGGATGGTAGATTCTCTCAAGTCATGATAGATGTAATGAAATACTTCCATCTTTCATCTTCTCTCAAGCCATTTAACATGCTATTAAACTTTATATCCTCACTAGGAGATGCATCAATAGAGTCTAATGATTCAATAAGATATTTTGTCTCAAGAACATCATCTGAAGCAAGAACTTGTACGTACTTATTTGTGTTTACTTATTTGCTATGTTTTTTTTGTAGAATACTATTTTTCTTATCACTATTATCGTATGCTAATTATTTGATTTTTTTGTTGCAGAGCACGATGAGAGATAGTCCATTGTTCAGTCTACATTCCATGATAGAGGAGAAGTTTCATATCTCAAGAAACTCCTGCTTATCAGATCGTAGCGTCACAATACTAGATCTCTCGTGGAAGTACTCCCATCGATGGCACTTCCTTTGATAGGACTACTTCATCGCTTCATCTAGAGCGTCATTGACACCCCTCCAATCACAATCTCAAAATCGCAGGAAATTTGGTGAGCATACTCAGGGTTATTAGGAGATCAAAACAGCTTTGCTATGTGGTGTCGAAATCGCGATCTGAGCTCGTTTCGGCCTCCGAATGCACTATCAGAGTGCTTGTGTAGGCTATTTTCTCTTTTTGTTCCAAAGATATATATAGGTTTCCGTTCACCAGTATAAGCGTCTCAAAGTCTGCTAAAGGTTTAGCAAAACTCATCAGGATAGTTATGTTCAACTTTTTCAGATATAGATATTTTTTTGCATCAGGGTAGTTCAGTCAGTGGCCATGGCTTAAAGCAGTGATGTATTCCATATGTTGGTTGTTGAGGATAAGCTAGATGGTACTAGTTACCCATTGTGGGCTTATATGGTGCGACATGTATTGGTTGCAAAAGGACTATGGAACATTGTGCAGGGTGTTGACAAACATCCTATTACACCTGCAAATACAGGTATTAAAGCTGATGCAAATGGCATTGAAGATGCTTATATTCTTTAGATTCTTGTTTGTGCTGCAGTTCCTGTTGCACCTACTATAGATCAAATTCGTTGGGATGGAAGAGATGCTCAACCACATGCATTGATAGCTTTGTCTTTCAAACGTGCCATTATTCCTCACATTCGCTCTTGCAGAACAACTAAGAATGCTTAGGATACACTTACCACAATGTACCAGGCTAGGAATGAGGCTCTGACAAAGATCAAGGATTTGAAAGAACAATTGATTTCTGCTAATGAAGTCCTTCCTAACAATTCACTTGTGTAGACTGTTCTGAATGGTCTTCCCGAGTCATATCAGAGTTTTTATTCTACTCTTCATTTGATAATGAAAGGCAATCCAAATGCCTTAACATTTGAAGAGTTAGTTTCTCTTCTATTGCAAGAAGATTAGTCCAGGCATAACAGGTCTATTATGTGTGTTCCAGATCAAGCTTTCTTGGCTAGTCAGAAAAGCAAAGGAAAATGGAGCTCTTCTACGAGTAAACAGAAATTTGCGAATTCTGCACAATCAAACAAGGAAGACAAAGATGAGAAGAAATAAGAAAAACAAAAATTGTTTTGCAAATAGTGTAAAGCAAATGATCATGTCATTAAGAGCTTCCAAAATTGGCTGATAAAGAGGCAAAGAAGAAAGAGGCTAGAATGCTTGTTATAGAGGCCTCTACACTAAAAACATAGTCTGCTAATTTATGCAGGATGAAGAATGGGTGTTTACTATTGTTTGTAGTTTCGACCCATCTTTGCGGCACAGTTTCTTCTCTTCACTATAGCCTGCCCCTACACGAAATATTGTTACATGCACCAACAAATCCTCTTATCCTGTTATGGGAGTTGGTAAGATCATTCTCACTACTACTAATGGTAGTTCTTTTACATTGTCATATGCTTTATTTGTGTCAGGGATCAAGAAGAATCTGTCATCAATTTCGGCCTTAGCCAAGATTGGTTTGGTTATGAAATTTGTTGATGACACATGTACAATTCATGATCTATCAAATGGCGATGTGATTATTGCTTCTGATATTTTATCTTGTGGGCTTTATAAGCTCATAGATCATGAAAAATCTATGAATGATTTAGCATGTGCAATGCATGATTCTCAGGCTATGTTAGATGCAAAGCTTTGGCATGCATGCTTTGGTCATCTGAATTTTGCTAGTTTCTTATGTCTGCAAAAATCTAAAATGGTGTCCTCTTTGCCCAAACCTAAGGCACCCAAAAAACATGTCTGTGAAGGTTGTATTTTGGGCAAAATGCAGCATTCCTCCTTTCCAAAAGATGGTCTAGTTCGAGCTACTAAAAAATTGGAGCTTGTTCACAGTGATATCTGTGGTCCTATGTAGATACCCTCTTTTGGAAACTATCTTTACTTCGTGACTTTAACTGATGATTTTTCCATGCATGCATTGGTATATTCATTGAAAGAAAAGTCAGAAGTATTCATGTGACTCAAACAATTTTTGGTTTTGGCTAAAAATCTATCAGCATGTAAAATAGGCACCCTCGGTTCTGATCAAGGGGGGGGATTATATGTCTTCTAACTTTAATGCATTTGTGGCTGAATGCGAGATAAAACATCAATGTACAATGTCGTATACACCTCAAGGGAATGGAGTTGTTAAATGGAAGAGCATGTCACTCATGGAGATGGCGAGGTGTATGGTCAAGAGTCAAGCTTTACCACATAGTTTCTGGCTTGAGGCTATCATGTGTGCAGCATATGTACTTAACAGGTGTCCCACTAAAGTGTTGCAGTCTATCACTCTATATGAGGCTTGGCATGGTCACAAGCCATCTATTGCTCATCTACGTGTTTTTGGTTGTCTCGCATATGCATAAGTTCCTGAATATCATTGAAGAAAATTGGATGATAAAGTATTAAAATGTATTTTTGTTGGGTACAATTCAGAAAGCAAAGGCTATCATCTATATCACCCACAGACAAAACGCATTCTCATTAGTCGTGATGTTGTTTTTATAGAAGATGCTATTCAGCTGTTACTTTCATGAACTAAGGAGATATATGTTAGCTCCAAAGACATGTATGATGCTTTGATGCCTCTTTTTACAGGTGGACAGTCTAGTGCTCGTCCCAATGAGGCGACTTCTCAGCCTTTACAAGTTTCATGTGATGATGTAGATCATTCCATTTCTGATACAGATTTGCATGATGCACTTGTTGATGCAAGAGCTAATATTGAGGAGGCAAAAATTATGCCAAAATCGATAGTGAAAACTTTGTGTGACAGCAAATTAGATGGACCTCTTTCATACCGTACTCATTCAGGCTGTCATGGTGCCTCTTTTGCATCGGATTGCTATGATATGGTTGCCTCTAGTCTTTGTGATGAGACTGAACCTATTTCATTTGATGAAGCACAAAAATCTAAACACTGCATGGCTGCAATGCAATCTGAATATGATGCTATCATGAAAAATGGTACCTTGTCTTTATGTGACTTGACTCTTGACAAGGAGTCCATTGGCACTAAGTGAGTATACAAGCTGAAGCGTAAACCTGATGGAACAGTTGACACATATAAAGCTAGGCTTGTTGCAAAGGTTTATGTGTAGGAAAGAGGCATTGATTTTGATGAAACCTTTGCACCTACTTGCCGAAGGACTACTGTTCATAGCGTCTGTGGACTTGCACCTCATCATAGTTGGAATGTACATCAGTTGGACATTAAAACAACATTTTTGAATGGTGACCTGCATGAAGAAGTGTATGTTTTTCAACCCCATGGCTTTGTGCAGAAAGGGCATGAAAATGAGGTGTGCAGGTTAAAGAATGCATTATGTGGTTTAAAGCAAGCACAACGTGCTTGGTATGAAAAGATACATGCCTATCTAGTTTCACATGGTTTTGATGAGAACAGTCCAACCCAAAGCACCTTATATGTTAAGCATGCTAATGATGTGCTTCTGATCATTGTTGTGTATGTTAATGACATGGTGCTCACTCGTCCTCATAAGAAGCATATTGCTGATTTCAAGGCTGATTTGCATGCCTCATTGGAGATGTCTGATTTGGGGTATTTGCATCATTATTTGGGCATTCAGTTTATGCAAGAAGATGGTGGACTAGAGTTGTGTCAAACGAAATATATTGACAGATTGTTGTAGCATTTTGGTCTTAAAGACTGCAAACCTATTGCCACTCCTATGGACACAGGTTTACGATTGAGTCTTCATGATGTTGAAGATGCATTTTATGTTGTTCTCTATCAACAAGCTATTGGATGCTTGATTTACTTATGCATTAGTCGGCCAGATATTCAATTTGCTATCTCATAAATGAGCAGGTTTATGCATTGCCCAGCTGTCAAGCATTGGCAGGCAGTTAATTGCATCTTTTGCTACTTGAGTGGTACCCGACCACTTGGATTGTTTTATCCCAAGGGGGATCACTACCACCAGATTTACATGCTTTTTCTGAATCTGACTAGGCTAGTTGCTATGACACTCGTGTGTCCACTAGTGGATTTTGCTTCATCCTTAGCAGCTCATGTATATCTTGTTTGAGCAAGAAGTAGCCTACTGTGGCCACTTCTAGTTGTGAGGCTGAGTATAGGGCAACTTTCACAGCAACTGTTGAGTGTGTGTGGCTGAGACGCCTTATGGCTGATTTGGGTGTTGGTCAGTCTTCTGCCACCACCATCTTCACTCATAGTTAGAGCGCATTGGCACTTGCGAGGAACCCTGTGTTCCATGCTCACACTAAGCACATTGAGGTGCATTATCATTATGTCAAGGAGAGGTTCTCTGCTGGAGAGATCAGCTTGGCATATGTGCCTACACAAGAGAACATTGCATACCTTTTCACGAAGGCTCTGCCTAGGGAGAAGTTTGAAGCTTTCCGCAAACCTTTGGGCTTACTTCCTTTTGTGGATTGATTCCACATAGCTTGGAACTTCCTTATACATGAGTGTCAGCTCCTTGTTCACCACATCACTCCCAGGGAGGATTTGTTGATATATTTAGTTAGTGATGTGTGTGAATACACTAGGACCATCGGGGCACTTTTTCCCCTCATTAGGAGGTTTTTTTTCCCTGACTTGTATATACGCCTATAGCTCTAATGGGTTACTTATCTTTGTACATTCTACTGGTAATACATTCAGTATTATGTGTTGTGCTCCAAGCTTCTTCTTCTTCCTTGTGTTGTTTGCATGCTTCCGTAGACGTCTAACTCCAACAGGAGTGATGTGGTGAACAAGGAGCTGGCATCCATGTATAAGGAAGTTCCAAGCTATGTGGAATCAATCCACAAAAGGAAGTAAGCCCAAAGCTTTGTGGAAAGCTTCAAACTTCTCCCTAGGTAGAGCCTTCGTGAAAAGGTCTACAATGTTCTCCTGCATGGGCACATAACCAAGCTAATCTCTCCAACAAAGAACCTCTCCGTGACATAATGATAATGCACCTCAATGTGCTTAGTGCGAGCATGGGACAGAGGGTTCCTTGGAACTTCCAATGTGCTCTGATTGTCAGTGAAGATGATGGTGGTAGAAGATTGACCAACACCCAAATCAGCCATAAGGCATTTGAGCCACACACTCAAAATTTACTGTGAAAGCTGCCATGTACTCAGCCTCACAACTAGAATTGGCCACAGTAGGCTACTTCTTGCTCAAACAAGATATACATGAGCTACCAAGGATGAAGCAATATCCACTAGTGGACACACGAGTGTCATAGCAACTAGCCTAGTCAGAGTCAGAAAAAGCATGTAAATGTGGTGGAGTGATCCCCCTTGGGATAAAACAATCCAAGTGGTCGATACCACTCAAGTAGCGAAAGATGCACTTAATTGCTTGCCAATGCTTGACAGCTAGGCAATGCATAAACCTGCTCATCTATGAGATAGCAAACTGAATATCTTGCTGACTAATGCATAAGTAAATCAAGTATCCAATAGCCTTCGGATAGAGAACAACATCAAATTTATCTCCAGCATCATGAAGACTCAAGCATAAACCTCCCTCCATAGGAGTGGCAATAGGTTTGGCGTCAAGGCCAAAATGATGCAATAATATGTCAATATATTTCATTTGACACAAAGCTATTCTACCATCAACTTGCATAAACTAAATGACAAAATAATGATGCGAATGCCCCAAATCCGATATCTCAAAATGAGGCATGCAAATCAGGCTTAAAATCAGCAATATGCTTCTCAATAGGACCAGTGAGCAGCATGTCATCAACATAGACCACAATGATTAGAAGCACATCATTTGCATGCTTAATGTATATAGTGCTCTGAGTTGGACTGTTCTCAAAACCATGTGAAATCAGATAGGCATGTATTTTTTCATACCAAGCATATGATGCTCATTTCAAACCATATAAACCTTTTTTCAACTTGCACACCTGATTTTCATGCCCTTTTTGCACAAAGCCATGGGGCTGAAAAACATGCACTTCTTCATGCAAGTCACCATTCAAAAATGCATTTTTAATGTCTGTACATTCCAACCATGATGAGCTGCAAGTGCATAGATGCTACGAACAGTAATCATTCAGCATGTAGGAACAAAGGTCTCATCAAAATCAATGCCTCTTTCCTTAGAATACCCCTTTGCAACAAGCCTAGCCTTATACCTGTCAAGTGCTCCATTGGGGTTATGCTTCAGCTTCTATACCCACTTAGTGCCAATGGCCTTCTTGCTAGGAGGCAAGTCACATAAAGATCAGGTACCATTTTTCATGATAGCATCATATTCAGATTGCATAGCAACCATCCAATTTTTTGAATTTTGTGCTTCATCAAATGAAATAGGCTTATTCTCATCACTAAGACTAGAGGCAGCCATAGCATAGCAATCTGATGCAAAAGAAGCACTATGAGAGTGAGAATGAGTACGATATGACAGAGGTGCATCTAATTTGTTGTCACGCAAAGTCCGGACCAACCATTTTGGCATAGTTTTTGCCTCCTCAATATCTACTCTCTCATCAACAAGTGCATCGTGTAAATCCACATCAAAAATAAAATGATCTGCATCATCACATGAAACCTGTAAAGGTTGAGCAATTGCCTCATTAGGACCAACACGAAACTATCCACTTGTAAAAAGAGGCAGCAAAGTGTCATACATATCTTTGGAGCTAACAGATGTCTCCTTAGTACATGAAAGTACTGGCTGAATAGCATCTTCCACAAAAACAACATCACGGCTAACCAGAATGTGTTTAGTCTGTGGATGATATAGACAATAGCCTTTGATTTTAGAACTATACCCAACAAAAATACATTTCACTGCTTTATCATCCATTTTTTTGCGATGTTGTTCAGGCACTAATGCATATACCAGTCAACCAAAAACACACAGAGGAGCAATAGATGGTCTACGACCATGCCAAGCCTCATACGAAGTGATAGACTGCAATTATTTAGTGTGACACCTGTTAAGTACATATGCTGCACACATAACAACCTCAAGCTAGAAACTATGTGGTAAAGCTTGGCTCTTGACCATACATCTTGCCGTCTCCATGAGTGACATGTTCTTCCATTTAGTAACTCCATTCTATTGAGTTGTATACGGCATTATACACTGATGTTTTATCCCATGTTCAACCAGAAATGCATTAAAATCAAAAGACATATATTCCCCCGTTCAATCAAAATGGAGGGTGCCCATTTCACATGCTCATAGAGTTTGAGCCAAAACCAGAAACTGTTTGAAGCACATAAACACTTCCGACTTTTCTTTCAATGGATATACCCATGCATGTCTGGGAAAGTCATCACTGAAATTCACGAAGTAAAGATAATTTCCAAAAGAGGGTGTCTGCATAGGACTACATACATCACTGTGAACAAGCTGCAATTTCTAAGTAGCTCGAACTGAACCATCTTTTGGAAATGAGGAGCATTGCATTTTGCCCAAAATATAGCCTTCACAGACATGTTTACCGGGTGCCTCAAGTTTGGGCAAAGAGGACACCATTTTAGATTTCTATAGGCATATCAAACTGGCAAAATAGAGATGACCAAAGTGTGCATGCCAAAGCTTTGCATCTGATATAGTCTGAGAATCAGGTACTGCACATGTTGGATCATTCATAGATTTTTCATAATCTATGAGCTTATACAGCCCACGACATAAAACGTCCGAAGCAATAATCATGTCGCCATTTGACAGATCATGAACTGTACACCTGTCATCAACAAATTTCACAACCAAGCCAATCTTGCCTAATGTTGAAACCGATAACAAATTTTTCTTGATCCCTGGCAAAAATAAAGCATTTGAAAAAGTGAAAGAACTGCCATCAATAGTAGTCAAAACGATCTTACCAACTCCCATGACAACATAAGAGGAGTTGTTGGCACATGTGATAGTATTCCCTGTAGGGGCGGGCTCAAGTGAAGTGAAGAAACTGTGCTGTGAGGTAATATGTTTGGTTGCCCCACTATCAAAATACCAAACATCTGAGTCTACTACAGACACACACTGCTAATGAGAAGATGGGTCAAAAATACAAACAGTCATAAATGCCCATTCTTCATTCTACACAAGATTAGCAGACTCTGTTTTCAGTGTAGAGGCCTCTACAACAACCATTCCGGACTCTTTCTTCTTTGCCTCTTTAGTAGCCAGTTTTGGACAGCTCTTAATGATATGATCATTTCCTTTACAGTATTTGCAAAACAATTTCTGCTTTTCTGATTTGTTCTCATCTTTGTCTTCCTTCGTTGAATGTGCAGCATTTACAGATTTTTGCTTACTAGTAGATGAGCTCCATTTACCTTTGCCCTTCTGACTAGCCAAGAAAGCGTGATCTACAACATGCATAATAGAACTATTATGCCTAGACTGATCTTTGTGCAACATAACAGAAACTAACTCTTCAAATGTTAAGGCATTTAGATTGCCTTTCATCATCAAACGAAGAGTAGAAGCAAAAGTCTTGATATGAGTGTGGAAGACCATTCAGAACAGTCTGCACAAGTGAACTGTTAGGCAAGGCATCATTATTTGTTCCTTCAAATCTTTGATCTTTGTTAGAAAACTATCCATAGAATCATCTTCATTAATAGGCTTACTCTCCAATTGTTTTCGGAGGTAAGCAACCAAGCCTCATTCTTAGCCTGGTACAATGTGGTAAGTGTATCCCAAGCATCCTTGGCTATTCTGCAAGAGCGAATGTGAGGAATAATGGCACATTTGATAGACAAGGCTATCAATGCATGTGCCTGAGCATTTCTTGCATCCCAACAAATTTGCTCTCCAGTAGGTGCAATAGGAACCACGGCATGAACATGAACCTGAAGAATATCACCATCTTTGACTCCTTTTGCATCAACTACAGTAGCTGTAGTTGCATGTGTAATAGGACGTTTTTCAACACCCTGCATGATATTCCACAGTCATTTTGTGACCAATACATGACACATCATATAGGCCCACAATGGGTAATTCGTACCATCCAACTTATCCTCAACAGCTAGCATACGAAATACATCACTGCTTTCAGCCATGGCCATTGACTAAAATACCCTGATGCAGAAAAATGACTATATCTGAAAAAGTTGAACAAAACTATCTTGATGAGTTTTGCTAAACTTGTAGTAGACTTTGAGACGCTTATATTGGCGAACCAAAACTTGAATATATCTTTGACACAAAAAGACAAAATATCCTACACAAGTGTTGTGATACTGCGTTCGGAGGTTGAAACAAGCTTAGATCATGATTTTGGCCAAATTTCGTGTAGTTCTGAAACTGTGATCGGAGAGGTGTCTATGACGCCCTAGATGAAGCGGCGACCTACTCTGATACCAATTGTTGGAGTTAGATGTTTATGGAAGCACGCGAACAACACAAGGAAGAAGAAGAAGAAGCTTGGAGCTCAACACATAATATTGAATGTATTACCACTAGAATGTACAAAAATAAAAATCACCCATTAGGGCAATAAGCGTATATACAAGCCGGGGGAAAAAAACCTCCTAAAGAGGGAAAAAAGTGCCCCGGTGGTCCTAGTGTGTTTACACACATCACTACCTAAGTATATCAACACTCTTGTCAGCTCAAAGTGGATTCAACACACAACACATTAGGTGATGTCCCATCGATGCTCAAAGGCTCGCAATGCTTTCAGACAAGGCTTAGCAAAGCCTGTATGGCTAGATGTTGAGTGGGAGATGATTGGCAATTTGTAGCATCATACTCCTGACCAATATTGTCAACAACGAGATGCAATGACCACACATCTAGATACGGTTGGAGTGTCACATTTGGGTAGCAGCGGTTATGACATGGTGCATCACGAGTTTCTAAGTATATTTTGATGAATGAATTTTCTTATATTAAGCATGTCATGTTTGTTGATCTCATGTTTTGCACATTTGTTTTAGTAGGTGGCAGTGTGTTGTCTTTCGACATGAGTAGAGGAGGCTTATGGACATCATCATGGGTTGGTTGCGTTGTTGGAGGAGTTGGAGAGACACGATGCAGTCATTTCACGAAAGTATCTATCATGAGGTGACTTTTTGAACTTGGTTTAGTGTTTTTTAGTTGTTGTTTATAAACATCATTTCAATTTGTATGATTTCATGAATGTGCTTTGTTGCAAGTCTGCAAATATAGATGTTTTGATCCCTCTAGTTTTGTGTATGGTAATGGTGTGCCACAATTTTTGTATTTGTCTCATATATGCTAGTGGTGTGCCACAATTTTGTATTTGGTTCATACATGGTAGTGGTTTGCCACATTTTGTATTTGGCTCATATATGATAATGGTTTGCCACATTTTGTATTAGGCTCATATATGGCAATGATTTGCCACAATTTTCTACATGGTTCATTTATGGAGTATCTCTTTTGTACATAATTCATTTATGGAATATCTCTTTTGTACATGGTTCATGGTTCATTGTGCTCTTGCATATCTCTTTTTATGTTCGACAATGTGTTTCACTTGATCAAATCTTATTTTGGTTTTTGGTCATCTAAACCCTAAATCGGCAACCACTAGAGTACATGTCATGGCATGTACTCGATTTTTTTGGGGCAAAGTGTATTGTCCTTTGCTACACAAGAGCATTGTCATGTTGCTACAGAAAGAGATACTACTCTACCCAAAAAAAAAATTGCAGATATGGTCGTCGGTATAGGTGTCAATATGAGCATTGGTATGCCCAAGGCCATACCGACAATTCTGCTAGGGACATACCGATGCTTTTCATACCAGCATCCATACTAGCACTTATATTGTCAGTTTGTAGGTCAATACCAGTGGGTATATTGACGAGAAAATACCGACACCTATATCGATGTTTATATCATCGATATTTAATACATAATGGTGCTTATATGGGCACCCATACTGACATTATCATATCGATGCTTATACCAACAGTGCAAACGAATTTCCCATGTGTGTTTGCATTGGTATAAAGTTCAGTATAATGCTCATATGTTTTAGTGACATATACTGGCGTGGCCACTATACATGCCAGAGAAATGAAAAAGTGACACGTGTCATCCTCGATCATCACATGTTGAGCTTGAAATCTCAACAATCTACCCTCCATCATGTGGCATACCCTTGGATTAGGGGTTGGGTAGGTACATACATACATACATACATACATACATACATACATACATACATACATACATCTATAAATACATGTACACTTAGTTAAACCATGCTATTGAGTGGCTCACATACTCATTTGATCCAATAGTTGGAGATACACCCTTGAGGTAGGAAATGATGCTACTAACTTTGTTCATATCTACAAATCTACCCACACCCATTCTTGCATACAAAGTTTTCTTATGTCTCCCTATAGCTCCATACTCCCACATCTATGAGTATATTGATAAATGACAAAGAGTGATTTTTGTTTTCTAAAACACATACAAAGATATATCTATATAATCTTACACATATTTATTCATAGATATATGCATTTGTTATGTTCCATACATTTGAAACCACATACATATATGTATTTGTCATAAATACATATACATGAATAAAAAACTATGCTTCATTTCCATGTTCCCATCAAACGTTTCTAAATCACTTGGTTTAATGTTATGTTCTTCTATAGTTTTTACACTATTTGTTAGCTATAACATATGGATCCTTTGTAAAGTACCCTGATTCTTTTCATTCATATTTCAGAGATTATTCACTTAGGAACGCTTTACCAATTATACCTTCAAAATAAATTTTATGAAGATACGTATTTACGTTATACTATATATATACATACACACATATATATATATATATATATATATATATATATATATATATATATATATATATATATATATATATATATATATATATATATATATATGTGTGTGTGTGTGTGTGTGTGTGGGTGTGTGTGTATTTATATATACTTTTAAAAATATTCGCGCTATTATTGCATTTTTGAGAAATATGCAATTAAGTTATATATGTATATTTTCGTAATCATCTAATTTGGTATGATTATATTTGTGTTGAAAATAGACATAATTTTTTTGACAATAGGAGCTTTAATTATAAAGAGCGAAGATTTAGAAGCATGTTAAGGAGAATTACAAAGAATTTTTAACACTTTATCATCTCCTTCATGAGGGTCCACTTGTTTTTTATCTTTTTGTTTTCTAAAAGAAACACCTTATGCTGTGTAAAGGGTGGGAACTTCTTACAGTTATGATTTCATTTACCTTATGATGTCTAAAGGGTGGGGACTTCTTACAATTATGATTTCCTTTACCTAAACAATTAAGGGATTTCTCAATCGACCATTCCCTAGGTAGGTTGTTGAAGTTGGATGCACATCTTTCTTTTTTTTATCTTCGAGAGATCTTCACTCCTAAAGGCATTCCACAATGTCATGGAGCAACCAATCACTTTGCCAAGTAATGCTTGTTTTCAATTCACCTAGCTCTGCATAGCGAGCACTCGGCTAATGGTTTGTCACACCACAAAGCTCTTAGGGCAAGAGAAGAAAAGGTGCCCCTCGTCTTCCCTATTGGGATTGCAACATTCAAACCATGGGGCATACCATAACTTTTATTGGCCTTGACATTGGTCTGAATCCCCATATGGAGAATAATCCACATTAAGACCGCTTTCTTGTTCTTGATGAGGGTGTTATATTCCAGAGATGTACGTGCCTGGAGGAACGAGAAGTTCCTTGCTCGGGGGATAGCCAAGGCCAAAAGCCAGAGAGTTCATATGAGGTACCTACTCATGATGGACAGATGAGTAGAGGGACCTTAGAGAGAACTCTAGATGGTGACTAGATGAGGGCTATAAATAGGTTGGGAGGTGATTCCCAGGCATGTCATTCTCCACTTCTCACATTTGGTATCAGAGGATGGTGGAGAGATCCATGGAGGGAAAAGAAAAGATCAAGATAGAGAGCAATGTCTCCTAAGGTATGGATGGACATCTTCTTGTTTTTCGAGCAGATCTTCATCACCATTTTGATGGCGGCTGTTGCGCGTGTAAAGAGGGGAGAAATCGGATGGAATCCATGATCCGTATACTCGTGAGGCAAAAAGACTTCAAGGGATGCAATCGGAATATCAGATCTGTAATTACTTCCCATTTTAATTCATGGAGAAGCAAACCGATGTGCAACAGCGCGGGTATTGAACCCATGACCTCCAGCTAGGAGGCAGAAGTTCTAAAAACTAGGCTACACCAATTTCGTGGTAGATCAAATTAGCGATTTATAATATAGATAGTAATTCAGTTGCGCCTCTTCAACAAAGAGAGAGAAAGAGAAAGGTAGAGAGAAAAAAAAGAGAGTTAGAGAGAAAGAGATAGAGAGAGAAGAAGAGAATGAAGAGAAAGAAAGAGAAAGATAGAGAGAAAGAAAGAAAGAGAAGAGAGAAAGAGAAGAAGTAGAGATAGAAAGAAAGAGAAAGAAAGAGAAAGGGAAAGAAAGAGAAAGAGAAGAAGGAGAAAAGAGAGAGATAGAAAGAGAGAAGCCAAGAGAGAGAGAGTAAAAGAAAGAAATGGAGAGAGAGAGAGATAGAAAGAGAGATGAAAAAAAAAGAAAGATAGAGAGAAAGAGATAGAAGGAGAGAAGTAGAGAGAAAGAGGTAAAAGAAAATGAAGGACCAAGAGGAAGAGAGAAGAACAAAGGGAAGATTAGAGAGAGAATAAAAAAATTTGAAAGAGAGAGAAGAGTAAAGAAAGCGAAAAGAAAAAAGAAAAGTAGGAAGTAAGAGAAAGAGCAAAGTTAGCATACCTACATTTGCTTAAATGGATGTAACTTTATCATATGGTGTCCAAATTGGATGATTCTACTTGGGATAGAATGTACACTCCAAGAGATTTCCAATGAATGGATGAATGCTATTATTGGATAATTAAAAGCCACCTGTAGAGAGTATTTAATTCTCTGCATACTTCTTCAAAGAGGTATGCTGCCCACTCACCTAGCTCCATTGTTTTGGCCATAACTTCCTAATGGAAGCTCCAAATCAAGAAATTCAAATTGATATCGATTCTATACTTGAAAATCCTTTCTTTTGACTTGTTATATGACATATTTTGACCATTGGAAGTCATCTCTGCACAAGCTTTTAGATGGCTGTTGACTGGCGAGAAACTCATTTTTAGTGAATTGAGTACTTAATTTTGATAATTAGGAGTTTCTAGTAATATTTTTAACCATTTTGGATAGGAATGAATTGATTTTCATACCTTTGCCTCATTTTTTTGCTCTTAAATAGATTCATTTGAATACTTTTTGCATCAAAGTTTATAATTTTGCATTGTATTCTCTTCCAATTTTATGAAACCAACATTAGAATGTGCATGAAAGTTAATTTTTACATGAATTTATCTATGCACATGAAGTTACACTAACTTATGTTGATTCATAAAAGCATGCACATGTTATTTTTGTGTGTTTCAAGATCTTTGTGTAGGTATTGGAGCAAGAAAAGATCTCGTTATGAGGGCGTGTAGTGCCCAACAACATATTTTGGAAAAGTTTCTTATTTGCAAGTTTTTGGAGCAAAGAAAGTGGTTTTCCAACCACTAGGCTGATGCCTATCATTGTATCATGGTTATTATTTGTTTTAGGCTTCATTTTCCTGGGGAAGTGCTGCCAAAATTTTTGTAGCCATATGGCATTATATGCCATGTGAGAACTAGAGTGATGTTGTGTTATCAGAGAGGAACTCTTATATGTGCATAACTAAAAGCATATAAATTGATTGAAGTAGAGAAGAATATGCTTGAGTGGATGCATGCACACATAGATGATATGATTTTTAGAGAGGTGAAGTGCACGATGCATGTTCTATCTATAGAAGATCTTTTTTATGTGTATCACCACGATGAGTTAGGGTGAGCATGAGATATGTGATACAAGTACAATGTGTAGGCTAATTTTTCCTTTAGAAATTAAACGGCAAGGTATATCCATCAAGAACAACTAAGATGTGTTCTCGTCTAGTAACTCATGAGCACATGAATTTCTTCATGGGAATCTATGTACTTGATATAGAATTTTATCTCTAGTCAGCATAAGTTCGTGCTATGTTTATGATCATCAATACAAGTATTGAGTTCTTGTATGTGATTATTTTTTATGAGATCAATGAGAAGCACAATGAATAGAATGACATCCATAGATATTCATTTTCAGTAAAAGGTGGATACTATGTAAAAATTTGATTTTTCAACAAGACGATTTGGATGGTTAATTGGTTTGCATTGATTTAGATGATCATTATATGCATGGATATGACTTGATGTCATAATCCATCCAAGAAAATGAATGAGTATGTCTAGTCATAAGGACTAACATGTCTCATCATTTTTAGACTTAAAAAAATTATTGAGCAAATAGTTAGTGAGGTCCCAGCCTCATAGAGATTTGGATGCTTCTCTTTGAGGGAATGGCCAAATGTATTGAAATTATAGTCTTTTCTTTAAGCTAACGAATTTTCAAGTAATTTGGATACTTTTACAAAGGTCAAATGACCTCTGCACTAGAAGTGCTGCTAATAGAGGTAGAGGCCTGAAGCAAGTGACATAGGCCTGTTACAAGGGGCACATTATGTTCATTGGTAGATCCAAATTGAATGATTTTTGTTGGATTGATAGATGAAATTTGTGCATACAAATTTTCATTATTTTTATAGATTATTTAAATAATCTCTGCACATCAAAGTGAAGCCTTTGGAATTTATGATATGACTAGAGACCATGTCCCCTAGAGGTGATTGGTTATCTTAGCCCAATTACTCAAATTGGATGCTTTTTCTTCCTAATATTAGCTAGACACCTCCAAATAGTGTGTACAAATGTTTCTCCATTCAAGAGATATAAAGAAAATAGTAAAAGTTAGCCTCTGCATATTTTTAAAATATTGTAGATATAGAGGCTTAGTATTTTGGTCATTATGGAAGCCTCAAATGTCCAAATACTATGAAATTTATACCAATAAATTTCGGTAGTAGTATCTATATGTTGTGCAAATCTGAAAGAAATTGAATATCAATTCAGAACAGTTGCTGGCGAGGATTTGCCAAAAGGTGGTACATGTGTCTGCTGAACACATGGTTATTTCATATTGGAAGCTACAATTTCAAAAAATTTTCTTGTAGAAGCTACTCCGGTATAGACCTTATAATATACCCAAAAGTCAAAGATTTTGGAATTTATCTTCATAGTTGAAAGATATTCTAAATGTGCAGCAACATTGTTTTTAGGCTCACCTAAGCACAGGTGTAGCAGAGATAGAATGATACATTTGAATGAATTTTAAATTGTAACTTTGTAAGACCAAACTAGATAAGATTATCTAGATTTGGGCATAAAGAAAAAATGAAATTTGGAGTTTGTTTGATCAGTGTAAGGGCTTCAAAAAGATGACCTTGTACATTTTCAGAGTTGGTCATCAAGTGTTCGACCCTTCCAATGGAATGGCTATAAAACTTTGAGAAAATATCCAAATCAAGTGATTCTTGATCCTAATGAAAGCTAGTTAAAAGTAAGATTTAATCTGCTGCTGTTGAAAATTGTTTATGCAGGAGATGTTGTTGAAAGGAAAAGATTTTCCACAGGTTTTTATGTCTTTTTTTTTTGAGATGGTGTGATCACCATGGGCTAGTTCTGCCCTAGATACTTGTTTATTGATCATTGGTTTTTGGTGACCATTCTCAGTAGGACAGAGGAGACTCTATCAAAATTTTCAGAAATATATATAGTGCCATGAGAGCATGGAACAAGAGAACTTTGCTAGTTGTTCTCATTTCATATAATTGGATTCATACAAGTTGTATAAATTCCAATTTATTGTGATTTAATGTTTGATTTGAGTCACATGAGTTGATATTTGATGCAAGCTGCATCCTTCACAACTCTAGTTGAGTTGATTTATTAAATAGTTTCTCAGTTCTCAACTCAACATGAGTTGATGTTACAGATAGCTATGAGTGATAGAGTCATAGGAATGACTCTGTTCTTTCTATCGAGGGAAGGAAACACTTTCAAGAACACTTCATGATTTCATTATTATTATTTATGGTTGTAAGTACTCACCAATTTATTCTTGTATGTTTTTTGAGAGAAGTGTTCAACTTTAATCTCATACACACATGACACATCTATGTGGGGTATAAACTTTGGTGGTATGGGACATCAAACTTTGTATTCTACCTAGGTGTAGGATGGATGGTATGGGAGAGAAGTCTCTGAGATTGTATTTTTTATATGATTTGGAGTTCATTCATATGATCTTCTTATTATTATACAACAGAGGGGCAATTGAGACAGTCACTCTATATGTGATCGCAAACAAGGCAAGTCCGCAGGCAAGTAGCCTAGAAGCTGAAAGGCAAGGTTTGCACATAAGAACTATGAATAGGCAATTGCATTGAGAAGAAATTCATAGAGTACGTACTACTTTATTTGATATGCCTGAGAATAGGGCACGATTCATACAGTGTGTATGGGGTGAGCTAGATGCTTAGCCTAGTGGGCTATGAGTGTGCACACATCTACTTACCATTTTTGCCAGTGTATTTGGTGGACTCATATTATGGTCCTCATTATATCTAGGAGTGTCAGATTATTACAATAGTTTGCTAGAGAAACCTCATTCCTAGTTGGGAATGATTTGATCATAGTGATGATCAGATGGCGGTTAATCATAAAGCAAGTTTCATCCACTTGGAACATATTGTATTGAGAAGGCGATGGTAGTTCCACTAGTTGGTATACTTTCTTAGCACGTCTTCACTTGGCATGATAGACTTAGTTCCGTACAGTGGATTGGGATTTATTTTGTATAAGAGATATTTTGATCCATAATTTGGATTATTATATATGATAGATTGAGATCTTGGTCCATAGTTTGGATCATTCACAGATGGATATTTTGGTTTATAGTTTGGATCATTGATAGATTATCATCTTGGATTCACAGTTTGGATCATGATGAGATTTTCTTGAGTTTTGTTTCATTACAGTGAGTAAATCTAGCAGATTCACTTGAGCTTAGAGATTAGGCACTATTTGGAAAAGATTTCCATTTACTTTTAATATTTTTCCACAGAGATTGAGGACATAGTCAGATTGTTTTGGATCAACATAGTATTTTCTTTTCATTACTCTAGTGGAGTAAGTGATTTTGCACAATTCTACCATGTGACAAGTTTTTATTTCAAGGAGACGAGAGCAAGTTGCCAAGGTCTTTACAAGTGACAAGCTGTCACAAGTTAGTGGTCAAGGTCTAGACATAGGGAGTCCAAGGATATTCTGAGTACTTATGTTGCGCACATAGGGACTCATTAGGCCTCAGAGGCATTCCTACAGTATGCCTAAGGCAAGGACTACTATTTATTGGTGGAAATGCTAGATATGAAGCAGAGAGATGAGTTGTCTACTTTTTGATTATCTAGTATTTCAGACACCTAGCACACTCTATTCTTATTATTTGGAATCATAGATTTTGATTCCTAGGTTTTAGCTCCTTCTATGTCATTGAGGACAATGATCTTTAGAAGGGGGAGAGAGTGTTATATTCCAAAGATGTACGTGCCTGGAGGAACGAGAAGTCCCTTGCTCAGGGGATAGCCAAGGCCAAAAGCCAAAGAGTTCATACGAGGTACCTACTCATGATGGACAGATGAGTAGAGGGATCTTAGAGAGAACTCTAGATGGTGACTAGGCGAGGGCTATAAATAGGTTGGGAGGTGAGTCCCATGCATGTCATTCTCCACTTCTCACATAGGGGGTGCCAAAGGTCCTTGAATTTAAAATCCATCTAAGTCACTAACACTCTAGACACAATTTCCTATTAAGGGTATGATGATAGTCAAAGTTTTTGCGTAATCTTGGAAAAATCTCCATTCTGTTCCCATTGATCCATCTCAACCCTTTTAGCCTTAGAAGATCCTGGCCAAGAAGCATGTGTGTCTTTGAGTTGTCCTAAGCATCGATCCTATATAAGGCACTAGCCTTCGAAGTCTATTCTTTGAGCTAGATCAATGTCCTCAAATCTAATCTAGTGTCTTTTGTCTTGGTTCCATAGGTGCTTCCACATTCACAACCCTTTGTTCCATAGTTTATCCTCACTTTGCATATTTTTAGGCTCAACTTCTTTAATTCCTATGATCGGGAATCAAATAGAGTCATTTTGCCTGATGCCACCACCCATTTCTAATCCTTATTGACCATGCAGAACCATGTCATCTTGTTCCAACCTTTCCACAAGGAGCACAAAAAACCCCTAAGAGACAGCGGGAAAAAAGAGAACAACAACGTGAGTAAGTTAAGGCCTTTCCAACCAGAATGAGCTATAAGAGCAACAAAGCCTTCCTAAAAATCAACTTGGTCCATGAGGTATTGGCATTGCTCCAAGCCTTAATAATTGAGTTAGCTACCAACTTGTTTACCATACCCTTAATATTTAGAATGCATAATCCACCAATAGCTTTTGGACTTGAGAAAATATCCCATTTAGTTTTCAGCACCCCCTCCTATCAAGATCTCATGTGCATATGAAGTTTCTACAAATTCTTTCCAATTTACAATTTCCTTGTCTGTAGGTCTCCAACAAGCCATAAAATAAATTATCAAAGAGAAAAAAATGTGTTAATCACCATCGTAAGACCTACCACATTTAGTTCTATACCCTTCGAATAACTCAAATTGTTTTCTAGCTTAGGGAACGCCTAGTTCCAAAGTTGGCCCAAAGAGACACCAAATCCCATTGGGATACCCAACAACCAACAATTAGAAAACTTTTCCACTAGGGAGCTCCTTACAACCTTGGTCAAGAAGGAATTATGGGGGTGGACTTGGACGAGACTTGAAAGTTGTTTTCATGTGGTTTATTTTAGATCCTGAAGCTTCACAAAAGATATCAAGGCATTTCCAAAAAGAAGTGATACTCTCAAAATTATTTAGCAAAAACACATTGGCATGATCAACAAATAGTTTTATAAGCACCAGCTTCACAAAAGATATCAAGGCATTTCCAAAAGGAAGTGATACTCTCAAAATTATTTAGCAAGAACACATTGGCATGATCAACAAATAGTTTTATAAGCATCAGCATCACAAAAGATATCAGGGCATTTCCAAAAGAAAGTGATACTCTCAAAATTATTTAGCAAAACACATTGGCATGATCAACAAATAGATTTATAAGCATCAGTAGCTGGCTATGGGACAGAGAGAGCCCATGAATATTATCAGTAAGAACATGCTGGCTAACGAGACAATTAAAACCATCAACAACAATGGCAAAAACATGCTGGCTAACGAGACAATTAAAACCATCAACAACAATGGCAAAAAGCAACAAAGCCAGCGAGCATTCAAAAGCCTTTGTATTATAAGGTGACATCATGAAAGTTGAATTGTCATGATATTGAAAGATGAGAATTCGATTGGCTTGCTTGTACACACACGTGTGTGTCTGCATGAGAAGAAAGTAATGAACATGCCTTTATCTTGTAATAAAGAAGAAGAATATTCATAAAAAAAAAAAATCCACCCACGTCCACCATTTTCTTCTAAATAAAAAAAAGTTTGTCCTTACGTTCTTCTCTCTTCTCTTGCTAAGAGAATTCAAGGCATGGATGGCATGTCAATCACAATGATACAAAAAACTCGAATACGTTCATGTTTTGTAGGTGGTTTGGTAAAGCTTTGGATTTTTGAGGAGGAAGTTCAGAATTCAACTTTTGGGTTGGACATATAATGGTTTTGGCTAGTTTGAATTAATTGTAACCCAATCTACCAGTTGTAATCCAATCTAACCCCTGTTTCGTGAGATACGAGAGGTCTCATGGGTACTATGCTCATTCACTTTATATTCTACTTTCAAAATTAAATCTCCTCTCATGGGTACTATGCTCATTCACTTTATATTCTACTTTCAAAATTAAATCTGAGGAGAGTAGGCGCATGCTGAACCTCCTTTATATATATATATATATATATATATATATATATATATATATATATATATATATATATATATACTCGAATACAACAATGGAAGGTGCATACTCATGTAACTCTAATAACACGTCCATGAAAGTCATGAATGTGGTGCAAAGACCCATTTCGAGAATGCAAAGGACTCTAATAAGAACATGGCACTAAATGAGCAATCCATTAAATGTGATTTAAAAAAAAATCCCTCATTATTGTTTAGAAGAACAACATGATGTTGGACATTTAGGCTTGGAAGAGTAGGTGGACGAACAAACCTCTAAAAAAGAAAAATGATGCTAAAAGTTGAACTCTTTCACGAAAAAGTTCCAAGGTTTAATACTAAACAATGGGCTCGATGTGGACTTCTAAATGTGAAAAATAAAGGGGGTCCTTTGAGTGTGCGCATTGTTCTTTCAATTTTGAGGCTTAAAAGAATCCAACAACATGATATGAAATCGAACAAACATGGTGTAGTGGTAACATCTTGAACCTTTGAATCCAAGATACAATATTCAAGGCCTATAGTCTGGTTTGACTTTGAACCCCTAAATGCGACGATAAATGAAGTCTCTCGGGTATGGGTGGGTTCAGATAGGGTGGCGCCCCATCTCATGAAGGTTGAATTAACCAATCATCACGTTCCATTTGGAGTGAACCATTCACATAGGGTGGAAGCTCTATGACAGTACACATGCCAACTCACGGTACAAATTCATGTTTTTTGTTCCGACCTCTCCATCATGGAACACTCCTTCCCATAATTCATATTGATTTATTCTTTATTATTTTTATATTTTTTTTCTTTTTCTTTTGTAATCAACCAATCAAAAAACAATAATATCTTTGTTCTTCCGTCATCCATTGTTCACATAAGATAATGGCATACCAATCATCTATATCATGTTCTACTTGCCTGTGTATGGTGGAACTATACTATGAAATAATATTCCATCTAGAATCATAACTTTTTGAAGGTTGTTTCGACCGGTTTTTGTGTGAACCCAACTTATGTGTGTTGTTCTTTCAAATTTCAAGTCTATAGAAGAGACTTGATCCAAGATTGAACACGTTATAACAATAACAATAACAATAATAATAATAATAATAATAGTGACAGCAACATGATGTTAATGATTGATTTCACCTGATGTTGACATCAACCATCACACATGCCCTTTCACATCCAATCATGCAATCATCCATAACGTACACTTGAAAGGGCCAAGGATCAAATTCGACAAAGATAAAGGTCAAAACTTAAGCAAAAGCTTAAATTTGGAACCACATCCCCATTTCTAAGCAACGGCTAGAGCCCCTTCGCTCCTTTGGGTTTTTTTACATTTTTTTTTAATGTTTTTTCTTCATTTATTTTATTTTATTTTACATTAATTTAGAGTATTGCCTCAATAGTTTACAGCTAATCAAAGAAAGAAGTTTGCTTTGAAAAATAGGCCTTATTTGGTCATAGCAAGCGCATTGTTTTTTCTTCATTTATTTTATTTTATTTAATTTATTTGTGATAGATAGTCTAAACGTAGGAGTCGATTCGAATTAGGCGAGCTTGCGCCGCTCAACTCCTACATGCTTGCTTGCTCGCTTGAAATGCTCACAAGTGTGAGAGCACCGCTTGACAAGCTGAGGGTGATCATCTCAAGGCAGCTTAGCGTAGACATCAGCTGGAGAGTTCGAGAAGCAAGGAAAGAACAGAATGGCACCATATACGCTGCGTTCTATTTCGGATACGCACCGTGAGTTGAATGAAAAGAAGCAAGCTGTATCAGAAAAACTGAGGGCTGCACAGGAACCGCAGGAGAAAGGTGAAGGAAGTATCCATTCTTCGGATGAACCACAAACGTCTCAACCTCCGCCGTCTGTGCAGCCACTCAGAGACGTCGAGCCCCGTGAGGCTCTCAAAGTTTTTTTTGATCGCATCCCTCTCGATTCCATATCTGGGCTTAAGAATGGACAAGGTCTGTTTCAAAGTTGGCTGAAATGTTTGGCTCAAATGTCTCCTGCACTTTGATGGTTGTAATTCTCTGTATAGGTTCAGATAAGTGATAGAATTAGTTCTACTCACCTTTGGCCATCCTACCACTATAAGACCTAAAAGGAAATGGTGGTTGTATGGGACCCATCATTCTTTTGTAGGTTGATGATACATTAAGAAAGCCGATTACACATTGGTGAATCCAAACAACATCCAAAGGGATCCATACTATGGCCAACCCGAAAGTTGTTTGGAATCCAGACTATGCAAATCGTAGATGAAAGAGAGATTTTTATTAAACATAATCTTCTGCACCCAGAACGTCGCCCATTTATTTTTGGAAGTGGGGAACTTGAACGCTTTTCTAGGAATGATTCGAAGATATTCATTAGCAGTATAAGCTTTTTGTTTTGTTTCCAAGTTTTTCGTTTTTGTTTCTTGAAAGAATTGATTGCGCTTTTTAATTTTACGTTTTGTTACACATGTGACTGAACTGCTGATAATGCTTTCTTTACATGCTCTTGTGTGTGGAAGCTGTCAATGCATCTCACACTGTACTACAAAGTTTACTCCTCATTCATCCTCTCTGCTATAGCAGAGACCCAAATTCGGAAGTTTGGCTTCCAGTTTTTCAAGTGCTTTCATAATAAATGAGCCGCAAGTAAGGAGAAACCAAATAGTTCTTTGAGTACTTTCACTGCAAATGCTCTTGGGTAATTAAGATGTTGTCATTTTCTGAACTGCAGTTGTCGAGTTGGAAGCAAGAGATTGTGTTGGGGAAGCCATCAAATCTTTGTACAGATGTAGAATAATGGGTGCCCCTCTAAGTGACAAGAGTTGTATTGGAGATGTTGGTGTAACAGTCGGGAATTCTCATATTGGAGTGGTTGAGCTCTCCAGCATGGTTATATGGGCTTTAATGGTAAGCTATTGTGCAGTTGTTTAATTTCTTGTATGTGTGTTATGTAATAAAGAAAAACAACAGGAATCCTCGGTTTTGAGCTTTTCTTCATGTTTTGTTAGTATCATAATGCCATTCGAAAAATTCATTGTTAAAAATTGACTATTTTGCAAAGGAGCTGGAGAAGGTTCAGATGGAAGTTGGAAAGATAGGGAATCACAATGTAACCACAGAAAATAGGGTTTTGGAGGAAGCTGATAAAATCCCAGAAGAAAATGGTTTTTTGAGAAGTCTTCAGCAACATTCTACTTTGTGGAACACAAAGGTGATCGTGAACTTGGTTGATCCAGATAAACTCATTCCCTCATTGTTTAAGGGAAGTCTGCACTGCATACAATTTTGTTTATTGATTTCATAAATGTCTCTGATGATGAGCAGGTTGCTTCAATGTCACGTTCATTCAGATGGGTTCCTTTTTTACCTGTCCAGCCAGGGGATACATTTCTTCGTGCATTGCTCCTACTTGCAAAGCACACATTAAAAGTAGTTCCTGTGATGGATCCTATTGGTAAGAAGGTTACAGGGTTCATCACGGAGGTGAGATGCATCTTTCAAATGAGATAACATGCGGATATTCCATTGCTGGTTTAAATATTTTCATCTTTTTGCAGGACACTGCTTTGCGATTACTCTCTCAATGTAGTGGCTTAGAGTGGTTTGATGCGATAGCAGAAAAAGCGTTGCATGAGTTTAAGTAAGCAGATCAACCTGATCACGATATTGTAATTATAGATGGATCTCATGCTAGCATCACTTTTTATGAAAATAAATGGAATTGCAGATTTGAAGATGTTATGAATAACTGATGATTTCTAGGAATGCATGATCTTTCTGACATACGTATGTGCATATGTATGGCGAGCATGTTGTATAATAAGCACACAACCTTCAGAGAGACGCGACTTTTAGAAAGCACTGTAGGCATCATGCATAAATTCAAAACGGATAGATCATTGGCCTTTTGTTTCTCATACATTAAGTAGTGCACAATCTTTGACCTCAAAAGCAGCTTACATTTCTACAGATTCGAAGATAATAAATCTTCCCGGGGTATGTTACATTTAAATGGTGCAAATACAGTTCTAGATGCAGTTTCATACATGTGGGAGCACAAGGCAGAGTGTGTGCCAATTCTCGACCATAAATCTGAAAAGATAATTGGGAATATGCGAGTGACAGATGTATGGATTCTTCTAGACAATGCTGATGTGTTCAAGAGGCGAAGGTTTGCAGTTATCAACTTTAAAGACTTTATTTGGTGTGCTCCAATTATCAGTCTATGTCTCTAATGGAGCAATTCATCTTTGTGCATATAAAAGCTTGGAGCACGCTGGAAAGTTGGAAGATGAATATAAAATGTTGTAATTGTGCAGGTCTATGACCCTTCAAGAACTATTAAGCATAGATATTGAATCGAACCATGCAAGGACACGTGATGAAGATGAGAGGGATGCAATGATATCACCAGCAGCCTTGTACTTGACGGAGGATTGGAGACCGAAGATGTCAGATGTAGCTACATGTAAATTGGATGAGACACTAAAGAAGCTTATGTGGAGACTCATGAGGGTTCATGCGGACTGTGGTTTTTTGGTCGATGAAGACATGCACATGCTTGGACTCGTTACATTACATGACATTATCACTCAGTTTATACCATCTTTGACTCAATTTAGCCAAGCTCCTCCTGGTTTCTTCCTCACTTAGTGTTTTTCTACCTTCAAGCAAAAGATACTTATATAAGGTCTTTAATGGACTGTGATAGATTTGGTGTTGCCAGGACTCATATCTCCTTCCCGTTTGGACTAAGGATGTGGCTTTTTCTCTTTTCATAACTGGGACTAGTGATCTAACCCTACTTCTAAAAGAAAAAGAAGCTCACATGGTCTCCAGTTACTTGAGGAACTCACCCCCTCCCCCTTTGATTGGCATAATCATGCATTTAAGGTGGACACTTATGCTGTGATCATAAGTGAACATTATGTGATTGTAACTGTAAAAGTAAATGTTGATGATAATGTTTGTCAGACAGAAGAATGCAGTAAAAAGTCATCAATCTATATTTTGTGACCAAAGAACTTCATAATAAGCAAGAAAAGTATATGGAGAGAGCTGATAAACCTCCCCTTTTTTTTTCTTTTGGTTAGCGAGAGGATTGCACCAATGAAGGCCTCATAAAAAATGGATTAGATGTTTTCCTAATGGTAATAGGTTACAATCATGCTTATGTCAATATGGATAAGTTTACGGGAGTTCGTTATCCGTATTTCTTAACCATGGTTGTTCAGGTACGATCTGATTTCTTAACCATAGTTGTTCAGGTATGATCTATATGGGTAATGGTACGTTCAGATTTAGTATTACATATGTATGTCTGTAAAAGTTAAAAAGAAGGCTTTCCATATGGTATTCAGACAGTATTCGTACGTTCATAAGATACGATTCACAAATTTTTATGAAAGATAAGAACCTTAGAGTGCCAAGGTTTACTCAACTCTGCTGTAACTTGTAAACAGGGCTTTGTCCAAGACATTCAAGTGAGATTTAGTTCCATATCAGCATATAACATTTTATGTATCTACTATTTAGGTCTAGAGCCCCCAGTTGTTATGGGTAATGTTCAATTGTACTTGTCGAACTTGCAAGTGGTACCAGCATAGTCTAAGGTACAGTTTGTACTTCATGGTACTGTACTTTGTACGTTAGGGTACCATGTGATACAAAGTACTTCAAGGTACTTAGGTGCAATGGATGCAATATTATGCAAAAGAAATCCCCTACAAAACTTTTGATGTATGCCCTTTGATATATTAACCCTTTCTCTTCCAGGCACGCAAGAGCAAGCATACGTGCCTCTCCTTGTGCCAAGTGGCATTAGATCCCATGGTAGTTCCCCTCCTGCCATGTGGCATGTACTTTTCCTCCTCCCCTTCTCTTTCGGATCTCCTTGTAGTTGTAGAATATTTCCTCCCCGTGCGCCTTCACGTTCCCAGAGGCATATCCCATGCAATCTCCACTCGTTTAAGCTGCTCTCCCTCATGGATGCGCACGACTTTCTCCATTATGTTCTCCTCATTTTTGGTGTAAATAGAATCTCTAAGAGGGTTTTTCCCAGTGTACTATGATGGAAGGGCAAGGTATGCCTGTTGATGACCTCAATGAGCTCATCTGCTCCCCCAGAGTCTTTCCGTGGGAAGCGTGGGCGGGAGTTGGTGCTCCCGTGGGTCGATGCCCACACTTGCTTCTCAAGAGGATTTCTTGGTGCTTTCCCTGATCTTGGATTGTGGCTACTATATACGAACTCGCTCTTGTAATTCAACCCATTCTGTTCTTTTGAGTGTACTATCGAGTAGCTTCCTTGTTTGATGCTTCATTTTGTACTTGCATGTCTTATACCTTGTGTGATGTCGTGACTCAAACTTGCTTGTAACTTGGTTGTAATCTTGAAGGTTGACTCTGTTCCATTGTACTTTGTCATTATCTACGGGCGCGTTGTTAATGTTTATTGTGTCTAGTCGTTCTTTGAACAGTCCTCACTGCCCCTAGAGGTCTACCCACCATCATCTATAAATATTGGCACGCATGATGGGACCAACAGGAACACAATGACTTTGTTCTAGTAGTGTCTTGGTGTTTTTTGTGCGATCTATGACCAGAACCCGATCAAGAGTCTCATCCTTGAGTCCTATTCGTACTTACCCTTCCTACTACTATAGGAAAGGGATGTAACCTCCTCTACAAGTGAGATGGCCAATCGGGAGGAGGAGCTGTCCTCATTTCTATCGCTCATCAACATTCACTTCCTCACTTTTTTGGGGGTGGTTACATAGGACCCAGATGACCATATCAAACGCTTTGTAGCATTATGCAAGAGTAGAGGACTAGTTGGCAGGGAGGATGGTTTCAGAGTGCTCTTCTTTGCAACACTGGATGGACTACCTCACAAGTAGCTCAGCTATTCGATGAAAACCACTTCCTAACATGGGTTGACATGATCACGGCCTTCTCCAAGGCCTTCCGTTTTGCAGATGTGCAAATGATATTCGGTGGCCAGCTGAATGAGGCACCGTCACCATCTATCAGAGTGGTCCAATTGTAGGAGATGAGGGAGGCTCCATGAGTATAAAATCGTGCATAGGAAGCTCGGATGCAGAAAGAAGCTCAGATGCAGTCTCAGTTCAAGGACCAACCTCAAACCTAGGCGAAGCCTCTGTCTCAAAAAGGAAAAATAAAGCCACAATGCTCGTGTATAGTCTAAGGTCTTCTAGCTTCTTACCATCTTCCTTGCTTAACTTGACATTTGAATCCATAGGTTGAGCTATTAGTTTGCAATCTATCATGCCAAACCTAAACAACACATCTAGAAGATACTTCTTTTGAGAGAGAGAGATACCTTCCTTCCCATAGATCACCTCAATGCCAAGAAAGTACTTTAGCACACCTAAATCTAAGATCAACTCTCTTCCAAGCTTCTCTTTGATGGCCCTTATCCTTGTATCATCATCACCACCTGTCATAAGAAGATATGCATATCAAACACATCTTGTCATTTGTCTTCTTCATATACAAGGATGGATCTGTATCACTTGAAGAGAAATCACATCTATTCAAGAAGTCCATTAGCCTCTGATTCCAAGCCCTTGGGGCTTGCTTTAGGCCATACACGGCCTTCTTCAACTTACAAACATAGGTGGGATGTTGTGGATCTACATACCCTTGAGGTTGTTCCATGAACACCTCTTCTTGTAACTCACCATTCAAGATGGCATTCTTTATGTCCATCTTGTAGATAGGCCACCTCCTTTCTGCAGATAGGGCTATGAGAGCTCTAATCGTAGCCTTGTTTTCCACAGGGCTGAAATTCTCTTCATAATCCATCCTTGTGTCTGTGTGAAGCCTTTGGCTACTAGTCTAGCCTTATACCTTACCAAGCTGCCATCTGCATTCCTCTTAATCTTGTACACCCACCTGTTTCGGACTATCTTCCTGCCTTCCTTCTTGGGTACTAGTTCCCAAGTGTTGTTCTCCTTAAGAGATTTGAACTCTTCATACATAGCCTTCCTCCACTTTGGTTTGGTCTTTGCCGCCTCATAAGAATCTGGCTCTTGATCGACAATGACATTCATCATGTATGCATAGTGCCTTGCCATGAAAGAACCATATGTATACCTTTGTGGGGGTGTCTTCTTCCTTGTAGAACTCCTCTCTTGACCTTTGGGATATTGCTTCTTGAGTCTATTGAGCTTTACAGTAGGAGTAATGACATCATCAAGCTCTTCCTCTTCTGAGTCCTCTTGAGCTTCCCTAGTGTCAGAGTCTATCTCTTGCAGCCTTCTATACTTTGAAGTAGGGGATGGTATTTCATAATCATAAGTGTAAGAGTGATCATATGAGTGTACCTTAGATGTAAAAGCCTCAGGTCCATTGATTGTGATTGACTCTTGAGGTTGAATCTGCACATCAAAATATGCATACTCCTCTTGATTCGCTTCATCTGTCACGAGGAAGGAGATAAGGAAGAGAGCTCACATACACACACACTCAGATTGAGCAAGGAAGAATGATCTTCTTCTTCTTCTTCTTCTTCTTCTTCTATTACATAAAAGGTGTTGGAGATAGACGTCTGCGGAAGCACGCGAACAACACAAGGAAGAAGAAGAAGCTTGGAGCACAAACACACAATACTGAATGTATTACTAGAGAATGTACAAAGATAAGTAGCCCATTAGGGCAATAGGCGTATGTACAAGCCGGGGGAAAAAAACCTCCTAAAGAGGGAAAAAAGTGCCCCGGCAGTCCTAGAGTGTTCACACAGATCACTACCTAAATATATCAACAAATCCCCCCTGGGAGTGATGCGGTGAACAAGGAGCTGGCACTCATGTATAAGGAAGTGCCAAGCTATGTGGAAATCACTCCACAAAAGGAAGTAAGCCCAAAGCTTTGCGGAAAGCTTCAAACTTCTCCCTAGGCAGAGCCTTCATGAAAAGGTCTGCAATGTTCTCCTGCGTGGGCACATATGCCAAGCTGATCTCCCCAGCAGAGAACCTCTCCCTGACATAGTGATAATGCACCTCAATGTGCTTAGTGCGAGCATGGAACACATGGTTCCTCGCAACTGCCAATGCACTCTGACTGTCAGTGAAGATGGTGGTGGCAGAAGACTGGCCAACACCCAAATCAGCCATAAGGCGTCTGAGCCACACACACTCAACAGTCTCTGTGAAAGCTTCCCTATACTCAGCCTCACAACTGGAAGTGGCCACAGTAGGCTGCTTCTTGCTCAACCAAGATATACATGAGCTACCAAGCATGAAGCAAAAACCACTGGTGGACACACGAGTGTCATAACAACCAGCCCAATCTGAGTCAGAAAAAGCATGCAAATCTGGCGGTAGTGATCCCCCCTTGGGATAAAACAACCCAAGTAGCCGAGTACCACTCAAGTAGCGAAAGATGCGCTTAACTGCTTTCCAATGCGTGACTCATGGGCAATGCATAAACCTGCTCATCTGTGAGACAACAAACTGAATATCTGGCCGAGTAATGCATAAGTAAATCAAGCATCCAACAGCTGCTGATAGAGAACAGCATCAAATGCATCTCCAGCATCATGAAGACTCAATCGTAAACCTGTCTCCATAGGAGTGGCAATAGGCTTACAGTCTTCAAGGCCAAAACACTGCAATAATGTGTCAATATATTTCGTTTGACACAAAGCCATTCCACCATCAACGTGCATAAACTAAATGCCCAAATAGTGATGCAAAATGCCCCAAATCAGACATCTCAAATGAGGCATGCAAATCAGCCTTAAAATCAGCAATATGTGTCTCAATAGGACCAGTGAGCAGCATGTCATCAACATAGACAACAATGATCAGAAGCACATCATTAGCACGTTTAACATATAAGGTGCTTTTAGTTGGACTGTTCTCAAAACCATGTGCAATCAGATAGGCATGTATCTTCTCATACCAAGCACGTGGTGCTTGCTTTAAACCATATAATGCCTTCTTTAACCTGCAAACCTGGTTTTCATGCCCTTTCTTCACAAAGCCACGGGGCTGAAAAACATACACTCACCATTCAGAAATGCTGTTTTAATGTCCAACTGATGTACATTCCAACCATGATGGGCTGCAAGTGCACAAATGCTCCGAACAGTAGTCATACGGCATGTAGGTGCAAAGGTCTCATCAAAATCAATGCCTCTTTCCTGTGCATAACCCATTGCAACAAGCCTAGCCTTATACCTGTCAACTGTACCATCAGGTTTACGCTTCAGCTTGTATACCCACTTAGTGCCAATGGCCTTCTTGCCAGGAGGCAAGTCACATAAAGACCATGTACCATTCTTCATTATAGCATCATATTCAGATTGCATAGCAGCCATCCAATTTTCTGAATTTTGTGCTTCATCAAAAGAAACAGGCTCATTCTCATCACAGAGACTAGATGCAGCCATAGCATAGCAATCTGATGCAAAGGAGGCACTATGAGAGCCTGAACGAGTACGATATGATGAAGGTGCATCTAATTTGCTGTCACGCAAAGTCTGCACCAGCCATTTTTTGGCATAGTTTTTGCCTGCTCAATATCAACTCTCTCATCAACAAGTGCATCATGTAAATCTGCATCAGAAATGGAATGATCTGCATCATCATATGAAACCTGCAAAGGCTGAGAAGTTGCCTCATTAGGACCAGCACTAGCCTGTCCACCTGTAAAAAGAGGCATCAAAGTATCATACATGTCTTTGGAGCTAACAGATGTCTCCTTAGTACATGAAAACAATGGCTGAATAGCATATTCCACAAAGACAACATCACGGCTAACCAGAATGCGTTTAGTCTGTGGATGATACAGACGATAGCCTTTACTTTCAGAACTGTACCCAACAAAAATACATTTTACTGCCTTATCATCCAATTTTCTACGATGTTGTTCAGGCACTAATGCATATGCCAAACAACCAAAAACACGCAGATGAGCAACAGATGGCTTGCGGTCATGCCAAGCCTCATATGGAGTGATAGACTGCAACGCTTTAGTGGGACACCTGTTCAGTACATATGCTGCACACATGACAGCCTCAAGCCAGAAACTATGTGGTAAAGCCTGACTTTTGACCATGCACTTCGCCATCTCCATGAGTGACCTGTTCTTTCGTTCAGCAACTCCATTCTGTTGAGGTGTATTCGGCACTGTACACTGGTGTTTTATCCCACGTTCAGCCAGAAATGCATTAAAATCTGAAGACATATATTCCCCCCCTCGATCAGAAAGGAGGGTGCCCATTTTACATGCTGACAGATTTTCAGCCAAAACCAAAAACTGTTTGAAGCACATGACCACTTCGGACTTTGCTTTGAGTGGATATACCCATGCATGCCTGGAAAAATCATCAATGAAAGTCACGAAGTAAAGGTAGTTTCCAAAAGAGGGTGTCTGCATAGGACCACAGACATCACTATGTACAAGCTGCAATTTCTGCATAGCCCGAACTGAACCATCTTTTGGAAAGGAAGAACGCTGCATTTTGCCCAAATTACAACCTTCACAAACATGTTTTCCAGGTGCCTCAAGTTTGGGCAAAGAGGACACCATTTCAGATTTCTGCAGGCGTAACAAACTAGCAAAATTCAGATGACCAAAGCGTGCATGCCAAAGCTTTGCATCTGACATAGCCTGAGAATCATGAACTGCACATGCCGAATCATTCACAGATCTTTCATAGTCTATGAGCTTATACAACCCACGACATAAAATGCTAGAAGCAATAATCACATCGCCATTTGAGAGATCATGGACTGTACACCTGTCATCAACGAATTTCACAACCAAGCCAATCTTGGCTAATGCAGAAACTGATAACAGGTTCTTTTTGATCCCTGGCACAAATAAAGCATCTGACAAAGTGAAAGAACTACCATCAGCAGTAGTCAGAATGATCTTACCAACTCCCATAACAGGATAAGAGGAGTTATTGGCGCATGTGACAGTATTCCCTGTAGGGGCAAGCTCGAGTGAAGAGAAGAAACTACGCTGCGAGGTAATATGTTTCGTCGCCCCACCGTCAAAGTACCAAACATCTGAGTCTACTGCAGACATGCACTGATCATGAGAAGATGGGTCAAAACTGCAGACAGTAGTAAACGCCCATTCTTCTTCCTGCACAAGATTTGCAGACTCTGTTTTTGGTGTAGAGGCCTCTGCAACAACCATTCCAGCCTCTTTCTTCTTTGCCTCTTTAGCAGCCAATTTTGGACAGTTCTTCATAATATGATCATTTCCTTTACAGTACTTGCAGAACAATTTTTGCTTTTCTGATTTCTTCTCATCTTTATCCTGGTTCTTCGATTGTGCAGCATTTGCAGATTTCTGCTTACTAGTAGAAGAGCTCCATTTTCCTTTGCCCTTCTGACTAGCCAGGAAAGCTTGATCTGCAACACACATAATGGACCTGTTCTGCCTGGACTGATCTTCCTGCAACAGAACAGAGACTAATTCCTGAAATGACAAGGCATTCGGATTGCCTTTCATCATCAACCGAAGAGTAGAGGCAAAACTCTGATATGAATCAGGAAGACCATTCAGAACGGTCTGTACAAGTGAGCTATCTGGTATAACCTCATCAGCAGAAATCAATTGTTCCTTCAAGTCTTTGATCTTTGTAAGAAAACTGTCCATAGAATCACCTTCATTCATGTGCTCACTCTCCAACTGTTTTCGGAGGTAAGCAATACGAGCCTCATTCCTAGCCTGATACAAAGTGGTAAGTGTATCCCAAGCATCCTTTGCTGTTCTGCAAGAGCGAATGTGAGGAATAATGGCATGTTTGACAGACAAAGCTATCAATGCATGTGCCTGGGCATCTCTGCCATCCCAACGAATCTGCTCTGCAGTAGGTGCAACAGAAATAGCAGCACGAACAGGAATCTGCGGAATATCATCTTCGACACCATCTTCATCAGCTCCAACACCTGTATTTGCAGTACCTGTCGTTACAGGTGTAACAGGACGTCTTTCAACACCCTGCACAATGTTCCACAATCCTTTTGCAACCAGTACATGTCGCATCATATAAGCCCATAATGGGTAGTTGGTACCATCCAACGTATCCTCAACAGCCAACATACGGAATACATCAATGCTTTCAGCCATGGCCGGTGACTAAAATACCTTGATGCAGAAAATTGACTGTATCTCAAAAAGTTGAACAGAACTGCCCAGACGAGTTCTGCTAGACCTGTAGCAGACTTCGAGATGCTTAAACTGGCGAACAGAAACTGGTATATACCTTTGGCACAAAATGACGAAATAGCTTGCACAAGCGCTACGATAGTGCGTTCGGAGGCCGAAACAAGCTCAGATCGCGATTTCGGCACCACACAGCAAAGCTGTTTTGATCTCGGAAACACCCTGAGTATGCTCACCAAATTTCGTGCGAATCTGAGACTGCAAACGGAGGAGTATCGACGGCGCCCTAGAAGAAGCGACGACCTGCTCTGATACCAATTGTTAGAGATAGACGTCTGCGGAAGCACGCGAACAGCACAAGGAAGAAGAAGAAGCTTGGAGCACAAACACACAATAGTGAATGTATTACTAGAGAATGTACAAAGATAAGTAGCCCATTAGGGCAATAGGCGTATGTACAAGCCGGGGGAAAAAAACCTCCTAAAGAGGGAAAAAAGTGCCCCGGTAGTCCTAGAGTGTTCACACACATCACTACCTAAATATATCAACAAAAGGAATGTACAAGAATGACCTAAAAAACAAGAATGCAATAAGTGCAATATATAAAGATTAGTACATAAGGAAAAATCTAATGTCCGCAAATGAGTGAGTTGGCAAGAAACAAATGTGCCATCACTCTCGGTAGATAAATCTAGTAGAGCTCACTGAGGTATCCCTGACATATACCAACCTGACCACTATACATGTCAGAGAAATGAAAAATGGATACGTGCCATCCTAGATCATCATATGTTGAGCTTGATATCTCAACACTCCAATGTCATATCCTCTAATCCAAGCATCTTCCGAAACTTCTTCAGCTTCTCTGCTCCAAGTGCTTTAGTGAAAATATCAGCAACCTGCTCATCTGTTCTCACATAAAAAAGATCAATATCACCTGTTAATGCCTTCTCTCTGATGAAGTGATAATGTACATTGATATGCTTTGTTCTAGCATGAAAAAAAGGGTTCTGTGCTAACTATATGCTGTTAAGATTATCACAATAGATGGTGATAGGCTTTTGCACTTCCACACCTAAATCTGCAAGTAGCATCTCTAGCCATGATGCCCCACATGCTTCCATTGCAACACCTCTATACTCAGCCTCTGTACTTGACAAAGCAACAGTGGGTTGCTTCTTGCTGCTCCATGTAATAGCCGCACTCCCAAGTGAGTAGAAACCCACTAGTAGATCTTCTATTTGGAATGCTACCAAACCAATCGGCATCGGTGTATACATGAACCTGCAAATCTACACCAGCTTCATAAAACAATGCATAATCCAAAGTAGCACTCACATAACGTAGAGTGCGCCTCAAAGCATCCAAATGTGACTCCCTAGGAACCTACATAACTTGACTTTCAAGTCCAACAGTGTAGCTAAGATCAGGCCTCGTAATTGTGAGATATATCAAGCTTCCCATAATTTTCCTGTACATAGTAGCATTTTCCAATGCTTCACTTGATGTAGTATCTAACCTCAAATTCTGATCTAATGGCATGGAAATTGGCTTGCAACCAACCATACCATACTTTTGCAGCATATTCAAGGCATATTTCCTTTGTGACATCCATATACATGTTTCTGTATGTATAAACTCAATGCCCAAGAAATAGCGCAGCACACCAAGATCTTTCATGTCAACTTCTTGCATAAGAAGTTGCTTTACCTCTTTAATGCTTTCTTCATTATCACTACCTATAGTCAAGTCATCAACATAAATAGCCACAATTGTTATGCCATCATCACCCTTCCTTGCATATAGTGAATGATCTACATCACACATGGAAAACCCAATGGTGGTTAAGTAATCATCAATCCTTGCATGCCATGCACGAGGAGCTTGCGTCAACCCATACAAAGCCTTTTGCAATCCTTTTATTGTAGCTAATGCAACAAGTGTTCTCTCAGTATACATTTTAGCTACAGGGCTGAATGTTTCCTCATAATCGATGCCATATGTCTGTGCGTATCCTTTTGCTACCAATCGTGCTTTTTACCTGCTTATGCTACCATTAGCATTGTGCTTTACCTTGTAAACCCACTTGCAGCCTATGGGTTTCTTTCCTTGTGGCAATGGAACCAGCTTCCATGTTTTGTTTCCATAAAGTGCAGCCATCTCCTCATCCATAGCTTTTTCCCAATCTGCATTTCCAATTGCATCTTCAAAACAAGAAGGTTCAACAACTTGTATTACCTTGGTCATGTAGGGAGAATGAAAAGCCATATAATTGTCATACGTCAATCGTTGCACTAGAATTCCGCATCCTCCCAGATCTTCTTGGTCTTCTCCTTGTATCATCTACATGTGTCTTTCTTATTCTTGGAGTCTTCACAGAGGGCAATCCAAGTTCCTCACCAAGAATCTTTTATGAACTGCTTGAATCTCCATCAACGTCTTCAAAACCTGCACATGTTTTACTACCAGCAGAGAGCTTTTCTTTACCTTTCTTGGATGTATTTGATGAATTTTTGGGACAGAAATCTCCATGCGATCTTCCACTCCATGGATTTGAGTTGGAACTATTGCTTGGTGATGCATCTGGTCCACTCAAAACTTGAGATGCTGCACTTGATTTTTTAGCATTTTCTTTGTCATTTGGTTCAAGATTCAGTACTTCTTTGGCATCTGCATAGAAGCTTGACATTTCATCAAATGCAACATCTCTGCTCACCTTCACCTGTCGTGAGTGGGTTATAACATTTATATCCCTTTTGCTCAAGGGAGTTTCCAATGAAGACACATTTTTCTGCTTTTGGATCAAGCTTCATCCCCAACTCATCTAGAACATGTACATATGCAATACAACAAAAGAATTTCATATGTGATAAGTTTGGCTTTTTACCTGTGAACTTCTCTTCAGGTGTAACTTGATGTACAATAGCAGTTGGAGTTTTGTTCATGATGCATACAGCTGTATGCACAACTTCTGCCCAATGACAATGAGTCATATTCTTCTTAGCCATCAAGGCTCTTGCTATTTCTACACTATGTCTATTTTTGCATTCATCAACTCCATTTTGTTGTGGTGTGTACCTGCATGAAAATTGTCGTTGAATTCCATGACTTTTTAGAAAATTGCTAAACTCATTTGACATGTATTCACCTCCTCCATCAAATCTTAATGTTTGAATATACTTCCCGGTTTGCTTTTCCACCATAGCTTTAAAATTTTGGAAGTGAGTGAATACCTCACTCTTCTCTTTCATGAAGTATACCTACACTTTCCGTGTATGTTCATCAATGAAAGCAACATAAAACCTGCAACCACCCATAGATGTGGTCTTTGCAGGACCCCAAACATCTATGTACTATTTCTACCAGATTCTTACTAACATGCTTGTCATGCGGAAACGATGATCTTGACTGTTTACCAAATTTACATGTTGCACATACCATTTGCATTTCTACAATCTTGAAATTTGGTAGTCCATGGACAATCTCATTTGACTGCATCAATTTCAGCCTTTGCAAGTTTGCATGTCCAATCGGTTTGTGCCACATCTCTATATCTGCAATAACTCCTCTACCTTTTGCAAGCATGGCTGCATTCATTTCATGAATTTTCACATTTAGGTGAACATCCTACCCACTTTGTTTCCTTTGGCAATCAATCTTCCATCTTGTTTGTACTCTTCTACATATAACCCATTGACATTGAACCTGACTTGTAATTCCAGGTCAACCATTTTTCCAACAGAAACCAGATTCTTTGTTATGTTTGGAAGATGCAGGACATCAACAAGATGTTTTACCTTTCCATCTTCCATATATAGTGCTATGTTTCCTATATGCTTGATAGGGTGTGATGTGCCATCACCTATAACAACATATCCAAGAACCGACAATTTCTACAAAGTACTAAACCATTCTGCATGACTAGTCATGTGATTTAAAGCACCCGAATCAACATACTAGACATTATCATTCGATTTTGAAACACCAACAGACATCATATTCATCATGTGATGTTGAACCATGAACAACTTCTCAGAATCATCTACACTTGTGGATGCATAGTTGTTTTGCTGCCTTCTGTTATTTTGATTCTTCAACCTGCAATCATATTCAAAGTGTCCATGTTTACCATAATTCCAACATCCTTTACTGTCATTACCTGAATCATTTCTTTGGAAATTTTTGTGACCTCTTTGGCTCCTCCTTCCTGGAAACTATCCTCTTCCTCCTGGATGATTCTATTGTTGACCTTGGTCTTCGTTATTGTATCCTCTTCTGCTTCCGAAGCCTCTATCTCTGCCTCTTCCTCTTCCAGAGTAGAATACCTGCTCAGAACTTGGTTTTCCTTGGGAGTTTGAATCCTCACCAAGGTTATTTTGCAATAATCAGCATAGATACAAGATCATCAAAATTCAAAATATTTTCCCTGAACTGTATAGAAGTCCTGAACTGCTTATATGTCGCTCCTAAACCATGAAGGCACACTTCCACCTTATCATCATCATCTACGATGCCAATAGATGCAAGTGACTCATATGCTTTTGATTTTCAGAGTGTAGTCACTTACCGACATGCCCTTTTTCTCCAGTGTATGCAACTCGTTCTTGAGTTGCAATTTTCGTGCCTTTGTATTGGTCTCATACAATGTGACCAAACTGTTCCAAGCCTCTTTTGGAGTCTTGGCATCATGTATGTGCCCAATCATGCTATCCTGTATGCTAACAAATAGCTAATAGATTACCTTTCTTGCTTCTTGATTCCATTCTTCATATGCTCTTAACTAGTCTGCAGTCCGATTCCTCTCTGATAATTGCGCAGAGTTTTCATTCTCTGCTTCGGTGTACTTCCAGTAGCCTTTTCCCATAAGGAAATTCGTCATCCTCAATCTCCAAGCATGGAAGTTGTTCTTGTCCAGCTTATCGATCATAAGTTGAATCACTCCATCTACGTTTTTCATTTCTGTAGCAATTCACAACACTGCAAAACACTACAAGAAGCACTTCTACTTGAACACTATCGCACTATGAAGTGATAGTTCAATATCAGAAAAACACAGTTTTCATGTATCCATAGTACACGGAATCTCTTGAAATTCTGGATCTCGAATGTATGAGTGTTTCCGAACAAGACGCAAGTCACAATTTTGCAAACTCACTTGGTTTTTATGTGGGGCCCACCTTGCGGGCTCAAAATGGAGGTCGAGATGGCTCCGAAACTTTGATCTAGCAAAAAGGGTGACCCTAAAGGGATAACTATTGAAAATATTTTGATGTCTTCTACCTTCATGCCAATTTTCATAGTAATCTGAGGTTGTTTGTGAATCGCGCTTTCTCCATGCCTTCTCGAGTACTCTTCACCGTTGGCCTTCTCCACGAGCTCTCTACAGCCACAGTAGCTCTGATACCATGTCATGAGGAAGGAGATAAGGAAGAGAGCTCACATACACACACTCTCACAATGAAAGAGGAACATACACTCAGATTGAGGCAAGGAAGAATGATCTTCTTGTTCTTCTTCTATTACATAAAAGGAATGTACAAGAATGACTTAAAAAATAAGAATACAAAAAGTGCAATATGTAAAGATCAGTACATAAGGAAAAATCTAATGTCCACGAATGAGTGAGCTGGCAAGAAAAAAATGTGCCATCACTCTCGGTAGATAAATCTAGTACAACTCAATGAGGTATCCCTGACATATACCAACATGACCACTATACATGTCAATCTCAACATAATCCAACTTTGCCTTGCCCTTGTCTCCATACCAAGACCTTGAATCATCAAACTCAACATCTCTTGACACATATTTGTAGCACTTGTAACCTTTTTGCTCATTTGAGTATCCACTGAACACACATTTCTCATTCTTGGGCTCTAACTTTGTTCTCACTCACTAGGAACAAGAACAAAGCATACACATCCAAATACCTTGCGGTGCTCCATGGTCAGTTTCTTGTCATAATGGACCATGTGGAGTCAAGTTGTGCACACCACTTGTTGGAACCCTATTTATCAAGTAACAAGCTGTATTCACAACCTCAACCCAATAAGAGAATAGTAACATACCTTGACTCATGAGACATCTAGCTATCTCAACCAAATGCCTATTCTTCCTCTCTACAACACCATTTTATTGAGGAGTGTACCTACATGTAAAGTGCCTCTTTATGTCATTTTCTTGCAAGTACCTTGTGAATTCCTTGGACAAATACTCTCCCCCTCCATCTGACCTTAGTGTCTTGATGTGTGCGTCACATTCTTTCTCAACAAAGGACCTAAACTTTTGAAAGCATGAAAACACTTCTGATTTTTATTTGATAACATATAGCCATACCTTTCTTGAGTGGTCATCAATGAAAGTGACAAAGTACCTAGCTCCTCCCAATGAAGCCTCTCTACTAGGGCCCCATACATGTGAGTGTATAAGCTCCAAGAGCTTAGAGGATCTGTACTCACTCTTTGGAAATCGCTTCCTTGCTTGATTACCTAGCTGACAAGCATCACAAAGCTCATATAGACCTTTGCCTTCAAGATTTGGTAGACTAAACTTGCTTTGCACATGCTTTTTAACTTGGGAATATTTGGTATGTCCTATCCTCTTGTGCCCAAGACCAATCTCTGCGATCCTTTTGTTACCAATCATCACATAACATACCTTGTTGTGTGTAGGAGCAACATCTAGTGTGAACAATCTGCCTTCTTTTCTTCCCTTGACAATGACCTTCATCCTTGCTTTAGCATGCATCCTTTTGCATCAAATATAACTTGCATACCTCTCTCTACCATCTTTCCTACAGAGATAAGGTTCTTGGAAATAGATGGAACATGGAGCACACCTTTAAGATTCTTGACGGATTTACCTTCACCTAGCTTCGCATCTCCCACATGTGTAATGGGATGCTCGGTGTCATCTCTTGTCTCCACACAATCTTTTGAGCTTGGGAATTTCATATGAACAAAATATTCCTCCATACATGACATGTGATTAGAGCATCCAAACTCTATATACCACTAGTGTAGCCATGTCTCATGGCTAGGAGGGTCTCCTTCTCATCATCCTTATTGGAGTTGTTAACATAGTTCCCTTGCGCCTTCTTCTTCTTGCCTTTGTCATCCATCAACCAAAAATTTGAAGAAATATGATTCTTCTTACCACATAAAAAAAGTTTTACCTTGATGAAGGTTGTTCTTCCCTTTGCCATTCTTGCCCTTCCTTGAAGATGATACCTTGCTATCTCCTTTTGAATCTGAACCTTCTTCCTTTGGATGCTTCCACTTGCTTTTTCCTCCTTTCCTCTTCTTTCCACTCTTGCCTTTGCCTTTTCTAGCATATAGGACCTATGAGTGACCATCCTTCTTGGATGTGCCTCCTATGGCAACCTCTTCTGCCACTAGATGTGGGATCGACTCCTCAAGAGTTGGTAGAGGATTTCTATACAAGATGGTAGTAATAAGGGGTTTCCACTTGTCTTCCCCTCTCAAACCATTGAGAGTAATCTGCACAAGGTCTTCCTCATCTACTTTGTAGCCAATGGATGCCAATTTCTCCCTCAACTCCTTCACCCTCAAGGTGTAGTCAACAATAGATTGACCACTACCCTTCTTCAAAGAATGGAGTTCATTCTTAAGCTACATCTTTTTGCTTCTTGTGGAAGTGGAATATATCTTCTCTAAGGCCTCCCAAACATCTCTAGCATAATCAAACTTTGACATATGACCAATCATAGTGTTAAAGATTACATGTGATATGTAGAAGATAGCTCTCCTATTCCTTTCCTCCAAATCCTTCAACATCTTCAATTCTTGATTGGTGATCTTTGGATATTTGGGATCCACATTGGGCTCATCTTCATCTCCACACACAATAGGCCATAAACCTTTTCTCATGAGGTAGTTCATGACTTTGAACCTCTATGGCTGATATTTGTCCTTCTCAAGCAACTCCACTTTTTGACCTAGATTTACCATAATGAATAAGAAATTAAGGTTACACAGAAATATACCTCTTAGCCTTGATGTCCAAGCTTTGGATGTTTCCTGATTTGATACAAACTAATGGAGTTTAATCCCTCATATTTGCACACTATAAGTGAAATGAAAACCCAATACCTAGGTCCCTTCATACACCTTTTTTGCCACCCTACAACAAACTCTGATTCACCTGCCTTACAATAATCCAAATCACCTAAGCTTTTAGCCACACTTATTATGGTTTAAAATCTATCTAACAAGCTATAGGATACCTCAAATGGATCTGTTTAGGTTAGTCAATAACTCTGTACAATACAAACTATGCATAGATGTAGGATATGCAAAAATTAGGGTTATAGAGATACACCAATTTCTCTACACACAAAACTAATTTCAATCAGGACTCTTACGAAAAGTAAGATCGATATATAAGCTACATAATGCACTTTAAATATCTTGAATTGGATGTGTACAAGGAGGTACAACTATTATAAGTAGACTATGTCTGTACCTACAAGAGACTAGAGGGTGTATGGGCTTGATAGCTCCTCCTTGCTCCTCCTCTGTGCATGTAATGTCCTTGTCTGCATTTTTCCTAGCTTGGGCTATTGCATTTTAACTCCTTGAGCCTTGGATGACTCTCTCCTTGAGCTTCCTTGAGTATATGTCTCTTGGCCTTCAATGACCTTTAAGATTTCCACACATTTGGTGTCTCTTCACCTCCTTTTGTAGCTTTTGGATGCTTCTCCCAACTTTTTTCTACCTTAGGACTGCCTTTCCCAACCTTTAGACTACCATAAGTGATCTAAGTCATCACTTTTGTCCACATTAAGGTCTTTTGACCTCTTTGTCCACCTAGAGCTTGCATAGTTCACATTTTCAACATTACCAAACCTCTCCTTTGCATATCCTTTGGCTTTTGAAGGTGTATGTGGCTGATCCTCTTGTGCCGCAAATCCACCTGAGCTAATTGCTTGTTGCCAAATGTCAAATAGACCGTATCTAATGAGGGTGTTCTTGCCTCCATGGTGAATATCCTTCCTTCTTTCTTTCTTTTAGCCATCAGCTTGTAGCCTTGCGTCAGATCTTCCACAAGGCCTCCTTTATAGGTGAACTTGACTACATATCCTCTTTCAACCATCTTTCCAATTGATACTAGATTCTTCTTGATTGTGAGTGCATGAAATACATCTTTGAGACACTTTGCATTTTGATTTTCATCCAAAGAAACACCACCTATGTGTGTGATCCTATGCTTGGTGTCATCCTCTATTTCTACATGCCCTTGTATGCTTGATTTATGAAAGCTAAAAAAAAAAATCCTATTACATCTCATGTGATTTGAACATCTGTTATCGATGTACCATGTGGTGTCTATGCCTTCTTTCCTACGACTTCTTTGCATCATGGCTAAAATATTATCATTCTCTGATGTATTTGAAGTATTTGCAAAGTTACCTCGATTCTTCTTGTAGCTTCCTTGGATGTCCTTTGAATAGCAGTCCCTTGCAAAGTGGTTCAGCTTGCCACAATTGTAGCATTCCTTTGTGTAGCCCTTCCTTGAATTGAACTCCTCTTCCTCTAGCTCTTTGTGTTCCCCTTGTTTCATAGATTTTACTCAAACCTTCTTGACCATTGCTTGATCTTCCTCTACCTTTGTATTTTCCATTGTTTCCACCTCTCTTTTCTTTGCCTTTACTCAGATAAAAGACTTGGGCATCATTTTCCTTTGAATGACCTCCATTGAGGTTCGTCTCCACGATCACCATGAGTGTGACTAATTGCTCAAAATCTGGTAATGATTCCTTCACATATATTCAAGTAGTGAATGGCCTCCGTTTGTCATCATCCCTCAACCCATTTAGTATATGAGTTACCAAATCATCATCGTCGGTGGAGCTACCTATTGATCTTGGGGCATCTGCAATCTCTTTTACCTTGAGGATATAATCATTGATGCTACTATTTGAAGCTTTCCTTAAGTTTTTAAACTCATTCTTGAGTTGAATCCTTTGTGCCTTTGTGGAGATGGAGTAAAAATTTTCCAAAGCCTCCCACACTTTCTTGGATGTGACCAATAATGCTATTACTAATGTGTTGAGATAAGATGAATATGGATCTTCTATCTCTTTCAATCCACTCGTTCATCTTCTATCTCTTTCAATCCACTCGTTCAATTCCCTTTTTTGTGCTTGAGTGAATAGATCTTCATATTGAGGCGTAGGCTTAGGTCCACTAACTAATCCCCATAGTCCCTTGCCCATGAGGAAATTGCTAACCTAAAATCTGCATGGTTGGTAGTTTCCTTTCTCCAAGTTCTCTATTTGAGTAGCATACTCAACCATCGCTTAAGATTCTATGATTCCTAAGCTTCCCTTGAGTGTGATGGAATACTAAAAGCTCAAAATAATTACCTTATTATAGCTTCCTCTCTTGATATGTATTGAGGAGTTTGCTCTTAACTTGAAAATCCACTTCTAAATATTGATGTAGCTTGCAATTCTGATACAAGTCGAGAGCTTTAACAACTTCAAATGGTTGCGTTGACCTCCTTCAAAAGTCCCAAATGCTTTGAAATGCTCTGATACCAATTTTTGGGGATGAATCAACACCCCTACATAGCTTTGGAAAGTTGTAGGCCCTCATAGGTTGTTTTGCATAGTGACCAAGAGTCACTATTTTTTTAACTCAAAATATAAATGTTAGAAAATAATTAAACTTTTCAAAATAAAAATTAGACACCTTCAGCTATCCAGAACACTTTAAAACACTTGATTTTGATGCTCCATCATGGAAAACCAACCTCTACAAATTGGACTAGATGTCTTATCGAATGTCTTCCTATTGTAGAGACACAGCTTCACCATGTGCAATCTCACTCTAAGCTCACTCAAAGAACAATCACAAATTTTATAAAACATTTAGTGCACCATACGAGAAATCCAAAACGACTGAAATTACATCAAATGCATACTGGAAGGAGTTACAACTAAAACAAAGTGTGTTGGAAAGTAGCTCACTCCACAGAAAGGCAATGAGCAATGGCTAACTATAGAGAAATATAAGCTAACAATATGACTAACTGAGCAAAAGGGCTACCTGTAACAATTTCCTTACACTCTAAAATAAATTACAAAGAGAGTAGAGGTTGTGGATTTCCATGTATATAGGTTGTCAAAAGATGCTCCATGTATATAGGTTGTGGATTCATACATATATAGGTTGTCAAAAGATGCTCCTACAATTTTGCAAGAATCTCGCAATCAGCCACTTAATATTTTTGGTAAGCTATGATTTAGGAAAGTAGTTGAAACTTCTTGGTAGCTGAAATTCATGATATGAAGCCTCTAAATGATAGGTCCACTTGTCATCCACACCATTAAGGCCTTAGCTAAGGTTTAGATAAATATTCAAAACACTTATACACTAGAATGGAGCGCCAGAGCAAACACCGGAACATCTAAACTCCGGAACACCGGAACATCTAAACTCCGGAACACCGGAACATCTAAACATTAGAACATTCTAGAAATATCTTCGATCCAATTTTTATCCACTGAAACATCTTGGAAATATAGTAGGTCAAGCTTAAGGCTTGATTTTTAACATGATAAGGATGGATGATTTAATTGTAGATGAATAATCCTGGGAGATGAGTTAATCGTTGGGAATAGGAAATTGCAAGTTGGAACTTGAGACTCTCAAGTTGCAACTTAGAATTGGAACTCATAAGCTACAAGTTTTAAAATGTAATTCATAAGTTTGAAGTTGTAGCATGGATATTATAAGCTATAACATGGATAGTTTCAAGTTGTAAAGTGATAGGATACTAAGAAGTGGGGAAATTTTTGAAGAAATAGGAGAATTAAGAAGATGGGAAAATGAGAAAAGTAGGGGGAATATTGAAAAAAAAGGGTTAAGAATGTGAAAAAGATATAGAAAGTGAAGTGGGAAGACATAAAAGTTAATGGAAAATCGAAAAGAAATGGAAAATCGAAAAGAAATGGAAAATGAAAAAAATGGAGGAATTATCTAGATGGGAAAATCGAGGAAACTACTAAAAAAATTAGAAAATCTAGGAAAATGCAAGGCAATGGGGATGTAAAAATAAAGAAAACAAGAAAATCATGAATGGAAATGGGAATTCTAGAGGGGGGGGCTTCTTTCATGCCTATGTGTGGTGATAGGCTGCCCAAGTCCCATCACTTATACTTCTTCTTCACCAAAAATATGGGAATCTTTGGTGTGCAAGAAGATGGTGAAACAAGAATGGGATTGTCCTTTGCCCCACTACTGAAAGAAGTTGGAGAAGCTTGGAGAAGGTGGAAACTGAGTTGCTAAGTGATGAAGGTGGTCCAACAAACCAACATAAGACCTGCCCTAGCTCTGTCAAATAGACCTTGTAGGCTTGTGATTATTGCAATATAACTCAATAGGTAACTTGGAACATCAATGAGATTAAATTGGTACAAAACAAATAGATTTGCACTTTGATTAGCTCACAAAACCTTCTATTTTGGGATGAATGCGTCCACTTCAAAGTTAGAGGAGCCAGCACAATTGCAATTGGAAACATTCCTTTTAGGCTAATGTTATACATAGGGTTGACTTGCTATAATGCATAAAAAAAAACCCTAATCTTTACCAAAAAATCATGGATAATTGTGCTTAACATTGATTGGGTATACCCTTGACTTTTTAGGGCTCTACAAAAATGACCCTGAGACCTTCAACTAAAATTTTTTCTAAATCTACCAAACCAAATTCTTGAAAATTTATACACATAAATAAACAATATTACCTTTCTAATGAGTGCTCAATCACTCAATTCAGATCTCTATAGAGAGAGAACTCAGCTCTGCAAGATGACCGAGTCTAAGGAAGAAGGAGCAAAGAATAGTGAAGAAGAACTAAGATGATCACCAATGTGTATGTATTTATTCAATTATCATCATCTCATATTGTACAAAGTTATGAGTCATTATATAGACTCTTGGGTAGCTTCCCATGACTCAAAATACTTGGATTTGAATTCAAAATCTTGCGGGGTATCAAGTTGTGATGGAAAATCATCTTCCTATGAACTAGGAAAAGTGAAATCAATTTTTGACCACTTGCTTTTAAGTGACATGATTGATTGATAAATCATCATATCTCAACCACCTCTAACTTGTGGCTTTTGGTCCTTTTTCTTTTCTCTTTTACAAAGGTAAATGCTTTGGAACTTACATAAGAAAGTGATCCTATGATCAAAATCTCAATATAATAAATGAGTGCACATAAGTGCTCCACAAGAGATGTCTTCATTTCAACATTCATATGATAGGGTAAAATCACCTCAATCATAATGAAAGCTTGGTGATCTAAAAACTCCCCCTCAAGCTAAAGTATGCTTGAGTCTTCATTCTTTGATAGGTTGTCTACCATAGATTTGAATCTACATAGCTTTATTGCATCAAGTGCCTTTGTCATCATATATGCTATTTGCTTGTTAGCATGAACAAATGAAATGTCAATTTCCTTTGCCATAAGCTTCTCTCTTACAAAGTGGTAATGGAATTCTATGTGCTTTGTCCTTGCATGGAAAATTGGATTTGCAGCTAGATGCATGGAACTTACATTACCTCCAAGTATGTGAGGCTTGGAACTTACAAGTCCCAAATCTGAGTACAACTCCTTGAGCCATATTGTCTGTTGAGTTGCAATAGTTAGATATCTATACTCCGCTTCAGTTGAAGATAAAGCAATTGTTCGTTGCTTCTTGGAACACCAAGAAACCAATTTTGAGCCCACAAATGCTAAGTATCTAGATGTTCTCCTTCTAACATCCTTTTCTCCTACCCAATCTACATCTGAATAGATTTTGATATCAAAATCTGAAGAATAAGGATAGAAAATACCTTCATTAAGCGTTCCTTTGAGGTACTTGAGTACTCTCTTTGCAGCATCCATGTGTGGTCTTCTGGGTGAGTGCATGAACTAACTAAGAAATCCCACACTATGTGTGAGTAGAATATATCAAGCTATCAACTAAACTTTGATATTATTTAGGATCATCAATCTACTCACCTTCATACACACTTAGCTTGTGATTCATTTCCAAGGGTGTACCTACAAGCTGGGTGTTCTCCATTATGAACTTGAGAAGTAGGTCTTGAATGTATCTTCTTTGACTTAGACACATCGCTTCATCTATATAAATCACTTGTATACCTAGGAAATGTGTGAGCTCACCGAAGTCACTGATTTTGAAATCCTCTTGCATATGTTTATTGATCCTTTGAATTCCTTTTAAGTCACCACCTATTAAATAATTTCATCTACATATACACACAAACAGATAACCTCATTCTGATCCCTTTTGATAAACAATGAAGGATATGAGTTGCTAGGTTTGAACCCTTGATCTTGAAGGTATGTAACCAACCTCTAATTCCAAGCTCTAGGAGCTTGTTTCAATCCATACAATGATTTCTTAAGTGTGCAAACATAAGAGTATGATTAGGGTTTTCAAAACATAGAGGTTGTGACATGTGTACCTCTTCACTTATCCAACCATTTTAGAAATGTATTTTTCACATCAACTTGGACGAGTCTCCAATTTCTTGCAGCATCTATACTTATGAATGTTTTGATTGTATTCATCTTTGCAACTAGTGAGAATGTTTCCTCATAGTCTACATCATGAGTTTGTGAACATCCTTTGGCAAGTAACCTGGCCTTGTACCCATAAACTGATCCATCTGAGTTCCTTTTAAGTGTATATGCCCATATGCAACCAATTATCTTTTGATTGGATGTCATTGAAACCAATTCCTAAGTGTTCATCTCCTTCAAAGCATCTACTACTTCTTTCATAGACTTTTCCTGATTAGGGTTTATCCAGGACACTATATGCTTTATTAAAGAACATATACAAAAGTGTTCGACGAACATTTGGAATTTCACATGGAAACTAGTGGTAACAATCTCCCACTAATGGGAGAAAAATAAAGAATACTTGAGTGTAAGTATACAAACTATACCTCCCACCTGATGGGCATGTTATACAATATACAAGTAAGGGGGATTCTTGTGCAGAAAGGGATGAGTGTTTGTAGGAGAAGGGAAAAATATAAGAAGAAGATACAGACACTGGAAGCTTCTGTAGATTGATTATAAGGAGAAAAGTACAATAGTGATGTACAATACAATCCAATGCTCTCTGTGTGAAATCTCAAAGAGTGCACAATCAACAAAGTTACAAAATACCCAAGGTTCTTGCTGCTGCCGACCTTCTCTGCACAAGACCTCCACCTTCTCCAAGCTTGCACTTGTGCACACCTTCACCAACAATGGCTCCTTCTGCTGCTCCATGATTATTTATTGAGATCATTTGGAGATGGGGCCCAGATGTAGACGCTTTGTTTTGTGGGCAACACTTTGTATAATGATCCCTAGCATCTCGACAATTCCTACAAGGGGGAGCATTTTTTGGCAGGGTGCATTTACTTTGATAATGTCCACACTCTCCACACCTGAAATAGATAATTGGCCTTCTAGGTCCATTTCCATAATTACCTCTAGGTCTTTGATTGTAGTTGTTACCTTGGCTTGGGACTGACACCATTACATTGGTTGAGAATTGAGCACCTCCTTGTGCCCAATAAGGTTGTGCAATCATCCCTCTTGATTGACATTCATGGGCCTCATGACCAGCTTTCTTGCATAGCTAGAAAATTACACTTAACAACGGACATTCATTTACCACATGACTGTGCTTGCTGCACATGGTACACCATAGCCCACTTTTGATGCCACCCCCCTTGAGTTCCTGCAACTCCTGTCGAAGCTGAGCCAGTTCTTTTGCTTGGGCTTCCTCTTCCTTTTGTAGCTTCAATGCTTCAATTTCCCTCCTCAACTGAGTCACCACAGTCTCCTCTTCTTTATGGGTCTTATTCCTTTTTAAGCTCTCAAGTTCTTTCCTTAGCTGAATTACTGGGTCTTCAAGTTCTGTAGGATATGACAAATTGGAAGAGCTTGCCCCATACTACTGTCTAATTTGTTCCAATCTTGTGGCTGTATTGATAAATTCTTCTATTTTTGCTATCATTAAAACTAACTCCTTTATTTTACATTGTGTTGATATGGGAAGTGGTTTAGCCAACCACTTCTTGATAAAAAAATCATGGGGAGGGTCTGGTAGTTTGGCCATCAGTGCCTTAGCTCTAGTCACAAATTTTGGGAAGGTCTCCTCAGGACCTACTCTTAAATTTTCTAATTCTTCAATAATGTTTTCAGTTGTGTTCCCTTGTTGGAACTATGTTCTAATTGCTTCCTTCATCAAATCCCATGTGGTGAAACGGTTGTCGATGAGCTGACTAAACCACTTGTCTGCTAGCCCTTCTAATATTGCAGGGAAAAGAATAAAAAATGCATCTTCTCTTTCCATCAAACCCCTTGATTTACATAATGCTACAAATCTCCTAATGTGCTCATCTGGGTCTTCCTGTGCTAGCCCTCTGAAGGATGGTAATTTGATATTCAATCTAGAAAGTAAAGTTTCCAAATCTACCCAAGCTGCCATATTCTTTACAGCTTTGAAGCAAGAAAATACCTCATGCTTTGATTTCATAGGATACACCCATGTATGGCGATTAGCATCATCAATGAAGGTAAAAAAATATACATGCTTCCCAAAAGATGGAGTCTTGAGAGGACCACATACATCACTATGAACAAGCTTCAATTTTCTTGTAGTGTGTATATGACTATCTTTTGGAAAAAAAGCATGATGCATTTTTCCAAGAAATAAACCTTCAATGCATGCTTTTTGATGGACTCAAGTGTTGGAAAACCAATAACCATGTCCTTCTTTTGCAAGTAAAGCAAACTATTGAAGTTCAAGTGACCAAAACGAATATGCCAAAGCTCCATTTCAGCCATGGAAGAACTATGAGCAACCAAGGCATTCAAGGCGGCCCTCTTGTATGTATCCATGCAATACAAACCATTATATAATGTATCAAACATCACAATAATATCATCATTGCGGAAATCATGAACCATACACTTATCATCAACAAAGTGTGCATGAAGTCTAGCTTTGGCAATCAATAGAATTGGAATTAAGTTCTTCTTGATATTGGGTACATACAATGCATTTTTCAAGAGAATCACACCTCCATTTGCAGTTGTATGCTCGATTTCTCTTCATCCAATGATAGGATAAGAAGCATTGTTTGCACACACCACATGTCCTCCTTTGGGTGCATCTTTTAAAGATGCAATTTTTTTTTTGCATGAAGTTATCTACTTTGAGGCACCACTATCAAAGAACCAATCCGAATCAATGTCACTCACAACCATACATCTAGAATGCAAAGATGCATCATAATGACATGTAACAACACATGCCCAAAAATCTTGAGCCATGTTGGCTTCATCATTCTTTGCATTCGCTGAATTTTCAGCAATAGACATGTCAGATTCTTTCTTCTTTTCATTGCGCTTAGCAAGATTTCTACACTCAACAATAGTATGACCAGCCTTTCAACAATATTTTCATCTCTTCTTCTTTTGCAAATCAGCATCATTAGAGGAATGAGTGAAAGAGGAAGGTTGAGGCTTTGGTTTTGATGAACCCAAAGTTGAACCATACTTGCTTTTCCCTTTTTGTGAGATAGCAAGTACTTGTATTCCCTCAATCAAACCACTTCTATTCACTCTAGATTGCTCTTCTTGCAAAAGAAGAGACACAACCTCATCAAATGCATACATATTGGGATTCCCTTTTGCAACCAAATGGAGTGTAGTGGCAAATCTTTGAAAAGATTTTGGTAATCCTTTCAACAATCTAGAGATGAGTGATGCATCTAGAATAATCTCATCTATGTTTGCCAATTGCTCTTTCAAGTCCTTGATGCATGTCACATACACAACCATAGACTCATTTTCAGCCATACATACATCCTCAAGTTGCTTCCTCATGTGCTTCATTACGTAGGGCATACAAAGAAGCAAGAGTGTCCCATGCTTGTCTTGATGTAGAACATGATTGAATGTGTGGAACTATATGATGCTTCACCAAAAGTGCAATCAATGCATGAGCTTGAGCATCTTTTCCATCCCATCTAAACTACTCATGCATAGGTGGAGAAGGAGTAACCACTTTACTTGAAGAAGAAGCTCCATCTATGACAATAGACTGTGAAGTAGAAGAACTTGTGGGTCTTTGATCTACATCTGCCACTATGTTTCAAATTTGTTTTGCAACAAGAACATGTTGCATCATGTAAGACCACATTGGATAGTTGGTCCCATCAAGCTTCTCTTTAGCTTGAAGCATGCCAAAAGTCATTACTACCCATCATTTCATTAAAGAACAACAATGTGACAAAATCTTTACTTCAATGAAAGCTGAAATGAATGCTAAAACTTCATCTCACATTTCTCACTCTGATGGCAATTTTGATTGCACAAATGGCTTTGAAATGGGGGGAAAACTATAGTGCAACTCATGAAAATGTTTCTTGGCTGCTAAAATGCATTGTTCTATGTGCCCACCCTTCCCCCTTTGTGCCCTATCCTTGTTAGTCCTTAAATCCTCCCTAACATTTCCTCCCTTCCCCCCTTTATCCAGCTTCTTCTTCAATGAGCTAGTATCCAGTTACGATTATTCCCTCGTGATTGTTCTTTCATGCTCTTGGTGGACTTGGTAGCTACTCATATGTCATTTTGAAGATTTTGCACAACAAGTGTCAAGGTGACCCCTCTCCACTCATGGTTTGGCTATTAGCTCTCCAGGACAGAGAGCCCATTAGGTGTTGGGCAACTATTGAGCCACTCGAAGGTCAAGCTAGTCAAAGTCAAAGTGGTCAATTGTGGAGCCAATCAAAGGTCAAAGTGATGACTTTGCAAGTGATGCACAGGTGGTGCAAAAGTGCAAAGTGGTGCATAGGTGGTGTACAAGTGGCCGAGAACAAGGGTGCACAAGTAGTGCACAAATAGTTTGTTCACAATAGTTTTGCAGAAAAGTTGAATGTGGGTTGCAGTTTGTCTTTTTGTAAGGCTTTCAAGGGTCTTAAGTGCTTTGGAAGCTTCGGGTGAACCCTCCCTTATGCACACATTTTTAAGACTTGAAGGTCAAAAGTGAAGTCATATGAAGAGGAAGTGGTACGCAAAAGTGTATGTATGGCCCCCCAATTTAAAAATTTGTTCTTCTCATAAAGTCACTACAAGAGAAAATAGGGAGTCATTGGTTTTACACGTTTAGTAATTCTTGGGACATCAAAGTGAGCACCAAGATACACTATCAGTTAGAAGCAACATACGTAAGTGGAATTGACACTCACAATAAGGCATTAGCATTCTTGGAGTTAGACTAAGCAACAAAGAGCATAGTCTACACTAGGAGAGAAGAGCAAGAGACACATTGAAAAAGTGCGATGCAAAAAAGCAAAGAGAGAGACAAGTGTGAAAGGAAGGTGATCAAGTGTGTAGTGCACAAAGACCATTGAGGAAGGAAATCAAGGTGGATCAAGGTACAAGTGAGGAGGTGTTGCATGTCGACAGAAGGTGGCCCTTCCTCCTACCCTATTGGAAGCTTGAGTGAAAGGTGTGCACAAGAGCAAGCTACTGGAGATGGTGGAGGTCCGGTATAGAGAAGGTTGATTGCACAAGGAATTTTGGTATCTTGTAAACTTTTGTGTGTGTGTGCTTTTTGGGTTTAAGCACTCTGCACAGAGAACATTTTATCTTGTTCTAGACATGACCTTTGTATTTTCTAGTGTAAATCAAGATACAAAAGCTTTCGGTGCAAATGTTTTACTCCTCCTTCCTCTTCTTCTTCTTCTTCTTCTTCTTCTTCTTCTTCTTCTTCTTCTTCTTCTTCTTCTTCTTCTTCTTCTTCTTCTTCTTCTTCTTCTTCTTCTTCTTCTTCCTTCTCTTACAAATCCTCAAGTCTCTTTCCGCTCAAGAATCCCCCAACACATCTCCTTCCAAGGTGGCTGATTGCATTGCTCCACTCGTTGAAATTCTATTGATAATCATAGGTCCATAACTGCATTCCTCTTAACTTACAAGTGTGTTGCTTCAAAGTATAGACCAATAGTAAACCGCTAGCTTTCAAGCCCTTATATTTCACATGCACATAGAAGTAAGCCTTATGCCTTCTCTTGGTTGTATATATTCTTAGGTATCAAGAAGTCCAACAGAAGCACTGCATTCTGACCAAAGACAACCTAAAAGGGAGTTGCACTAAGTACCATCTTGTAGGCTACTTTGTATGCCCAAATGACGTGGTGTAACGATTTATGCTAGCCGGAGTGTTTTTTGTCCATGAGATTAGTCAGTACATTGCACAGGATTTTGTTAGTACTCTCTACATGTCCATTGGTATGTGGATGATATGGTGTTGAGTTCTTGTGAATCACCATAAAATCTTGCAATAGATATTCAATGGCTTCATTTAGGAAATGATTTCCTTGATCACTCACCAACTCTATAGGCAATCATATCTTGTAAAGACATTTTCGAACAAGAATTTCTCCATTGTTTGCGTATCATTTTTTTTGGTGGCCTTGACTTCTACCCATTTAATTAGATAATCCGTGGCTACAATCATGCATTCAGCATGATAACCTTTTGCAAGGGGATTAATGGGTTCTACAAAATATATGCCCCACTTAGAGAATCATGTCCTCGCATCATGGGTCTCAGTGGCATTTCATCTCTTATGCATTGGATGTTGCATCCATTGACAAGTATCACATCTCTTCACATAGGTGTGTGCATCCATATGAAGAGAGGGCCACCATAATCCTAAAGATAATATGGCTTTGATCGCTCAATCAGGCCCAAAATGTCCTCCTATAATACCTTGGTGTGCATTTAGTGCATGTATATGTGCGAGTTGCAACCATTTACCAATTTCATGTTCTTCTACAGAACAAGCTTGTATTCCTTGATCACATTGTTTGTAAATGCTTCTTGCAAGTATTTGATACTTCTATGATTGGAATATTTCATTCTCCTTTGTCTCAACTCTTGGATTCTTAGGCCCATATGTGATAATAGGACAAGTCATTTAGCCCAATCTGGCACTTCTTCTAGATTAAACATATAAGCATCACAAAGTTCATATGATACTCCTTGGGGGATTTCTCTAGAAATTATTCATGACATATGATCATCCCTAAGGTGAGTCATTTCTTTCTTGACGACTACTTTGAAATCATATTCCATAAGTAAGAGAAACCATCTTATTAATCTTCCAGTGCCACAAGGCTTGTTCACTAATTAGAGCAATGCTTGGTGGTCCGTAAAGAACTTAAACCTATTTTCAAGAAAATAATGTCTAAATTGTTTAACCACATAGACCATACCTAAGTCTTCTCTCTCGATAGTAGTGTAATTACTTTTTGCATCATTTAATTGTCTACTTGCATATGCTATTGGGAGATCTATGTTTTCCTCCTTAGTCAGTTTTGCTAGCACACATCGAATGGTGTAATTGGAAGTGTCGACATGAACATGGAATGGTTCAATCAAGTTTTGTCAAAAAAGGGCTTGAGCAGAATCATTGTTTCAACTCATTAAAAAAGGTTTCACATTCCTCAGTCCATTTGAAGTTAGTCGAGAGGTTGTACATAGGTTTGGTGATAAGAGCATACATGTGGATAAAATGTCAGTAGTACCCACTATATCCCATAAGGGCTTTCACTTCCTTGACTATCCTAGGCCTAGGTAAATGAGCTATATATCTCACCTTATTCTCATCAATAGATATACCATTCTTGGACACAATATGGCCAAAACATTTACATTATCTAACCATGAAGAAGCATTTCTTTGGCTTCAAGCACACTTGATAATCTCTACATTTATCGAAGATTTACCTAAGTTCTGGGATGTGTTTTGTCCTATGTGGGAATGGGTGCACAAATTTTCTACATAGACCTCTAAATTCTTCCTCAGAAAGCTCTTAAACACATGATAGATTAAGCATTGAAAAGTAACAAGTCCATTGGTGAGCCCAAATGACATCACTTGGAATGCAAAGATACCCCAGCCAGTGGCAAAAGCCGTCTTATGTTGGTCTTCAGGGGCAATGGCTACTTGATTGTAGCTCAAAAAATCATCAAGCAAGTTGTAAACTTTCTTGCCTACTATGTGTTCTAGCAAGTGCTCAGTGATTGGCAACAGATAGCCATCTAGTATGGTAGCAATGTTAACCTTCTTCAAGTTAATGCACACACGTAACTTCCCATTCTTCTTGGGGACTACAACAATGGGGGTACCCATTTTGTATGATCTATTTCATAGATGAATCCTACTTCAATCAACCAATCAATTTCTTCTTTTATTTTAGCTGCATAGTTGTCATTGTAAGTGCAAGGATTCTGCTTAGCGGGCTTGGCTTCTAGTGTCATGGGGATCTTATCCAAAAACATGTTCATATCCACTCCTTTTAAATCCTTGTAGCTCCAAGAAAACACATCTCTACACTCTCTTAGTAATGCAATCAACTTTTGTTCTTCTTCTTCGCTTAAATCATGTCCTATATATATGCACCTTCTTCTCCTTCTTCAATCATGACTACAATCTTCTTAGTTTGTTCTCTATTATTGTAACCTTCTCCCATGAGGGCCTCTCTTTTATGCATTTTATCATGATTTTTCTGTCCTCAACTTTATATTTCTTGAAATTTTTTGGCACCTCAAACAATGTTTCTTGATCTTCCTCTTTTTTGGGAGGTTTTCTTCTTTCCTTCTTCTTCTCAAAATTGGCCTCTACTTATTTATTCATTGTCTCCTCTTGATTACACTCAACTATATCATGGGTTTTTGCTTCTATAAAGTATAAATATTTTTTTTCTAAAGGGAAAAAGGGCTCCATGATAATGGATTCTAAATCCTCATCACTTACTCCTATTGACTCCTCTATTACATGGACACCTAGCTCTAAGACAAGCTCCAATGTAAGAGGTTCTAACATGAAGATTGAGATATCATAACCATCATCATGATAATGGGATATCCATTTTTCCTCATTCACTATTATATCCATTCACAAGGAAGGAGATAACAAAGAGATCTCACACACACACTCTCACATTCAGAGAGGAGCACACACATAGATTGATGCAAGGAAGAATGAATCTATTGGCTTAGAATCATCCATACCATACTTTTGTAGCATACTCAAGGCATATTGCCTTTACGACATTCATATACCTCTTTTTGTATGTATAAGCTCAATGCGCAAGAAATAGCACAGCACACCAAGATCTTTCATGTCAAATTCCTGCATAAGGAGTTGCTTTACCATTCCATTACTATCACCACCTACAATCAAGTCATCAACATAAATAGCCACAATCATGATGCCATCATCACCCTTCCTTGCATATAGTGAATGATCTGCATCACACCTAGAAAACCCAATGGTGGTTAAGTAATTAGCAATCCTTGCATGGCAAGCACAAGGGGCTTGTTTAAGCATATACAAAGCCTTTTGCAACTTGCAAACATATGTTGGGTTCTTTGGATCCTCATATCCTTGTGGTTGATCCATGTATACTTCTTCCTGCAACTCACCATGTTAGAAGTAATTCTTCATGACCATCTGATGCATAGTCCATCCTTTTGTTGTAGCTAATGCAACAAGTGCTCTGACAGTAGAAATTTTAGCTATACGGTTGAACATTTCCTCAAAATCAATGCCATATGTTTGTGTGTATCCTTTTGCTACCAATTGTGCTTTATACCTGCTTATGCTACCATCAACATTGTGCTTTACCTTGTAAACCCAATTACAACCTATGAGTTTCTTTCCTTGGGGCAATGGAACAATCTTCCATGTTTCATTTCCATAATGTGCAGCCATCTCCTCATCCATACATTTCTCCCAATCTGCATTTCTAATTGCATCTTCAAAACAAGAAGTTTTGGCATCTTGTATTACCTTGGTCATGTAAGCACAATGACACATAACTTTCATACCTCAATCGTTGCACTGAACATCCTCCCAGATCTTCTTGGTCCTAGGTCACTTCTCCTTGTATCATGTGCATGTGCCTTTCTTACTCCTAGAGTCTTCACAGAGGGCAATCCAAGTTCCTCATCAAGGCTCTTTTCTGAACTACTTGAATCCCCATCAATGTCTTGAAAACATATAGATGCTTTAGTAGCAACATAAAGCTTTTCTTTAACTTTCTTTGATGTATTTGATGAATTTTCTGGATTGAAATTTTCGTGCAATCTTTAAATCCATGGATTTGAGTTAGAACCATTTCTTGGTGATGCATCAGGTCACACACACATACCTTTTGCATCTCTTCAGCCTTGAAATATGGTAGTCCATTGACAATCTCCTTAGACAACATCAATTTCAACCTCTGCAAATTTGCATATCCAATTCATTTGTGCCAAATCTCTATACTAGCAATAACTCCTGCATCCTTTGCAGACATGGTTGCATTCATTTTGGGAATTTTCACATTTAAGGTGAACATCCTACCCACTTTGTTTATTTTGGCAATTAATCTTCCATCCTATTTGTACTCTTCTACATATAACCCATTAGCATTGAACCTGACTTATAATCCCTAGTCAACCATTTGTCCAACAAAAAAATAGATTCTCTATTATATTCAAAACATGCAGCACATTAGCAAGATGTTTTACCTTCCCATCCTCCATAGATAGTGCTATGTTTCTTGTATGCTTGATAGGATGTGATGTGTCATTGCCTATTTCAACATATCTAGGAATTGGCAGTTTCTACAAACTACTAAACCACTCTACATGACTGGTCATCTAATTTGAAGCACTTGAATCAACATACCAGACATTACCATTCGATTTCAAAACATTAGCAGACATCATATTCATCATATGATGTTGGACCATGAACAACTTCTCAGAATCATCTGCACTTGTGGATGCATAGTTGTTTTGTTGCCTTCTGTTATTTTGATTCTTCAACATGCAATCACGTTCAAAGTGACCAAGTTTACCACAATTCCAACATCCTTTTTTGAAACTCATCACATCAATCATTTCTTTGGAAATTTCTACATCCTCTTTGGCTCCCCCTACCTCGAAACTCTCCTCTACCTCCTGCATGATTCTGTTATTGACCTTAGTCTTGGTTATTGTGTCCTATTCCACTCTTCCTCTACTAGAGTAGAATGCCTACTCAGAGCTAGGTTTTCCTTGGGATTTTGAATCCTCACCAAGATCCTTTTCTTCAATAATTAGCATGGACACCAGATCATCAAAATTTGGAATATTTTCCCTGGTCTTAATAAAAGTTCTAAACTGCTTATATGCAGGTCCTAAACCATGAAGGCACACTTCCACCTTATCATCATCATCACCATCTAAATTCATGCCAATAGATGCAAGTGACTCACATATGCTTTTGATTTTCAAGGTGTAGTCACTTATCAAAATGCCCTTGTTCTCCAATGCATGCAGCTCCTTCTTGAGTTGCAATTTCCATGCCTTTGTATTGCTCTCATACAATGTGACCAAACTATTATAAGCCTCTTTTGGAGTCTTGGCATCCTTTATGTGTCCAATCATGATATCATGTATGCTAACAGATAGCCAATACGTTACCTTTTATGCTCCTTGATTCCATTCCTCATATGCTCTTAGTTGGTCCATAATTCAATTCCTCTCTAGTAACTGCAGAGCATTTTTGTTCTCTCCTTTGATGTACTTCCAGTAGCCTTTTCCCATTAGGAAATTTGTCATTCTAAATCTCCAAACATGGAAGTCATTCTTGTCTAGTTTATCTCTCATAATCTGACTCATTCCATCTGCATTTTCCATTTTTGTAGCAATCCACAACATTGCAAAAACACTACAAGCAGTACTTCTGCTTGAATAATATTGCACTATGACATGATAGTTTGATCTAAAAAAAACACAATTTTTGTGTATCAACAATATGCATAATCACTTGAAATTTTGGATCTATATTTGAGTGTTTTCGAGCAAGATGCAAGTTACAGTTTTGCAAACTAACCTCGTTTTTTTATGGGACCCACCTTGCAGGCTCAAAATGCAGGTTGAGATGGAAATCTAAGAAAAAGAGTGACCCTAACGAGTTAGGTCATGAAAATATTTTGATACTTTCTACCTTCACACAAATTTTATCTGATCTCATTTGTGAATCGTGCTTTCTCCATGCCTTCTCACATACTCTTCATTGCCGGCCTTCTCCATGAGCTTTATGTAGCCACATTGGCTCTGATACCATTTTGCGAGGAAGGAGATAAGGATGAGAGTTCACTCACACACTCTCATACTCAACGAGGAGCATGCACATAGATTGAGGCAAGGAAGAATCAATCTTCTTCTTCTTCTTCTTCTTCTATTATTATTATTACATAAAAGGAATATAGAAGAATGACATAAAACAACAATACAAATAGTGCAATATATAAATAATAGTACTTAAAGAAAATCCTAGTGTCCGTGAATGAGTGAGTTGGCAAGAAACAAATGTGCCATCACTCTTCGTAGATAAATCTAGTAAAGCTTAATGAAACATCTATGACATATACCGATGTGACCACTATACATGTCAGAGAAATGAAAAAGTGATACATGTCATCTTGTATCATCACATGTTGAGCTCAAGATCTCAACATCCATGGTGGCTGATATCTCTGCCCAACCATGAGGTTTGAACTCTTCATCTAGAAATATCATAGGCGCATATGGTGAGTCTTGGACAATTCTAGTGTGTTTCTTAGCACCTAAGTTCTTGGATTCTAGCCTCTTCTCCTCTTCTACTACAACATTGCACATTCATAAATGTGTGTCCTTGTGCATCCATGAAGGGCTTGATCCTATGGATTGCACTCACTTTGTCTCCTCGAGCAATCTATGGATGGTATTCCATTGCAATGGAGGTACATCTCGATGGGAATAATCCCTAAGATTGACTTTGGTGGTTACCCCTAAGTGATGTAAGTACAAGGAATTGGCTCCCCAATCCTGCACTATTTGCAATCGTCTCATGAATGGTCTCCCCAAAATCATCTCATAGGCATGGTTCTTTCCAAACTCACAGGATGGGAAAGGTGTGCTTAAATTTTACACCACAAGTGGTGAGAGTAATTCCTTCCAGAAAACCTAAAGTCTATTCAATATGTCCATCCACCATTTGCAACTTCATTCTAGTGGATCTCAAAGCCAGCTTGCCCCAACCTTTCCATCACGAAATTGTGGAAATGGAAACTCTTTCTCCTGAATCTAAAATTTCCTTAGTGGTAGAGCCTGGGTAGGAGATGGGCAGATAGGTATTCCCCTCTTCACCATCGCTCACATCTTTGGCACCTTTCTTTGCAATCCTTCTTGGGAGGGGGGATTAGCAATGTCTGGTAGTTAGTTTGCAATAATCTTCCACAACTTAAGTCCTTCAACAACTCTTCTAAAGTGAGATGATACTACTTTAGTGTTCTTTACTACATCTCTGTTCCTTAGAAGAACTGAGTCATCATTTCTAACTAGAATGCTAGGAGCTCTCATTCGGAAAAACTTTTATTCCCAAGGGCTAGTGAAGTGAGGCAAATCCTCTAGGGAATTAGATTCAAAATCTATTCACTCACTTGATTGCACCTCTTCGTGCTCTCCTTATATAGAATGATATCTTGAGGAAACTGGTCATGAAAATCATTTATCTCCTGGATAGGTGGTGGAGTGCCTTGTTCTAATCTGCATTTCTCTTCTTCAATCTCTCTGAAGAATCCTTGTGAATAGTTGTGATTGGAGGGAGAAATTGCATTTTTATAGATTTGGGAGTTTGTGATATTACCGATGGGAGTTCTCCTGGTTTGCTTCTTATGTTCTTAGCCACCTTAGGCACTAAATAGTCTGATATAGACACCAATTATTCTAGCCTATCTAACAGAACTTGGAAGTGCAACTCTAGTTTGACTAGGTTACTCCAGTTAACATATTGGGTTGCCTTGAACATAGCCTGGGCTAGCTCAACCATTTTCATGCAAAGCTTGGTTCTTTCTATTTCTAGGTCTGCTCTTGGATAAATCTTGTGCAATTCTATAACATTGGTTCCCTCTCTCAATCTAGCTTGCTAGGCTCTTAACATCATATCTAAGTCCTCTGGGATAGGTTTTGCTAGTCTTGGCTTTGGCAATGAAGGAAGTTCTTGTGATTCTTGTGAGGTCGATTCTATGATTTTTGCCTTGTTCTCTTTTAAACTCCTTTCAAGTTCTACTAGCTTCCTATTCCATTTTCTCTTAACTCACTCTCGTGAATCTTTCAAAGATTTGGTCTTTGTGTTTCTCTAATTTCACTATTATTCAAGGATTTTTCTTGGTCTACCTCATATGACATGCTCTTTACCACATTCAGAGCAATATCCTTGGATGGTGAAATAGTGTGGTTGTCTTGCAAGTGGAGGATTGGGGCATTCCCTTATGAATTGATCTCCTTGGATCTAAAAGAGGGTCCTCTAGGGGCTTGTGGTCTCATTTGTCTCATTTGGGGTCTAGGGTTGGGATTGGTGTACATCACATTAGCATATTCAGGTTCGTAGTTAGGTTCCATTATGGATGCTTTATATGGATAGGCCTCGGGGTGTTCTGGGCATTCTATGTAGTAGGTTAGTGGCCCTTACGTAGAATCAAAGCTTTGAGAATTGGGGTCATTTTTTGTTATTTGTAGGGATGTTAGCACTAATGCCCTACTAAGGTTATCCTCAGCTAATGCATACTTCACGAAGTTTACATTGGCAAGGGGTGGTGGTTGTTGTCCCAACAGAGGTAGGGGTCTGGGTTGTGCCTGATACTGTGGATGATAGTTATATGGGGGCTTGTAATAATGCTACTATTGGTACTAGCCTTGATATCTACTTGGCTACAGATAAGGCTGCTCGTAGTTTTGCCTAATTGCTTGCTTGTTATAGGGACATTCTTGAGTTGTGTGGTTTGTGTACTTCCTCTCAATTGAACAATATTGGGCATTCAAGTTTCTTGGGTTTTGATTCATCAATGGACACACATTGGCCATGTGATCCCCTCCACAAGTATAGCAACATTTTGTAGATGACATTCTAGGGGTTTGCTTGCTTGACACACCTAACTTTTGAGTCACTCGTTCTACCAACTCTTCTATGGAGGTAGAGGGTTTGGATGTGAGATTGGTTGAACAATTTGAATCCTTGTAGATTTTAGAGAGTTCCAACTCATCTCGCAAGTTATCCTCTATTTCTATATAGATTGTTATGCATTGCCATGGTACAAGGCTCCTTGAGGCAGGCATATTATCGTAGTTTCATGCTCAATAAGCCATCTAGAAACAAGGAAACTTGTTTAGATTGAGTATGTAGCTCTAGGATGCGGCATCTCTCAACATATTATCTAAATATACATCCCACGAGCGCCTTGTAATTTCCTATAGTGTCTGTTTATAGCTATGGATCAAGGATGAGGTATTGTGTCTGATTCCACTCTTAGAAAACTCCGTAATGAAGGCTTCTAGCAATTGATAGATATCCCTAAATTGTCCTTTATGAAGAGGTTGGAACCAAGTTAGGGCAGTATTCTTTAGAGTTAATCCAAAGGCATTGTACTGAGTGAAAAGATCCTCCATTTTTTCAACTCTCAATACTTGCTTGAATTCCGGAACATGATCCTAGGGGTCACCGATACCATTGCAAAAATCCTTCATGGATTTCACTAGTTGTGTGGGACTAGGTTGCATTTCTTCGATCGAATAATGGAAAAATACCGAATATTTTCGTTTTATTCGTGGATTTCTAGATAAACAATGAAATAAAATCAGACACAGATGCACTTTCAATTGAAATACTTTTGATCAAAAGTGACTTCGATCAAAAAACTTTTCGATCGAAAGCCTTTTTTATCAAAAACATGTTTCTAAGGAAAAAAATATGTATTTTTCCATTCGATCCAAAATCTCATTCTACACATGCTTGTTCACAAGTTCATAGAGCTCTACTACTACCATATCATTCATAGAGCCCTTTCCTCACCATACCATTCAAGTATTGCTCTATTTTTTTATTTATTGTCTATCTTATTGTTATGTTTATTGTGTCATGCATATTGTATGATTTGCATATGCATCTCTTACATCTGTATGATTTGTATTTATATAATTAGTTTATGTTTTAAATCATCAATAGTATACATGCTCAACTCACAAAAGCATTTCTTACTTGTATACATTGATGAGTAAAATTTAAAATAAACCACTATTGTGATTGTCTGACTCGTTACATAGTTTCTTACTCTCATAGTAGTATAGGACTAAGCAATAGATCTATTGAGATTGTTTGAATCACCACCTCGATTCCTACTCTCTTAATAGTATAGGGAGTGTATAGGGACTATTGTGATTGTTTGATTCTTTGACTCTTCCTCTCACAATATTCACTTAGATTCATGTGAGCATAATTACAGTGTAGGTCACAAGGTGTATAGAAACTATTGTGATTGTCTGATTCTTTGACTCTTACTATCACATTGGTTATATACACTCATGTGACAAGACTCATACATAGTATAGTGAGTGTATATGAACTATTATGAATGTTTGATTCTTTGACTCTTAAATTCTTAATAGTTACATAGATTCACTTTAAGATTATAATTGTACTTTCTATTTAATTATAAATCTACTATCTAACTACCTATCCATATTTCTATAATTTCTCTACACATATTATTGATTTGATTATCCATACACTTACTAATGTATATATTTATATGTGTTCTTAAAATGTATTTAAGTATCTATCATTTTATTTAGGAGACTTATATTTTATTATTGTCGTTCACTTGGTTACTGCATTCAGAGAGTTCTTCTTTAGGATTATCCTCTTCTATTTTCTCTCTTACTAGGCATACAGTGAAGATGGATATATCATAACCGTCTTCGTCACAATGGGGGGTCCATTGTTCTTCATTAATTGTAATATCCATAGTTGCTAAGATCTCTGCCCAGCCATGAGGTTCGAATTCCTCATCTGGAAATACTATTGGGACATATGTTGGATCCTCAATGGGTCTAGAAGTGTGTCCTACTACTAACGCTCTTGTTGTAGCACACTCCTCTTCCTTGGCTGCGATTTTACACATCCATAAGTGTGTATCCTCATGCAACCATGATGGATCTGATGTTAAGGAATGTATCGATTCCTTCTCGTCTTCGTTTCTGTGTACCGTATTCCATTACAAAGGTGGTACATCCCTATGTGAATAGTCTGTGAGGTTCACTTCCGTGGTTACTCCTAGGTGTTGTAGGTACAAAGAGTTGGTTCCCCAATCTTGTACGACCTGCAATTGACGCGTAAAAGTTCTCTAAGAGCATTTCATATGTTTGATTCTTTCCAAAGTCGCATATTGCAAAGGTGTGATCAAATTCTACTCCACAAGTGGCATTAGGGGAGAAAGTGAGCCTTGCATGGGCCTTGTAAGGATCCCTAATTTTTAGGGATTAAGATTAAGATTGTAAGTGTTTAAGGGGACAAGAAAAACCATCGGTGGTTTTCTCTATTAAAAATATAGGAGAAAAAAGATCTTGAATGAATGCTCAGTCGAATTTGATTGAAGCCATTGGATATCAAATTTTGAAGGGCTAGGATTAAAAGAAGGAGGGAATGATTGAATGAAGATTCTATATCATAGTAGAGAGAGAATGGAGCTTGCGCAATCAATCAAGACCATTCATTTGTGCAATATCCAACAGTTCCCCATGATTGGCGCTGTTCCGTCTATCGCAATCAACCACATTCATTGGATCCAAGAGAAATCCAACGGTTCTCCTCATTTCACGCTGATCGCTTAGATCTCCATGATTGCACCGTTTTGCGCAGTCATCCTCATCCGTTGGATGATTGTTTGATCTAAAGGCACCAAACAAAAGGCGCATATTTTTTGTCTAGCAAAGAAGAGCCGGACGATCCCTATATGATCCAAGGGTCCACGTTTCATGCAGCCTTGACTTTTGCAAAACAATACCATTCCTTGGATTCTTTGGACCATCCAACGGTTAAAAATCAAACTATTGAAATTCTAAACCACTATTCTAAAAAAAACCACGAGTTTGTAGTGGTTTTGGAGGCTTTGACTAAGAGAAACCAAGGGAAGCCTAGTCCTAGCCTACTACTAGACTGTGGCCACCACCCTCCTCTCATTGGTCCATCCTTAATCACTCCTTAATCTAAAAGGCCCATGAAGGGTTCATTTTTTCCCCTAATGGATAGAGTAATTCCTTCCAGCAATCCTAAGGGCCTTTCTATGTGTCCGTCTGCCATCTGCAGTTTCATCCTCGTAGGTCTAAGGGCTGGTTTTCCCCAACGTTTCCACAATGAAGTGGTCACGATAGCTACTCCTGCACCTGTATCTAAAATGGCTTTGGTAGTGTGACCTTGGTACGAATGGGCAAATAAGCATTACCTTCCTCTCCTTCACTCGCATCGCCCAATTTATCTAGGGGTATCTTAGGCACCTTTCCTCGTGCACTTGGTCTAGAAGAGGTTGCGGCTATTTCTGGGAACTGTTTTGCTACATGTTTCCATAGTTCATGTTTGACCTTCAACAACCCGTCCAGAGTTAAATGGCATTACACTTTGGTGTTCCTAATAGCTTCGGTATTTCTAGGAAGAACTGAGTTCTCTTCCCTTACTCGAATAGTAGGGGCTTTCACTTGAACTGAACAGTCTTCCCAAGGGCCCGTAAAGTGAGGTAACTCTTGCAAAGAGTTAGATTCGAAACTAGTGTGCTCACTTGGCCAATCATTTGCTTGATCTCCATAGATAGATGGGATGTCTGCAGGGAACTATTCTCTTGAGTCATCAATCTCGAGTATGGGTGTCGAGTTTCTTGTTCCTGTCTCCATCTTTCTTCTTGAATCTCTTTCAAGATGGCATGTGAATCCATATAACCTGTTTGATGATTTTCTAAATCTGACCTAGCCTGTTCAAATAGAGTGGTCTTTAAGGGTTCCATTGGGCTAGTTTGTGTGCTAGAGTTGACTTTTGTAGGGTTAGATACGACTTGCCCTAGTTTTTCTAGGAGTCCTTGAAAATGTAGCTCAGGCCTAGCCATCATTTCCCAGTTGAGGTATTGTGATGCTTCATGCATTGCCTGGGCTAACTCCATGCATATTTTGGTTCTCTCAATTTCTAAGTCAGCTCTTGGGTAGTTCTTGCTAGATTCTCTTACTTGTGGTCCTTCTTGTATTCTCGCATGGTAGGCTTTGAACATCATATCAAGGTTCTTTGGGGTGGGGTATGCTCCTACTGATCCTGGTTTAGAGGTGATTATTCGTGGTTCAACCTCTTGTGATGTCATTTCTAAGATTTTACCTCTAGTTTCCCTTAGGCTTTCCTCTAACTGACTGATCTTTTTTCCCCATTTCCTCTTGTGTCGCTCTCGTGACTCTTTCCAAATTTTAGTTTTCTTTCCTGTTGATTCTTCCACTTCATTAGCTTCAGCTAGTTTTCCTGGGTTTTTTAGTTGTGTTTGCCTTTGTGCTTGGGCTCTAGTAACTGCCTGTATGGGTATGTATTGAGGTGTAGAACCTTTGGAATGCTGCACTGTGCCTATCACATTGATGGGCATCACTTTTGTAGAGGTGTTCATAGGGTTCTTGGGGAAATCTCTTATGAAGTGATCCTTTCCACATTCAGGGCAAAAGCCTTGAATATTGAAGTATTGCTACTGCACTACAGTTACTGAGTGTGGACAATCTCATGTGAAGTGGTCTCCTTGGCACTTATAACATGGTCCTTTGGGTGCTTGTGGCCTTAGTTGTCTAGCGTACAGTCTCGGGTTGGGGTTTGTGTACATGACTTGAGCATAATCTGGTTCCCAGTTTTGCTTATACATAGGGTTCTCACAGTAAGGGTTTGAGTTTTCTAGTGACTCCATGTAATATGTTGGTGGGTTATCCACATGAGTGGAGTCAAGAATATTTGCATTAGGGTCATTATTTGTGATCAAAGGGGTCGTAGGTACTAATGCCATGTTGGAATTCTCCTCTAGTGTAGCATACTTTACCTAAACTACATTAGCAAGGGGTGGAGGCTGTTGTCCTAGGACAGGTTGTGGTCTTGGCTGTGCTTGATATGGAGTTTGATACTGAGGGAGGGCTCGATAATATTGTTGTGGCTCGTACTGCCCTTGGTATCTACCTGGCTGATATTGTTGAGGGTAGTTCTGCCTAACCACTTGTTTGTTATATGGACAATCCTGAGCAGTGTGGTTTGTGTATCTTCGCTCTATAGTACAATACACTCCATTGGAGTTCGCTATGGGTTGCAATGCATGTGGACACGTGTTCGCCATATGGTCGGCTCCAGAAGTACAACACCTTCGAGGGGGGGCTAATTTGATGACTGGTTTGCTAGAAAATCCCAATCATTTGGCCACTTGTTCCGCTAAGTCCTCTATTGAGTTGGAGTGCCTGGATGAAGTTTCTGTGGTGTTATTTGAGTCCTTGTGAACCTTAGGGAGTTCTAGCTCATCTCCTAAGTTATCTTCTATGTCTACACTGATCCGTAAACATTGATCCAAGGTTCTTGGCTCCTTCAAGAAGACGTATGATCTCAACTTAGCACTCAAAAAGCCATCTATGAACAAAGCTATCAATTTAGCTGGGGTTGGTACTTCCAAAGGAGGACATCTTTCTATGTACCGTCCGAATCTTCGACCGGCCATCCTCACTGTCTCTTGAGGGGTTTGTTTGAAGGTGTGTACCAAAGAAGACGTGTTGTGTCTGATTCCACTCTTGAAAAAGTCCATAATGAAGGACTCCATCGTGTGGTGGATGTTTGTAAATTGATGTTGGTGCAGTGGTCAAAACCAATCCAATGCATCACCTTTTAGAGTGAGTCCAAAAGCATTAAATTGTGTAAACATGTCTTCAACTTGTTCAGCCTGTAGCACCTGCTTAAATTCTGCTACATGCTCATAAGGATCTCCCGATCCGTCAAAACAATTCTTCATAGCCTTCACTAATTGAGTAGGCCTCAAGGTTCTAGGGTGGTCTCTTGGTATAGGTAGGGGAAAACTGTCCCCACCCCTATGTGCCCTATGATCCCTGAGAGGTTCTCGTTCAACTCTTCCGCTTTCGGTAGGGGCTCTCTCCCTTCCTACACGATGGATGAAACTACTCTCTACACCTTCCTTGTGCTTCTCTCTATGTCCTTGAGATGTGCCATCACCCAAACTATCCTTAGGTGATTGTGATGTCAATAGGGGGAAACTAATTCTCCTCTCCATGTATATGAATGTCATCCATGTTTTGTGACCTTATACATTTGTTCTGAGGTGTCATCTAAGTATACTACCTTTCCTAGAATCTCTGGGTCTTTTAGTTCATAAATCATGTTTGATCCTGTCGTAGTAGGATGCTCTGGCCTATATCTCCAAATGGCTTTGTTAGTTTCCTTATTCCAGAACAATTCTATACTCCTATGATCTTGGGGCATCCACTTAGGAGTTATCACCCTTGTCAGTACGGATTTTCCTCTCGGTGTTCTGGGTTCCTTGACTTGTTTACCATGTCCTTCCACATCCACATCTGCATTCTCTACCATCTCCCCTAGGTCATTGGTTGAGTTCGCCCTAACTACGACGATATACATGGTCTCTTCCTTGTCTATGTAAACCTCGTCTTCAAACTTAACAGCTGGATGTTCCAATCCCATAGGTTGATCGACATTATGTAGTTGAATCACTGACCTATGAAGGCCATCTTCATATACCCGGGCACCCAATCTATTCGTGCGAATGTACTCCAACTGAGTCTTGTAGGGTCCCTCCGTCTTTTCTAGGTGGGCTTCATTAAACGATACCCCTGGTCTACTCGTGTTGAAAGACATATCCGAGTCACTTGTATATGAGCTAACCTCGTATGGATAGCTGCCTAGCTGTTGTGCCCATGATCGTGATGTAGTTCTTACGCTAGCCTCGGAAGATTGGACACTCCGTTTATCACTTTCCCCTAAGTATTTTCCAGACCTCAGGTTCATTTATCCTAATCTCACCTTACCCTGCTCACCCCTTTAATTCGGACAATCACTTAGTTCTTTTTGAATTTTCTTTAGAGCTTCTTCTCTTGTTCACATTTATCACAAGGAATCGTTTTGATATGTTTTGAGTTTAATTCATTTGAGCGTTGCATATTCAATTCACAAAAATTCCTTTAGGCTTGGTCCCTTTACCCACTTACGTCTTCTCTCGTCATCTACTTACCACTCAGTGAGCTAGGGTGATACTTGGCTACACTAGGAGTCCTAAGACACTCCTTTGATCACAATATAACTATACTCAAAGAAATCGTCAACAATTCAAGAAATGGAAATTCCACTTACAAAGTTCTCATGGACTTAAAAAGCATATGTTTTGACTTTGCCTGAGAACTCAAGGTGCTTGCTCGCTTCTTCCCTTGCTCTATGCCACACACAAGAGTTCACAATTAATGTCCAAAAAAATTTGACCCAAAAAAATTGAAAATTTGTGCAAAAAAACCCTAATTTTGCGTTTCGTCTAATAGTCGCGATGGTCAGACACAATCGTGATGGTATGTCACCGTCACGATGGTGTGACACCCACGATGGTCAGAAGTCATGATGGTCAAGCCTTATGATGGTTAGTCACAGTTGCAACTGTCAAGTCACCACGATCACTCAGGATCGCGACGATCAAGTCACGAGGGTCAACCCACGATGGTGAGTGAGGATCATGATGGTCAGCACATGATGCTCAGGGTCATGATGAGCAGGCACAATTGCAATGATCAAGCCATGACGGCTAGTTAGGATCGTGATTGTCAAGCACCGTCGCGATGGTGAGTCACCATCACGATGGTGAGACACAATCGTGATGGTGTGAGCCAATCGCCACGACAGTTAGTGACTGTCGTGATGGTCAGACGTAGTCGCGATGATGTGTCATCATCGCGATGGTCAGAAAATTATGCAATTTCACAAAATCAAGCATAGATGTGTGCAAGCGCTTACCTAGGCTCCTCCTTCATGCAAAAAGTTTGCACAAAATCATACCTTTCATGACAGTCACGATGGTCAGCTTCAATGATAATTTTTTTAGAAAAAATGGAGTTTTTACCTGTGTTTCCAGCAAATCCGTGGTGTCCAGAGGTTGCCCTTCAAGATTAGTGCACCAAAAAACACGAACATACACCTGCAAAAGCTCTCTCTCACTCTAACACACACACACAAATGAGGAAGAGAGAAGAGAAAGGGGGAATATGACTGGTTTTTTTGCGATTTTTGGAGTTTGAGATAATGATAAGGAATGATACTAGAAGAATAGAGGAGTAAAAGTGTGTAAAGACTAACTGCAAACAACAAAACAACAAAGAAATTTTACCTTCCAACGATTTTCTCCAATACACTTACCATCACACGCTCAACCTAGAGCTCGTCCCCGGCAACGGCGCCGAATTTGGTGTCACTCTAGCACAATGGGAAGTACCAACGTGAGGAGCTTCACCTTGTAATTGTCAATCCACGGAGAGTTTAGGCCGATATGAAGATCAAGAGCGAATGATGTGCATGAAGAAGATGGTGAGAAATGCAAAAGCATACACACACATACACACACATACACACACACACACTAGGAAAGTCGCAATGGAGATCAATGGAAGGCAATAAAAGAACTCATAATCATATTCATCATCATCTAGTTACAATAGCTCTTCTAGCTCTAGCTCATAGGTTCAATCATAAACTAACAACAACATCAAAATGAGCTCTCTAGCTCTATTTATAGTTTTTGCCTAGTTTTGATCGGTTTTACATCTAGTGACCGGCATAGTTAAAAAATAGGTTGTACCTCTAATTTGAACTATCTAACGGCTTTGAAAAATTACAAAAAGTTGGTGTTAGCTTTCTATCTAGACTCCTCAAACTCGAGGACTCCTCGGCTTGCACAAAATGGAGTCGCATTCATGATATTTGGGTGTATGTACATATATTACATTGTTTTAGTGATAAAAATAACTATTGCCAAGATGCAATCTTCTGAGTAGTTTTAAGTGCTTCCTCTTCTTCTATGACGAGAACCAGTACTCGAACCTTTGCCTTGAACAAAGATTACAAGGTAGAGGTATGGTGTCTCAACTCAACATCTGGACTGGGAAAGAAGAGGCCTATAAATAGGCCAATGGAGAGTTGTGCCTTTCCATGTTCGGGTAGAGGTATGGCGTCTCAACTCAACATCTGGACTAGTGAAGAAGAGGTCTATAAATAGGCCAATGGAGATTTGTCCCTTTCCATGTTCAGGAGAGGTATGGTGTCTGAACTCAACATTCAGACTCGTGAAGAAGAGGCCTATAAATAGGCCAATGGAAAGTTGTCCCTTTACAGTTGTATGTGGGCAACCACCATCCATATAGTGGTTTATTGCCCTTATGTAGATGATACACAAGGTCCAACGATGCATAGTGTGTCAAATCAAGCAACCAATTTCTTGATCATCAATATTAAAAAAAAGGAAACCTACTAGGCCGTGGGATTAGATTTGAGCTCAGGTTTGCAACCCAAAATCATCTCAACCATAAAATGGGGCCTCCAAGTTAATGCACCTTCAACTTTAACTTGTACTACATACCATTCTAGCTAAAATCTCACTAGGAAATTAGCCAAGTCTACCTATACCATCTAAAAGACATAAATGGTTCAACATGACTTTTGTCAAGTATGTAAGCTGACATTTCCACCAATGGAGTAATGGACAATTGGTTTGTACTCATAATGAAGCCTCACAAGTGTGCAATACAACATACAATCATGAACATTTCCACCAATGGAGTAATGGACAATTGGTTTGTACTCATAATGAAGCCTCACAAGTGTGCAATATAACATAAAATCATGAAGGGTAGACATTAATCATATATTAACAATAATACCCTATCTTCTATTGTTTTGTGATTCCCTCTTTGCATAACACCTAAACAACAACAAAATACTCCTTATGACATTTGGAAAGTGGTCCTTCACTTTTCCAACTTGAACACTTTAGCTATGGACTGTGAGATCCAAGGTTCAAAACTTTCACTACTACCTTGGAAAATGGGGATAAGGGCTCCAAGGATTCAAAACTTTCACTGCTACCCTGGAAAATGGGGATAAGGGTTCAAAACTTTCACTGCTACCCCTGGAAAATGGTGATAATGGGTTGTGAGATCCAAGGTTCAAAACTTTCACTGCTACCCTGGAAAATGGGGATAAGGGCTCCTTAAGGTGGGTGAGTTTGTTCATCTCAATCTTTCAAAGTAAATGGAAGAGTGGGTTGACGAGCGACCTTCTAAAGAAAAAATTGAAAGGTTTCCGCTTGGAATGATGCATTCATGAGTTAGCCATTGTATTCAGTGATGATACCAGGGATATGGAGTTTCCTGCAAAACTCTACAATTTTGGTTGCTTTTAGTCAATTTCTTGCTGAGGAAGAGTATTTGATTTTCTACAGCTGTTTGGTTTTATCCTACAATATTGACTTCTGTTTCCTCGATATTTTGTTGCTGCGCGGCTTTAGCAATTGCGGAACTTTTGCGCCACCGTGAATCGAGCCCCGCTGTGTAGTAGCCTCTGATGTCTGTCCTACCGGCTGCGGACACACGTAGTTATCTCAAGCACTACGCTGTCGGCATTGTCAAATTAAGCAAAGAAGGAGGAGATAAGTTGCTTATGGCACCATCAATCGATGATCATGAAAAACAATGAAGGCAGCAAAATTAGGGGCTGGGCCTCTTTCAAAGCTGAGTTTTGAAACAATATCGAATGCTTTGCATAAATGCCATGGAGAACAAGCTCTAGAAGACTCTCTGGCTACACTGTCAGGTGAACTCCGGTGCTGCGACGTGGAGGAAGTCCTTAAGCACACAAAGAATCTGCAACATGCCACATGGCTCTTCAATTGGGCAGGTAAACAACCGGGTTACAAGCATAATACGGAAGCGTTCAATGCGTACATTGCCCTAGTTGGTTCTGCCAAAAAGATCGACTCTGCATGGAAAATTGTTGAACAGATGCACCAGGAAAAATGCAGTTTCAATGATTGGACCTTCACAACCCTCATTAAAAGCTATGGCTCTGCTGGCTTAACTGGGCATTCCATTCAAGTGCTTGACGCTATGAAGCAGTACGGTTATGAATGTCCAATAGCTGTCTATGGCTCACTGTTGGCTGTCCTTTTAAAAGAAGGCATGACAGAGAAAGTGGAGCTTGTGTACCAGAATATGAGGGAAGAAGGGGTTGAGGCCAACAATCACGTATTCAGTATTTTGTTATATGGGTATGGGAGGTTGGGCAATATCGCCAGGGTATATGAGATCTATTCTGACATGATATGCATAGGTTGTATTCCCGACCAGGTCACACAACATTCTATTATTGATGGCTTATGCAAGGGTGGCAAGATTGATGAAGCACAAAGGATCTTTCCCAAAGTGGTGAATGAAGTTTCTGTTGAGGCATATAATATACTGCTAAATGGTTTGTGCATGGCAGGAAGAATGGAAGCATCTTTTCAACTTTTGAGTGAAATGAGGCAGAAAGGCAAGTCGCCAGACATTATATCATACAATACAATCATAAATAGCTATAGCAAAACTAAAAACTCAAATAAGGCCATGATTTTGTTCAAGGAAATGCAAAAGAATGGCATCTTACCTGACAGGCGCACATACAATGCATTGATTGATGGATTTTGCAAAGAGAAAAAGTTTGATGATGCAATAAACTTGTTTGATCAAATGGTGAGAAGTGGCTGTTCACGGGACACTGTTACATATAGTATTTTAATTAATGGTCTTTGTGAAGCAGATGATGCTGATTTGGCAAATAAATACTTTCAAGAGATGCTTGCCAAGGGTTTTGAGGGAGATTCTGTGCTATATACTCTTCTTATTAAAACTTTCTTCAAGCAAGGACAATTGGACAATGCAATGAAAACCTTTACAGCTATGTTGGAAGCAAATTGTCAGCCAGATTTGGTCACTTACACTACAATTGTACATGGATTGTGCAAGTCCTCCAAGGTGGATATGGCAGAAAAGATATTCCGAGCTATGTTGGAAAGGGGGTTTAACCCACAGGTCACCACGTACAATGCCATGATGGATGGGTATTGTAAAAACTTTCAATTGGGTAAGGCTTACAAGCTATTCCAGTGGCTTGTTACAGCTGGCTTACCAATTGATGCAGGCTCATACAATATTTTCATCACATGTTTTTGTAAAGCTGGGCATGTTGCAGAGGCAAAGAGAGTCTTTGAGAGCATGATAAAGCAAGGTTTCAATCCAACTGTTGTAACTTATACCTGTATCATATCTGCTCTGTGTAAGGTAGACAGAGTAGATGAGGCCTATGGTTTGTACAAGGGAATGGATAGTTTTGGTGTCATGCCGGATGCTATTGTGTTCAATACTCTCATACAAGGATTCTTAAAAGCTGGGAGAGATGGAGAAGCCACCATGCTCTTGAGGAAGATGAAGTCATCAGGGTTTGAATTAGATGCTTCACTTGAACGTTACATGGAAAGTGGCTATTTTATGAGAATAATCCCTGCTGTGAAGCAACATTTTAGGAGGCCTTCGAAGCGCTCTTATATGGGCTAGAAAACCATATACCATGTGCATTTTGCATTCAACCCTCATGCTTCTAGAAGGCAAGAAAGTGCATATTCATATTTTTTACATACGATGAGTGGTTAAGTACAACTGTTTCTGAGTCTAACAAAAGGTTTAGAGTGATCTTCTTGCTCAGCTGTGCGATGCACTGAAAATTGCAAGGCCAGGTAGTTCTACTTATTCCTATTGAAGTGTCAATTTTATACTGAAGAGGAGAAACAACAAAGTGACATGTCACAAATGAAGCTTTCAGAAACTAAAATATGTTGTGAGTAGTTATTTACATGACTTGGAGTATACCTGTGTTGAAATTTCTCATCATGTTGTCTATTTCATGTGCTTGAAGATGCCTTTTGAAGATCATCATTCTGAATAGCATACAGTTCGGCTGATGCACAAGGTTCTTTGTGCCGAAAATTAATGGACATTCACAACACTCACTCATTTTGGAAGTCGATTCACTGATCTCAGTGTGGTTATGCTTCCATAGTTTTCACATAAATGAAATGGCTACAATGACATCTTTTTCAGAAATTTTATTGTGTAAGAGAAGTTGAATAACAGATCTTGTATCTGGTGTATGTGATGATGGAACAGACATTAGTAAATATGTTGTCTTTTGCTGTATATGGAATGACAGACAGATGCCTTGTAGTATCAAACTTCAGACATTCAAGTAAAGCATCCAAAGATGGTTAACTGTTTTTTGTGAAGGTGATGGTCCCAAGTTTCAAACATTCAACCAGGCTTTCAATGTCCATTAAACAATAGCTATATCATATATGTGTGTTGGGAATGTGAGAACAAGAGAATTACAAGAATCCCTATTCTAAGAAAAAGATGGATCCCTAGCCCAAAGTATCAGGTTTCATTCAAACAAGAGATTCAGGTTGTTTCAATAGTTTAGTAGAGCCAATATGCCAATCAATACATGCTTTGAGTATCCTGAAATGGTGACAATGCAAGAAAGACTATGGATCATGCAATCTCAATCCTTTCACGTGCTTTCTTAGACCAGGCGTTCTCTGTTATATCTTTTAGTGACCATTATCTTAATGTAAAAATAGATAACTAACACATGGGCCAGATGATCTCTGAATTTTCGTGCATCGACCTTCATATCAGTAGAAATGGGAGATGTTTTGGGGACTTCATGTGATAGTATCTAGCTGCAAACAGTTATCTTCACAGTTGGTAGCATGGATAGATCCAATAGGTTATCAAACATCAGAACAGTATGATCCATATGTTATCCACATCCAACTAAAAATTGGGCCAGTCATAGAATTGATGAGCTGATACTCGCAGATTTTGAAGAGAAGAACCATGCCTTCACATATATGTATGAATGTTGTCTCTTTGATCATGAGGTGAAAACCTGACACTTTTACCTTATGTGAGTCGTCCAGAAAGCACTGGAAAGAAACTCTGTCCATGACTTCACCTTTTTTATTTTGAAGAGTCCCAAGATGCACTAAGGAAATGGCCCTGATGTTGAAGAATGATTTGAGTCATTCATGAAAAAGGTGTTTAGCTAGTCAAACTAAAGAAAAGGAAATAAAAGGTTGTTAAAAATGTATGATAGTTGAATGATTCTCAACAAAGAACAAACCTCTGTTGCCTGCAGCATAGCTTAAATGGATGGGTCTTTTGCCTCCCTTGGGTGGGGCAATAGTTCAGTCCGTAGGGGTCAAGTAGATGGGTTCTTTGGTTTCCATGGTAGCCGGGGTTTCCATGGTGGTATGTGCATTAGTCGTGGTGGTAGGGGATGGAGGTTGTTGAGGTGAGATCGGAGACGTTTGAACAAATGTTTCTGCCATCAAATCAATGGTCATAGTAGAAGTAGCCTCTTGCACTATAGTGGCTTCATGTTTAGATACAAGAATTAATTCTGTTGGTGCATTCTTGAGTCTCCCCATGCCCTTGATCATAGCAAGGTGTGGGCTTGTGAAGCATGGTGTAAACTACATCAGTGACTCCCAATGATTCAGTTAGAAGTTGAAGTGTTTCAATGAAATGTGGGTCCACTCCTTCACTCTGAATCTTCTCAATCAGTGCTTTACGTGTGTTGAAGGAGAGATGGTGTCGTTCCTGCATATTCACAATTGTGTCATAGAGCCTTTGTAGTTGTGCAATGTAAGCAAGGACTCCTGTAGCTTCTCCTTGTTGTTCCTCATGTTGTTCTTGTTTGGCCTCTTCATCATCTTCTTCTCCAGTTGGCTGTTGTTTTCCTTCTTCATGTTGTTGCTACTGATCACATTCTCATTCTTCACCTGACTCAAGATTTATCTCCTGAAAGATCCTTTCAAAATCCGCATTGCTGAGCTCTTCCAAGAGAACTCCTCTAGGAACTTCTAAATTTGATGGCATTGGTGGGAAAATTAAACTTGGTCCATCTATACTCCATCTTGGTATTCTGAGTATAAAGGACCTGACTACTCTTTGTGGTGTGGAAGAGATATCCAGTGTCAAGGTGGCACCTCTAGGTTGTGCACATAGTATCGATCCCCTCATCCTATTGGATGGTGGAGCCAAAGACTTCCTTCTTTTGAATTGTTGCACCTTGTTCCATGAAATAGCTCGCTAAATTGAAACATCATATGTGAGGCACCGATAGATGATTCTAGTGAGAGCGCAACAACCATGTAATATTGGCTTACATGGCCATCTTTTGTGTGCTTGATGAATCTTATCAATAATCCAATGTGAAAGATTCATCATCATGTTCTGAGTGTCCACTTAATGCAAGCTAAACCAAATCTTTTTGTGTGGCATTGTGAATCTGTCTTGTGATGGGAACGCAAAATGTTGCATGTGCATTCTCAAATGCACTACGATATTGGGAGTCATAGCCACCATGTCTTTGAGCTTTGTCTGATTCTGGTTCTTCATGTTTTCTAGGACCAATCCTTCTTTCTTAGTAGGAATGTGCATACCTCTTATGTCTAGGGATTCTCAAACTAAGTTGTTGGTCAGACGGAACCGTTTTAACTAATTCCCATGTGTCAATGATGGAATAAAAAAGATGCTTGAAGCTCTGGCGTCCTTGGCCAAGATTAGCGAGTCAATGAGGTAAAATCACCACATGAAATCCGATTTCGGGAATCTAGCAACAAAGTATTCTGCTAAGCCCACCTTCTGTCACATAGGCCTTAAGTCTACTGCATTCTATAACTTCTCAAATTCTCTGGTAAAGGAATGATACTTTCCCCATGTGTTGTTGTAATCAAGCTCGACTTCCCACATGTATGCACATTCTCCTAACTATCCTACCATCACACTAAACCAATGTGATTTCTTTTGAACTCTCATAATGTGGCCCATGGGTGGATCTTGTATCGGGATAATTTGAACTGTAATTTGCATCTCTTTAGGCCACTCTTGTGGTTCATGTTGAATAGGTGAACATTCTATATCAACTGTTTGATAAGTTATTCCTCCTTGTGAACTAGTTCCTGCTATATCTGCCATAGTGCTAACGATGATTGTTGTGCCTGAATCTGCTAGAAGTAAGAACATATTAGCATTACATTGGAAACTAGATGACTCCTTGTCCCATTCACAATACCAACATGATATTCATTGTGGTTAGTGGGTTAGTAATGGTGCTCTGTGATCCAGATATGAGTGTAAATTAAGTGGTTAGTCACTTCCCTAGAGGATGTGCAATGTACTCAGAATGCATCTACCCTTTGCAAGGAGATTTTTACATGGTTGGGTCAGGTTTTTTTTTTACCAAGTTTGACTTGCCAAATTTCTCTTATGGGACTACACTGTTTATTATTGATGGCCTTGAAAGCTTCGTGAGATAATTCTATCAAGATTTGGGGCTTTTTAGGTACCCATTTCCAAGTAGTCCTAGGTAGGGTTTGATATGATGATGTGGTGACAATAGATACCCATCGTGAAGTGTGTGAAGTGAGTGCTTGTGATTATCGACTCATGTCTATGAGCTTATCTGTAAGTAATTGAGCATGTAAGCACGTCTTAGGCACCCAAATTTGTCCTGCATTGGGGTCAGCCTTCATTGACTGCTTTGGTATCCAAATAAAGATAGTCCGCCATGGTTGTCTTCTGGGATGCTCCTTTGTTGTAGTCTTCGGTTGAGTTAGTATTTTGGTGTGACTTTGGGACCCTCTTATAGGAGCAAACGATTTGGATTGCTCACTCTTGCATATCCAAATTTGCTTCACTCTAGCTATCACCTTGTTATGAACTGATTTTTGATAATGAGATTTGATGATCTTATCCATCTACTCTTAGGCTTCCTTAATTGTTGGGCCTTGATTAATTTTGGAAAAGAAGGGAGTTCCATGTTGATTGCTGCTACTCTTTCACAAGTGGCCTCATTCTACACCATAGAACTTTGGACAAGAAGAGCATTGTTATATTCATGTGCCCACTTGGAAGGACCATGAGTTGGTGACTTTCCTAATTCCTTGAGTTTTTGATTGTCTAGTTCCATTGTGATCCTTTGCTAGTTGACCAAGACTTGAAGAAGTCCACTTCTTAGTTCTAATTTGACCACATGTTCATAGATCCAACCTTGACCCAAGACAAGAGGTTCCATGAGGTCCTCATCTTGATACGCTAGTACCTATACCATCATCAAGATATCCTGAATGGAGATGGGGAGTTCCACTTTGCAAGGCAAGGGGTTTCCACTCCTCTGAATCCTATGAGATAAGCGTCAATGAGATGGATGTTCATTTGCAAGTTTTGACAATAGGAAAATCTAACTGCACTAGCCGCGCCTAAGTCAATGAAGGCTTTGACAGTCCTTGCCTTCTTGCCTTATCCTATTTCTAAGGTCACAAAGGGACATCTATTGATGATTTTGTGATGGGTTCTACTTGTCATTTGGCACATAGCCATGTGGTATCTTGGTACCTCATAAGGGTCCTAGCTAGGTTGATCTCTACCTTGTCTTCTTAACTTCATACATCAGATCGTTCTAGTTCTTCTGCCTGAGCCTCTTCTCTAATCCATTTTTCTTCTTCTTTGTGTTTATTGGCTGTGTTGAATCGACTTAGCATTTCCTTGGTGAGGGATTCTTGATACTATTTCACTCTATATCTATTGATGTGACTGGGTAGTATAACACCTTCTAAAGTGGCTAATTGGATAGCTCCACTTGTTGAGATCCTATTGGTGATCATGGGCCCATAGCCATGCTTTTCTAATTTCCTCCCATGTTGTTTTAGTGTATACACCAAGACTATGTCTCTTGCCTTTAATCCCTTATCTTTCACATGTGCATCAAAGTAGGCCTTTGTCTTTTCTTGATTGCATAAATTCTAGTGGCTAGCCTTAATCTAGTTTCCCCTAGTCATTCTAAATAAAAAATTAGATGAGAGCTCATGGCAGGTCCATTGATGCTCTTGTGCCACTTTTAAAGTGGGTATCAAGAAATCTAATGGCAACACTGCATTCTGACTAAACACCATATGAAAGGGTGTGGTGTTGAGTATCTTTTGCAGGAGGCTCTATACGCCCACACAACATGATGAAACTAGGTGTCCCAATCAGAACGTTTATTATTCACCAACTTTGTTAGCACAATGCATAAGATCTTATTTGTGCTTTCTTCTTGTCCATTGGCATGTGGATGGTATGGGGCTGACTTCTTGTGAATGACCATGAATTCTTGCAACACTTATCCAATGACCTCATTCAAGAAATGGGTACCACAGTTTTTGATCAATTCTATTGGCAAACCATATCTCTTAAGCACATTCTCGAAGAGAAATTTGGTAGTAGTTTATGCATCATTGTTCTTAGTAGCTTTCACTTGTACCCATTTGGTTAGATAATTGGTGGCAATAGTAATGTATTTAGCATGTGAACTCTTAGCTGGGGGATCAGTAGGACCACCAAAGTCTATTCCCCACTTAGTGGCATCTCTTCCATATGTATCAGATATTGAGTTTGCAGAAAAAAATGTCACATTGCTTCACATAGGTATGTGCATCCATGTGAAGGGTTGGCGACCAAAGACCTGTAAATAGTATATCTTTCATCAAGTGATCAGGTCCAAAATTTCCTCTTACCACACCTTGGTGGGTAGATTCTAAGATCTTAAGATATACACTCTCATCGACACATAGTCTTAGGTACTCATCTCTTCCTTGTTTCTATAGGTTAGCTCCAATGAGTGCGTAATCTAGTGATTCTTGCTCTAAGATATTTTGTCTAGCCAATGTCATCTCTTGAGGGAATGTTTTCATCCTCAAAAAGTTTACCAAAGGTTCCCTCCAATCCGATATTAGTGATACTTGATACAGTGTGTCATGTTCCAATGTTGGTCTAATCCCACAGATTGGGCATTCTTTACACATCCTATGGACATCTCCTTCCATGTTTGGCCAATATACACCTAATCTTTGCAAAGCTTGTCGAATTTGATGCTTAGAATCATGTTGCTTCATTGCACCTATATGTGCTATTTGCAACCACTTTGCATGCTCACCTTCATCCATATAACAAGACAATATGCCTTGATCAATGTGCTTATACACACTGCCTATCATTATGTGATATTTTTGAGACCTCACAACTTATTTACCTTTGGTTTTCAATACAAGATGCTTAGATCCAAAGGTTAGAATAGGCACGATAGTTTTTGCCCAATTAGTCACTACTTCTAGGTTGATTAAGTACACATCAAGAAGTTCATCTAACACTCCTTGTGCGGACTAACTTGTGATCGGATCTGTAATAGAGTGATAGGTTGGAGATGGTTGAACACACCCTTGATAGGTAGGAGATGGTTGAACCACACCCTTGATAGGTAGGAGGTGGTTGAAATGCACCTTAAGAGGGAGGATTAGGAAGTAATCCTCAACCATGGCTTTTGGGGCAAGTGGTTAGCCCATCACAGTCCTATCTAGGAGGTTGTGAGTTCAAATATCCTATAGTTCATTACAGGCTCTCAGGTGGGTTTTACCTTTCCTAACCACAACTTCAAATTCATATTCTGTTAGTAAGAGGAAGTCATTTTACTAATATGCTAGTATTGCATGGTTTATTGACCAAATAGCTTGATGGTTTGGAAAAGATTCAACCTTGTTTGCGAGAAAATAATGTCTAAACTTTTTAACAGCATACACCCTGCCTAATCCTTCTCTTTCGGTAGTGGTGTAACTTTGTTCTGCTGCATTCATATGCCTACATGTGTAAGCTATTGGAAGATCAATATTACCTTCACCCATAGTTTGCGCTAGCACACACCCAATAACGTAATTGGACACATCCACATGTACATGGAAAGGCTTACTCCAATCAAGTGTAGTCAAGATTGGTGCTGAGCACAAAATTTTTTAAGCTCATTGAAAGAGGTTTGACACTCACATGATCACTCAAAATTAGTCAATAGGTTGTATAGAGGCTTTGCAATGATTGCATACACATGGAGAAATCATCAACAATAACCACAATGACCCATGAAAGCTTGCAATTCCTTGATTTTCTTTGGTCTGGTTAACTCCAAAATGGCTTTAACTTTATCCTTATCTGTTGAGATTTCATTCTTCGACACTATGTATCCTAGAATCTTGCCTTGTCTAACCATGAAAACACACTTTTTGGGTTGAAGCAGATTTGGTGCTCCCTACATTTGTCAAAGATTTGTTTTAGCTCAAGGATGTGTGTTCGTCTAACATTGGAATGGGCACATAAGTCATCAACATAGACCTCTAGATTCTTTTGCAAGAATTCTTTGAACATGTGGCACATTAGCCTTTGAAATTTTCTCAATTTTGTAGATGAATCCAGCTTCTACCAAGCAATCTATCTCTTCTTTGATCTTTGCTACATAACTGTCATTATATGTCTATGGTTTCTACTTTGTGGGTTTGGCATCTAAAGACATGGGAATTCTATGTGAGCAGATATCTAGGTCTACTCCTTTCAAGTATTTGTCGCTCCATGCAAACACATCTCTATACTATCTTAACATTTCAATCAACTCCGTTTCCTCTCCTTGAGTCAGGTTGTGTCCTATGTTAGTACATAATTCATCATCCTCTTCTATGGTCACAAAAATTTTCTTAGTTATCTCTTTGTTGTCGCATGCCACTCCCATACGTGCTTCCCTATTAGGCATCCTGATCATGAACTTTTGATCTTCTATTTCATATTTCTTGAAGTTCTTGGGGACTTCAAAGAGGGTCTCTTCCTCTACTGGCTTAGGGTTTGGTTTCTCCCTATTTTTCTTTTCAGTTAATCTCATCGTTTTGTCTAGTTTTGATCTTTCCTCCTCTTGAGTTCCAACTTCTATTAGATAGAGATACTCTTCTTTGAAGCACAAAAAGGCTCCATGAGGATAGACTCTTCATCGTTGTCACTATCCTTAGGTTCACTCATATGAGGTTCACACTCTTCAATAATGGAATCATAATGATTGGTTCTATCATGAAGATTGAAATTTCATAGACATCTTCATCACAGTGTGGGGTCCATTGTTCTTCATTCACAACTATGTCCGTTGTGGCTAGAATTTCAGACCAACCGTGGGGTTCAAATTCTTTGTCTAGGATCACTATGGGTGCATAGGTTGGGTCTTGAACTAATCTAGGCAGCTTCTTTGTACCTACTTCTCGTGCAAATAGTCTTCTCTCTTCTTCCATTGCAACTTTGCACATCCATAAGTGAGTGTCTTCATGCATCCAAACAAACCCTGATCCTATGAAGTGCACATATTTTGTGTCATCCGCTGCTCTATGGATGGGGTTCCATTGTATAGGGGGCACATCCCTATGAGAGTAATCCCTAAGATTGACCTTAGTGTTAACTCCTAGATGTTGCACATTGCTCTAGCACAATGGTAAGTACCACATTAAGAAGTTCCACCTCCTTAATGTCAATCCATGGAAGAGATAGGAGTGATATGAAGATCGTGAATGTGAGATGTAGTGAGAGTGAAGGTGAGAAGCATAGAGATGAACACACACATACACACACACGTATGAGACAAGCAAGACACAATGGAAGGTAGGAAAATAGACTCTATTGCTCAAGATCTCAATTACAAGCTCAAGCTCACACTAGCTCATAGAAGTCTGCACTAGCTCACCTAAAAAATGAGAGCTCTAGCTCTTTTTATAGATTCTAGACTAGTTTTGACAGGTTTCACATCTAGTGACTAGCATAGTTAAAAAATAGGTTCTCAGTGCTATTTGAAAGGGTAAACAGGATCCAAAAATAGCCAAAATTGGTAGGCTCGTTCTACCTAAGCTCCTCAAGCTTTGGCTTGCACAAAATGGAGCTACTAATTACAAAAGGGGTTTTTCTGTGTTACAATTGGTACAAGAGTGATGAAAATCACTATTGAGAGTTTTTGAAAAGTAATATAAAACATATTTATTTGAAAAATAATCCGCCTGGCTCCCCACTACTTCATTGTGATCCTCCTTCACATACTTCCGCATCGTCTGTGCCTCTGGGTACTGCCAACACCCCCCTCTCTCTCGCTTCTATCGTCCTCGATAGAACCTTGTTGCCGGATCTGTCGGATATAATTCTGTAGGAGGTCATGAGCGAGGGGGTGTTCTGAAATGCAGATACCTCTTGCAAGATCGACTTTGAGTTTTTCCCAATCGATGGGTTGAGGTTCCTCTGGTGGGGGGAGTCTGTAGTGCGTGGAGTACACCAATTGTTCACAAGCAAATAGTTGGAGTAGATGGGTGGGCCTGCTGATAAACACCTCTGAATGGTATTCCCAAAAACTGGTAGTAAACGTTTCTTCGAATGTCATTTTATAGCATGCCGGTAGATATTTGATGCGACAGTGCCAGGCATAACACACCCGGAGTGATGGTGTTGTACTGATATCATACGCTAAATCTTGATTGCCATGCTCGAATCCCAGGTGTTCACATGTGGTGCCTTGACACAACGAAAGTCTTTTGAATACTATCTGCATCATGTCAAATATTTTGACAGTCATATGCGCGGCTACATGATCCATTCGTCGTAAGCAAGGGAGCCAATGGCGAATCATTGCCATCATATAGCCTACCGTGGACGGTCCATGGGGTGGTGTGAAATAGGGGTAATTGAGCCAATTCTGGCACTACTTGTTGTTCTGTACTTTGATTGCAAAGGCCTTCTAGGAGCGGCATCGTGGTTTTGCTCCCCAACATGGGTTATACTTCAAATGGAGTGGTGGCTTGGCCCATGTGCTCATAATTTTTGGATATTGCTATAATAAGTCCTGGCACAAGTTGGTTGATATATTTCTCCGCTCTGCACGTCTGGTGGCAAATCATCAGGCTCAAATTGAGTTGCATGGGAGGGTTTCTTGCCTGTCTCTTTTTCGATGGCCAATTGGTGTTCTACCATTAACATAAAATATGGCTTGTATTGCAGCTCATGCCCAGATATATACGTGCGAGGGGCCAAGTGAGCGAAATAAGGGGATTGTAAGATACGTTCCTCGATCATAGCCATTGTGTGTAATTGTGCTTCCACCCTTGTTGAGTGGGTCTTGCCAAGTTCTTCTACAGTCTTCATCCACGCGGGGGTAGGGAGTTCAAATGTGGTCTGGCCTTCGGCCGTGACGTGTCTGCCTGGGATGGGCTGGGGTTCGTAAGCTTCTTCAAAAGTGTCCTCCACCGGGATAGTCACTGTTTCTTCATCCGCGGGTAGTTCCGATGGGTATTCTGGCCTAGGGGGTGCTTCGTATGCTGCTATCTATGTTTGAAGAGTCAATACCTGGGCCCGTAAAGCGTTGAGTTCCTCTATGATCTCAAGAGATGTGGCCATAGGAGCTGGTGGTGCTTGCTGTATAGGTGCTCGTAACTATAATATTTTGTGTTCCTCCTTGAGCTTCTGGTATTCCTCATTCATACTGTGGTAATCATCTAATAGTCTGACATGATCTTCCAATAGTATCTTCATGGATTCAGAGGGGACAACTTTGAAACGACTGGGACTCAAGGGTTCATCCGATTGATCTAAAGCAGCTTCAAGGTTTTCTTTATTTTGTTCCTACAAGCATTGATTCTCTTCTTTGGCTATTGCTAGGTGGCGTCTGAGTAGTCCAATGTTCCTAGTGAGCGTCACATTGCGAATGGTGTGAGCCCTTAACAAATTGTCAATATCACTGATGGCATCTTTTGTCCCCTATTCACTTTCTAATTCCAGTGTATGGTAGGCCTGACATAGCTCTTGGTAGCGTGTGTTAAGGGAGGCATTCTCAATTGATAAAGAATTTAGCTGTGACTGTAAGTCGTTCGTGGTCTGCTGCAGCGTCTGATAACTGGTCCTAAGAGATGCAGACTCATCTCTCACTTGTGTCATGCATGCGAACATTTGACGGAACACGTTGTCGATTGTGGGTGATAATATTAATGGTGTAGTGAGTGAAGATGCTATGGTGTGGGTGTCGATGCAAGGGGAAAGGGAAATAGGGATGGGAAAGTGGATGCAGTGGTGACTATGGAAAAATGTGATGTGCCTAAATGTGGTGGTGAAATGGATGAGGTGAGTGGTGGGGCAGTGGGTGGTGATATGTCCATGTCATTGGATGTTGTGTCGAGTGCAGTGACTGTGAATAGTGGAGTGATAGTGTGTGCGTGCGTGGGCGTGAATACAAGATTTACAAAGGTGGCAGAATAAGTTACAGATGGGGTCTCTTATACTGCTTGGTGGAGAGGAGAAAGAGGAAATACAGTGGGTCGGGGAGGTGAGACAGGGGAGAAGGTCAGTGGAGGGGGAAATGGGAATAGGGGTCTTGGAGAGATGGGGAAGGAAGGGATGGATGGATGGAGAAATGGGCTAGATAGAAGAGTGGAAGTTTGAGGAGGGAGGCTAGGTTGTGCGGGTGCAGAGAGGGTGAGAGGAATTGAGGCAACAAAGGCTTATGCTACTGCACTATCGAAGGATGTGGATGGTCTGGGAGAGGCAGGCTGTATAGGAGAGGCTGGAGGGACGCGAGGTGAAAGAGGAGTGGTCAGTATGTTGGTTACTTCGACAACAATGGTGGTATTTACAGTAGAAGTGTGGGGTGGGGAGTTGATGATGATCGTTTCTTCTGCCAAAGAACCTTCAGGAATGAGGCGTGTTTCCCTCGCCTGCTGTGAAGACTGGGCATCCATTGGTACACGAATATATTGACCTGGTTTTGATAGTAGGGAAACTCTATGTGGGTCAAATTGTGTTAGTCGCTTTCTTTGCAAATAGCGTAATGCTTCATACGTTCCTATTGACTTCACCAGTTCTCTGAAGCCTTGAATGTACGCTTCTTCGAAGCCTCCTGTGGTGAGTTCCTGTTCTACAAGCTCTTGGCTTTCTTCTTCAGATAGCTTTCTGCGTGCCCACACTGCTTGCATGGTGCGGTATGGTTTCTTGATTGCCAGTGTATAGGCAACGACTTCAAATGTTTCATCTTCGTGAGTGCTTGTGTCACCCTGAGTGTCAGTGTGTTGTTCCTGTTCATCAATCTGCACATTCTCTTGAGAGTCATGAGTGCCCTGGCTGGCTTCATCATCTCCATCGTCATCGTCAGTTTTTGTCCTTTCTTCTTCGGAACTGGATACCACTTGCTCTTGCTGTTGCTTAGGGGCAGTGGTAGGGTAACTTGGTCGTTCATATTCTTGAGAGAAAAATTGTCCTTCTGAAAATTGAAATTTGTTTGAAAAAGCGTCCGACATTTCAAAATCGAACGTGGTATTCATTGGTTCTGCTTCCAGGTTGGGTATAGGAAAAGTAAACGCTTCTGCACCAATGGAGGTGGGAATTTCTGCTGAATCCTTTGTGGTTGGGATTGAGAGGTTGGCTTGACACTCTGCTTTGGAAAAGAAGGGAGGTCCAACACTTGCAAAACCTGCCCATTAGGAAGTGCAGCTTTTTGTACCATTAATCTAGGCCAATCCGCACTAAGTGTGGAAGGATGGGCACTGGAAGGTGTTGTGCCCATGTGGCCGCTGACGTAGTCCACCTGACCGCTGATGCAACCCACTTGACCGCCAATGGTCCCCATTTGTCCCATCGATTGGGTGATGATCCCTTCTAATTTGTAGGAAGACCAGGGGAAAATCTGTTGACATTCTTCAAAATGGCAATTGTCCATCGCCAAGCCCATGTGGGTTGGGCTAGCTGTAGCATGACTTATCTAGCCAAAGATCTTTCAGTCCTCCATCGCATGTGTTTCATATGGTCTAGGGTTACATACCTCAGGCGGAGTGTTGTTAGGGAAGTCTAACGGTATCACTCGCTGCTGACCTAAGGTTCCAATATGCAAGGAGTCTTGTCTAAGATTTAGGTCCACTGAGTGATCCTATAGCCAATCTTGGCCAAGGATTAGGGGTTCTATCAGGTCATCGTGATGGCACACTAGTAGCTTCACTGTCATGGTCACATCATGTATGAGGATAGGAAGGTCCACCTCACCCATGCAAGGGGTTTCCATGCCTCCTAGCCCTATGAGGTATGCCTTAATTGGCTGCATTTCTATTCCTGAGTCCTTATACTGGGACCATCTAATCGCACTAGTCACAGCACCTGAGTCAATTAAAGCCTTGAGCTCTTGGCAAGGGTTGTCGTGCTCTAGCCTAACTGTAATGAATGGTCTCCTATCCACTATGCTAGGATGAGTACTTGACTTTGCTTGACACATGGCCATGGGGTATCTAGGTGTTGTTTCCAGATGGTTATAATATTCTCACCCTAGTCCTTGTCGTCTTAACTTCATGCGCTTAATGCGTTCTATAGCTTTTGCCTGAGCTTCAACTCGTATTCTATTTTCTTCCTCCTTACACTTCTTTGCGTGAGTCGTTTAAGCATATCCTTAGTAAGAGGTTCCTAATATAACTTGACTCTACAGCCACTAATGTAATTAGGCATTATGTCTCCTTCTAGGGTGGCTAATTGTACTGCTCCACTTATCGAGAGTCTGTTAATGATCATAGGTCCATAACCTTGCTTTTTTAATTTTCGTGCATGCTGTTTCAACGTATACAATAGGACTAAATCTCCTTCTTTTAAGCCTTTATCTTTCACATGTGCATCGAAATAGGCTTTTTGTCACTTCTTTTCTGCATATATTCCTGCTGCTGCTTTCAGCCTGGTTTCTCCTAATCGTTCCAAGTCCATTATTCTTGATGATAATTCATGGCCGGTCCACTGATGTTCTTGTGCAACCTTAAGGGTTGGTATCAAGAAGTCCAAAGGAAGCACAACATTTTGACCAAAAACCATCTGAAAGGGATTTGCATTCAGTATGGTCTTCTAGGCCACTCCATATGCCCAAACAACGTGATGTAACTGTTTGTCCCAATCTGAAAGTTTGTTGTTCACGAGTTTCGTCAGTACGTTACAAAGGATCTTGTTAGTACATTTTGCTTGACCATTGGCCTGAGGATGATATGGTACGGATTTCTTGTGAATCATCACAAAATCCTGTAACAAATATTCAATGACTTGGTTTAGAAAGTGAGTTCCTCGATCGCTCACTAACTCTATAGCCAATCCATATCTTGTAAAGACATTTTCAGATAAGAATTTTGCAGTCGTGTGTGCATCATTCTTTTTTGTGGCCTTGGCCTCTACCCATTTGGTAAGATAATCCATTGCAACAATAATGTATTCAGCATGTGTACCTTTTGCAGGGGGGGTAATGGGTCCTACAAAGTCTATACCCCACTTAGAAAATGCACGTCCTCCCATCATGGGTTTCAATGGCATTTCATATCTGCGAGTAGGAAATTGAGTTCTTTGGCACACATCACATCTCGTAACATAGGTATGTGCATCCATGTGAAGAGTGGGCCACCATAATCTTGCAAAGAGTATGGCCTTCATTACCCTATCAGGGCCAAAATGACCTCCTGCAACACCTTGGTGTGCAGTCTCTAGTACGCTCAAATAATCGCTCTCATGAAGACATTGTCTTAGGTATCCATCTCGTCCTTGTTTGTATAGATTGTCGCCAATAAGCGAGTAGTCTTGAGCTTCCTGCTCTAGACTGCATTGTTGTGCTAAGGTCATTCCTTGAGGGAATGTTTTCGTCCTCAAGTACGTCACTAATGGTTCACGCCATTCTGGTGTGAGAGACACGTGATATAATGTAGCATGTTCTACTGGTGGTCTTTCATAAGAGACAGGGCATTCTTTACACAACTTGTAGATATCTGCTTCCATAGAAGGCCAATATAATCCTAATCTATGCAAAGTCTGCAATGTAAGCTGTTTCGAATGATGTTGCTTTAATGCACCTACATGTGCTAATTGCAACCAATTGGCATGTTCTGATTCATCTACACAAGCAAAAATCTTTTGATTATCCTGTTCATATATACTTCCTCCTATTATTTGATACCTTTGTGACTTGGTAATCTCTCCTTCCTTGATCCTTATCCTAGGATTCTTGGGTCCATATGTGAGAATAGGGACAATCGGCTTAGCTCATTCTGGTACTACCTCCAGGTTAAAAAAGTATGCATCGGGTAATTCATCCGCTATTCCTTGAGGGGTTCTCTTCTGGTTAATCTTGAGAGGTGGTCAGCTCTGAGGTGGGTCTTTCCCTTCCTGACTACTACTTCAAAGTCGTACTCCATGAGTAATAGAAACCAACGTATCAACCGTCCTCTGTTACATGGCTTTTTGACTAAGAACAACACTTAGTCAATTTCTGCTGACTCCTTTGTGGTTGGAATTGAGAGGTTGGTTGGAGGTGGGAATTTCTGCTGACTCCTTTGTGGTTGGGATTGAGAGGTTGGTTGGAGGTGGGAATTTCTGCAGACTCCTTTGTGGTTGGGATTGAGAGGTTGGTTGGACACTCTGCTTTGGAAAAGAAGGGAGGTCCAACACTTGCAAAACCTGCCCATTAGGAAGTGCAGCTTTTTGTACCATTAATCTAGGCCAGTCCACAGTAAGTGTGGAAGGATGGGCACTAGAGGGTGTTGTTCCCATGTGGACGCTGATGCAGTCCACCTGACCGCTGATGCAACCCACCTGACCGCCAATGGTCCCCATTTTTCCCATCGATTGGGTGGTGACCCCTTCTAATTTGCACGAAGACTAGGGGAAAATCTGTTGACATTCTTCTAAATGGCGATTGTCCATCGCCAAGCCCGTGTGGGTTGGTGTAGATGTAGCATGACTTATCTAGCCAAAGATCTTCCGGTCCTCCATCGCATGTGTTTCATATGGTCTAGGGCTACATACCTCAGGTGGAGTGTTGTTAGGGAAGTCTAGCAGTATCACTCGCTGTTGATCTAAGGTTCCAATATGCAAGGAGTCTTGTCTAAGATTTAGGTCCACTGAGTGATCCTATAGCCAATCCTGGCCAAGGATTAGGGGTTCTATCAGGTCGTGGTGATGGCACAATAGTAGCTTCACTATCATGGTCACATCATGTATGAGGATAGGAAGGTCCACCTCACCCATGCAAGGGGTTTCCATGCCTCTTAACCCTATGCGGTGATGGAGAGTGTTAATCTCCAAAAGAACAAGCTACTCTTAAAGTTAGAGCACCTCTATATCAAGAGTAACTCAAAACATTTACCAATTCGGAGGATTAATGATCAATTATAAAGATTTTGGATAAACTGTGAAGAAGATGATTCTATAGAAAGTCTACTGCACATATCTCTCTCATTGAATGATCAAATGTGTAAAGTTTTTTATAAAACTTTGCATAAGGTGTTGCCTATAGTTTTCACACCTTCTCCAAGTTAAATCATTCCAAAAGACTCAGTAGATCTTAAGAAATGATCTCAACAAGTCACCTATGTCTAGAACTGCTCTTTTTAGAAGTCGATTCAGACACCTGTAACTTCTAACACTTGGTTCTCTCAATCTAGAATGGTTTGTGCAAATGCTTTTAGCCATAGATAGCTTACCTTCCAACTTAGATTTTGACTCCTCACTCATGCAAAACTTTAACCTGTGCACTGAGAAATGATCAAATCTTTGACCATCAAGATTGCGCATGTTTCAGAAAACAGTGAACACTTCTTCACATATGAATGTTCCTACTCATAATTCTCACAGCCTGTTTACAATTAGGCTCTCAAACTTTAACCATAGACTCATTAAATATGGAATTAGATGTCTACAAAAGGAGTTTTGAAATGATCAAGCACAGAAGGAGAATGCACAGAAACATCGGGTGCAATTTTTTCTTCCATTACTAGAAAACTTTACATCTAGATGAGAGAGCTAATCTTTATACTTCTCAAGTGTCTAATCACACCTAATTCTTCTGAATTCTTGTATTCTATACTCTCATACATTTTCCTGGACATTGTTCTTATGTATATATAGTCAAATATTTACGTGCTTATGACTATACAAAAGTATAAGTAAACTATCTCTGAATTAATGTACATATGTGTACACATCTTCATCTTTTGAATATGCATTTCCTTCAAGATTCATAACTTGATCTTTTCTTCAGTCCTTGACTTACAAACCTTCATCAAAACTTCAATTGTTGATTGCTCTACACAACATCTCCCCCTCAATCATCAATTGAGGTTTTCTCTATCTTCTTTATGCCTGTCATATCTTTGAATCTCTGTAGCTTTGATCCATCCAAGCTCTTGGTTAGCATATTAGCTATCTGATCTTTTGTTGAAGTATGTATTACTTCAATCTCTTTATCCATCACCTTCTCTCTTAGAAAGTGATACTGAATCTCAATATGTTTAGTCCTGGCATGAAAACAGGATTAGCAGCTAAATACAATGAACTCATGTTATCTCCATAAATAGTGGGTGTACTCTGAATGATGTCAAAACTCTTCATAAGAGTCTTAAGCCATATCACTTCCTTTGCAGCTTCAACCATCCCTTTGTACTCTGCTTCTGTAGATGACAAAGCAACTGTATGTTGCTTCTTTGAACACCATGAAATTAACTTATCTCCCACATAACACAAGTATCCATAAGTTGATCTCCTATCATCAGGATTACCTGCCCAATCTGTATCACTATAGATCTTGATGTTTGTATCTGATGTAAAACCATAATACAAACCTTCTTTGAGTGTACCCTTAATGTACCTCAACATTCTTTGTCCTGCAATCCAATGTTCTTTCCTAGGACAATGCATGAATTGAGACAATACTCCAACTTTATATGACAAGTCAGGTCTAGTTAAAGTAGCTGTTAAGTGTAAAACTTGTTAAATCGCTTCGTTCTAACTATCAGAAGAGTGTTTAACCGACTTGAGTGGGTTCTTGGGAGTGGTAGGGGTCTGTTAGACAGAGGCCCTGTACTTAATTCCCAAATCTTCGTCACAACAACAAAAGCACTAATACACGTCTTAGCTCAGTTACTAGCATCAAATGGACAATACTCAATTTCTATGTACCTGGGTGCCGACTTCTTCAGACTGACCTGCTATTGGAACAGAGCAGTAGTCCGATCTCTACCACGACAATACTCACAATTAATAATAGAGTTATCGAGAATACTGTACTAGTGCAAGTCAACACTAGCCCAACTTCTACACGACGTTCTTAGGTGCAGAATATCATACTCACACAGACTCAACAGTATGTAGTAAATCAACCAGAGAGAACACTATAGCCGACAGATTCATTCGTCACAACACTTTACAGTGATCTTCAGATAAAGGTTCACGTTTACTGAAGGTACTAGTTCTTCCTCGTATTCGGGGTCAACAGATAATAATACCAAAATGCGAGGAATCAGGTAGAACAGACAGAACACACTACCGCAACGCTTCAAGTTGCCTATTCAAATTCACACAGTAATATAGCTACTCAAAACGACTTAGAGTACTTAAACAACTGAAGAACACACAACAATGCAACATGACGATAGTAATCAGACACACAATCCGTTACTTCAACACTCGTTACGGTGAACTACAGTATGAGTAGATGATGCGGAACGTACTCAACACCAACAGTACTCAAGATTTCACAACAGTGTTAAACAATGTTCTCACAAACATTCAGACGACCAGTCTGGCAATTCCCGAAAAACGTCCCCCCTCTTCTGTGACCACCCTCTTTACATTGCTTTATAAAGATTTTACAAGATGCACGTAACAACTTTTCGCACGTGTTTCAAAAAAATCCGTTACATCTGACATCCGTTACATCTGTCCCACTTCGGCGGCCGACTAACACTGGCACGCACGGTGGACTCGAACCCACAAGTTTTCTATTGTTCGGCTACTATTCCTTCTAAGTACATGTTACGGGCTAGCCTAAAAGTTCGGGTAATTTTCTTCTTAAGTGTTTCTAACATCTGTACTAAGATACTAGGCTCTACTAATTGGGCATCGGTTCTAACCGAGCTTAGCGTTATTGCTTCGGTTAATAAAATCTCGGCCTGTGTTTGCAAAAAGGCCTCCTGTAAATAAAAATCATTGGACAAGGCAGCATCCCGTGAAATCTTTAGATCTTCTAACTGTTTCTGCATGTTGAGCAATCGGTCTTTTTGATTTGAGCACTGGTTCTCTCTTCGTTCGATTTCCTGATTCTGATACTGGATTGTCCTTGAGTAGGCATCGTGTTCTCTTTTGATATCTTTGATTAATTTCTGTGTTTGAGCCTCTTGTGCTAGCTTTCTTCGTAATATATCATTGACTTGGTCAAAATCTATCTTGAATCTCTGTAATTCTTCAATACTCTTCATTGCTAAATCGTGTTGCTCTTGTCCTTGTTTGACCACTTCATCCAGCTGCTGTCTTGTCTCTTCTAACAGATTGCCGAGTGCAATCCTTGCATCCTCCTTGTCTTGTATCTCTGTCTTCATTTGCTGGATTGCGGTCTGTGCTTCGGTTAGTAATCTGTCCTTTGCGGCCAGTTGTTCCAGCGCTATGTCTTTTTGTTGGATTAACAGTTGTTGTTCTGCCAATTGAGCCTGGAGCTGGGAGACCTGCGCCTGGAGCTGGTGGTTTTCGGCCCTGACGGCGTCAACCTCCTCCTGGAGTGGTGTAATATCTGCTTCTAGTAAATCTACTTTATGCTGCAGGTCATGTCGAATAGTGTCTGTGACTTCGCGAATCTGGACAGGGAGCTGCTGGGAGAGGTTAATGAGCAATTGCCCCATTGACGCAAGTTCAGAGAATACCGGTATTGATGGGAGGAGAAGAGGGTGCCGTGGTTGTGAAGAGGATGTGGTGTGAATCTGTTGGGAGGTTGGTGGAGAATAATTGGGTGATGAGGTGGAAGATGCGGTGGGCTCAACAGGTGCTATGGGAGGTTCCGGCGGTGGAGTGAGAGTAGTAGCGACAGATTGTATTACCTTTTGTTGCGTTGCTTCGGCGTTGTCTATGGCAGATTCTACTGCTTTGAGCAGTATGTCGAAAGCTTCCCGTTCCTCAGTTTGCTGTTCTTGCTCGGTATGTTGCTGAGAGGCTTCTTCCGTCGAGATGGGTTCTGTTTCCGTTTGTCATTCTTGTTCCTGGTGCTCAGAGGATGTGGATTGCGCTGTCGAGTCGTGTTGTATGGACGTGGCAGTGTCGTGGAAAGTTTCATCTTCGGCTTCCTTGTCTTGCCAGAAAAGGTGGTTGAGCTGCTAGAATGGCTGGAAAGAGAAAGGAAAGGATGTGGGGTAATCGAGACCGAGGGGTAGTTCCTTTATTAACCTGTTTCACTATGGCTACACATTCTTTATGGATCCGGTGAAAGAAATAGGAGGCGAAGTTAACGAGTTCTCGGGCAGCTAGGTCGATGGCGGAGTAGAAAGGGCGGGATATGCCGTAGGTGCGTTTCTGGAGGTTTAGGATGGCGACTAAGAACTGGAGTGCAGCTCTTTCGGGTTCAGGGCGGCAGAGGATGGTGTAATCGTTTGATGAATAGCGGGGGAAGAGTTCTATCATGCGGGCTACGGGGATGCTTGGGCCATTCTCGCGGCCTTGTGGAGTGAGGCGGAAGGATTCGGCAAAGGCTTGGAAGGTTACTACGGTTCGAGATGGCAGGGAGGGGAAGATCCATTTTTGCTCAGTGATGGGGGATTGGGCGATGGCAGGTATGATCTGCGCGAAAAAGGGATGGGCTTCCACTGAGTGCCAAGGCAGCTCAGCGAAGTTGGCCAACCCACGGGTGTGCAGGTATTCTCCTACCTCGGTAGGGATACCATCACGGAAGGCTGCGTAATTCGCCAATGCCTCCATGGCGCACACAAAAACAGAGCACAGAGCACAGATACATAGAACACAGTGGGCGCACGGATTACAAACACAAAAACACAATAGCGATTTTTGGCGCAACAGAAGAGATTAAGTAGAGACATCACGGTGGGGGGGTAGGAAGTGATGGTTAACCTTGTGCGGTGTTGGAATGATACTGCTTTCAATTTGGTGTGCATGCTCGAGTAACTGGTAAGGAGGGCGGCTTATGACATAAAGATTTTCGTTCTTTAAAAATGCGGCTATTTACAAAAAGAAAAAGAAAGAACAGAAGGAAAAGTAAAGTAAAAACCAAAAAACGCGATCCACCGCCAAATGTTTTAATGCGGGCTAGCAGCGTGTTGATACGGCCGCAGCTTCGAACCGTTGATTGCTTTTGGAAGTGGGTTTCCGGTCAACGTAGTCAACCGAAAAGTTGCTGGACCGATTTGCTCTGAGATCTTGTAAGGGCCGAACCACCGTAATTTGAATTTGCCTGCGGATCTATTTGAGTTTGCATTATAGAAAAGTACAAGCTGTCCCACCGAAAAAACTGGAGTCTTCAAGTGTCGATCGTGCGTCCTAGCGTGTCTTAGTTGGACTTCGTGCATGGTTAAAAAACTGAGCCATCGGTGCTCGTCTAACTCTCTGAGTGTGTCCAACCGAAATGACAGTGAGTCTTCCGGTAGTAGTTTCTGAGCGATTGCTACTCGTAAACTTGGTATAACTATCTCCATTGGTGCTATTGCTTCTAATCCATAAGCTAGTTTGAAAGGTGTCAATCCTATTGTTACCTTGTATGTAGTCCGGTAGGCCCATAACACTGTAGGTAGCAGTTGATCCCATCTTTCCGGTGCTTCCATGATCAATTTTCGAAGCATATTCAGCAGAGATTTGTTTGTACTTTCGGCCAAACCATTAGCACGAGGATAATAAGGAGAACTAAATTTATGTGTGACCTGGAACGACTGTGTAAGTGCCTTCATTAAATTGTTTACAAAATGAGTGCCTTGATATGAGACAAGTTCCAGTGGTAAACCAAAATGTGGAAAGACATCGGTTAGCAGACATTTTGCTACCGCAACTGCTGTAGCAGACCGTAAAGCCCAGGCTTCTGCCCATCTGGTTGCATAGTCTGTTCAGGTCAGTATGTAACGGTTGTTACTGAAGACTGCTGGAGGTGTAATCGGACCGATAAAATCTAGACCCCACTTCTGGAAAGGTTCCAATGGTAAGATGGGTTGCAGAGGAAAAAGATGACATTGCAAGGGCTATCCAGATCTTTGATAAGTATCACATTGTTTGACAAATTGTGCTATATCTCTGTACATAGTTGGCCACCAGAGACCACTCTCTAGAATTTTTCGGTGTGTTAAGTCTGCTGCAAAATGGCCACCGGAAGGAATCGAGTGAGCCAAAGTAATAACTGAGTTAACTTCATGCGGTGGAATACATCGAAGTAGAATTCCGGTATGATCCACATAGTATAGTTCTCCAGCAATTAACCGAAATCGGCGGCTAAAGACTGCAATTTTCCTGCATACTACCGTAGAAGTCTGAGATGGAAGGCAACCATCAGTAAGAAAGGTCAGGATCTGATCATAATATGTAGATGGTGTAGGTGGGTCTGTAATTTCATCATTCGTTGGTTCAGAGCTATAAATCGCTGGAGTTGTGTCATCTATGCCTACCGGAGCTTCACCGAAATCTAAGTGGGATAAGAAATCTGCTAAGGCATGTGAACTGCCTGGCTGATGAATGACTTCATAGTCAAATTCCTGTAAAAGTAGAACCCATCGTGCTAATCGTCCACCTAGATGTTGTTGCCGAACTAGATAGACAAGTGCAGCATGATCTACATGAAATGTGAATTTACGGCTCAGTAAGTAATGTCTGAATTTTTTGACAGAATATACTAGCCCTAAACATTCTCTTTCTGTTACAGAGTAGTTCTTTTCAGCAGGCGCAAGTCTCCTGCTAGCATAATAAACAGGTCGGAACCACTTATCTGTTTGTTGCATCAGAATACTGCCAATGGCAATGTCTGAAGCGTCGACGAAAACATGAAACGGGTTATCCTAGTCCGAAGGTTGTAAGATTGGGACCTGGGTCAATAAACACTTTAGTCGATCAAATGCGGTCTGACACTCTTGAGTCCACTCAAACTGTCGGGGGGTTTTGGTGATCAGCTTGTTCAGTGGTATTGTCAAATGAGCAAGCCACCGTAAGTGCCATCCATGCCATCTTACTTGGCCCATGAAGCACATAACTTCTTTCGGTGTAGTGGGCACCGGAGCTTTTAATACTGCTGAAATTTTATCTGGATCCACCTGTATACCTTGTGCAGATACAATGTGACCAAGTAGCTTGCCACATGAAACCGCAAACACGGATTTGTTTGGGTTTAGGCAGAGTCTGTATTCTCTGCATTTTTGGAAGCAGCACCGTAAATGGAACAGGTGTGCTATCATCTTACCGAAAATTGAAAAATCATCAAGGTAAACTTGCATAAAAGAGGTGAGATAAGGAGAAAATATTTCCTGCATACATCTTTGAAATGTACTTGGGGCATTTCTTAATCCAAACCACATTACCGTACAAGCAAATACACCCCAGTTGGTAATGAAATGCAGTTTTTGGTATATCTTCTTCAGCCATTCTAACTTGATTATACCCACTGTACCCATCTAAAAATGAATACATTTCATGTCCTGCTACTCTATCAAGCATTATATCAAGAAAAGGGATCGGAAAAGGATCAGGCACTGTAGCTGCGTTCAATTTTTGGTAATCTACACATATTCGTAATTGCTTGTTTTTTTCGGTACAATAACAATCGGAGAGATCCATTCAGCATGCTCTACCGGCATAATGAATCCAACTTTCAATAACCTATCAAGTTTTGCCTTTACCTGCGATGCATAGTTGGGATTCATCCGGTAGCTGGGTCGCTTTATCGGTCTTGATTCTGGCTTCAGCACGACCTTGTGCTGGTAAATGCGGGGGTCCAACCCTTTCATGTCCTTGTAGTCCCATGCAAACACATCAGAAAATTTGCGGAGTAGTTGGATTAGATCAGCTTCAAATAATTCTGGTAAATTTTGCTTTATCTTTACAGGACGCGGGTGATCTTCATCTCCTAAATTGTAAGTGATCAGCTGATCTTCAGGGACATAGAACTGTTGAGGTTTCTCTGTGTCGTCTGTCGGTTTAAGAAGTTGCTGCAGTTCATCGTCATGTGTCGAAACAGTGTCTTCCTTCTTAGCCTCTTCTGTGATGGGTATTACTGTACAGACTGAAGCGTTCCAATTATCTACAACGGACTGTAGATCAACAGTCCCTAAGGAAATTAAGTCAGCGTTACTCTTCAAAAACTCTTCTTCTTCATCATCTGACAATCCATCTAGCATATGGACTGGTTCAGCAAAATACGGTCTAGCGTGTAGCTCGCAAGGTTGTATAGCATCTAATTTTACCACATATCTACGATTGGCATCTTTAAACGTAAGCTCTTGTGCAGACCAGTCCTGTATTACCTTCGCATGCTTCAGCCAAGGTCGGCCGAAAAGAAGGTTGTAATCCAAAGTGGATTCCGGAAGATCTAGTATAACAAAGGTCATTTTAAAGGTCGTACCTTGTAAAATGATGGGTACATTCCGCACAAGTCCTAAGGGATGGACTCTTGATTGATCTTCCATTCTGACAAAAAATTGAACTGGTTCGATTTCGGTCCATCCTAACCTTTTGCATAATGCCGCAGTCGCAATGTTAACACCAGAGCCTCCATCAATTAGTACCTGCGTAATCTTATGATTCTTATATCATACTGTAATCAAGGGAACTAAGTGATCAACCGTAGAATCAAGTTCCGGTTGAACTGCTGCTGTCGCTGGAATACAAGAAGGCACCGGACTGAACTGTTGTTGGAACTGTTGTCGAATTCCAGGTACTAATGCCGGTAGTTGGCCCAGAGGCAGGGTGATAGATGCCTTAGATAAGATTTCCCAGGCCTATTGAGATTGGTTGACAGTCTCCACCGATGTTGAAGTTGATGCCTCTGCTGATGCGGAGGTGTCTACTGTTGGTAATGTGTCTACTGCTGATGATGTTCCCGCTGCTGACTCCCGTTGTTGTGTTCCTTCCTTTGTTAACGAGGGCTGGGTTACCGGAATAGGCTCTGGGAAGACGGGTGGTTCTGCTGTGGTCCATTGGCTAGCCTTTTTGTACATTCTGTGTTGTTCACGTATCTCTGGTTCAAATATTTCTGCTGCCGGCTGCAGTTGTTTACCGGATCGGGTCTGGACTGCAGCAGCCTGTGTTTCCATCGGTGTGATTTGTACCATGTTGGCCATTGGATTTTGACGTTCCTTCTTCCTTTGATCATACTCAGCTGCATCCTTGCAAAATCTCCTAATATGTCCAAATTCACCACAAAAATGGTAGCGTGGTGGTGGTAAATTGGGATTTTCCGGTGGTGGTCCGTTCTGCCAGCGGTTTGTATTATAGTTGTTATTCCTCTGTCCTCTGTAATTTCGATATCCTTGCTGCTGGTTGTTTCTCATTTGCGGAGGCACATAGTGGTTGGCTGGCTGCCCTTGTTCCTGGATAATTACATTGACAGTCGATGTTCCCTGTACTCTAGCGTTGTATGCGCAGTTTTTGGTAGTGTGTCTGGCAGTGTTGCAGATAGCGCAGAATGTCTAATTAAGTGCACAATTGGCACTAGTATGTCCCGAATTTTTGCATGTGATGCAGTATACTTGTCTGGTCATATCTTCGGCAACATTTTTGTTTGTTTTTAACCACTCCAGATCTTCTGTAAATCCGCTGACTTTGTTTTCCAGTTGCAGAGCCATTGCGATGACTACATCGAGTGTCATAGCTCCGACACATCTTATGATCATGATCTGCTTAAGTTGTGGAGTCAAGCCATTGATGAACCATTGAGTGATAACGTCATCTGGTAAGTTAGCATGGGCCGGTGGTAGCTGCCTTAAGTGCGTTCTGAAGAGAGTAGCATACTCCTGTACGGTTTGATTTGCCTTCTGTCTGTTGTTCTGTAGATAGTCAAAAATTTCGGCTGGATTCTTTTTTAGCCTGAATCGCTGCAGAAAAGCATCTCGTACTGCTTCATAGGTGCCGAAGTGATTAATATCATATTCTGTAAGCCATCTAGCTGCTTCATTGACCAGTGTAGCTTGAAAGACAATAGCCTTATAGGCCTGATCCGGTGGATGGTTGAGAACTGCGTAGCTTATCTCGAAAGTGCGTACGTGAGCATCCGGATCATCTCCTGGGAATCCACCGAATTTCGTGTACGTCACTCCTGTTGGAGGCGGCCTGGGTGGACATTACTGTTGTTGTTGTTGTTGTTGCCCGTTCATCGTGAGTGTATTATACCTTCCTTCTGTATCTCGGGGCTGAATGTTTGAACTATCGGAATTCGTATCGTCGGATGGTGCACTTTCCGGTGCGATGATCTTGCTTAATATGCTTCGAATCTCTGTTTCGAACAGCTTTCCTTCCTTCTTGATGTCCAGTGTATGGGAACTTGCTTCCAAGCGCGGTGGTTGGGCTGAGGATTCGGCAGAAAATGCCAAACCGTCACCGAAAAATTGTGATTCTGTTACCGAAATATCACCAGAATGAACCGAAATTATGCCAGAATACGGTGTTTTTTTGCTTTCGCCGATTTCTTTGACTAGAGTGCTTCTAATCGTAGATAAATCTGAATCTTTATCCAAGATTTTTAAACTACTTTCCGACTGCGTCTTGGTAGGTTCTGGAATTACTATATCTTCGACAGACTGTGTCGAAATAGCACCGGAATGTACCAGAGGCGTAACACATTCCACCAGTAGAAAGGAGAGGAAACAAGAGAAGAGAAGTAGACCCACAAAATTTTCAAGAAGTTCCCCATTTTCTTTTCTTAAAATCCATCATGGAGCATGTATAAGCCTTGTAAATGCACTAAAAGAATCCTCTAGATGCATAATATCTGAAGATTGTAACACTATTTTTGTACAATAGTAGGAATCTAGAGATCTTTAGAGGAATTTATGGTCTATTTTGTGAAAGGACCAAACTTAGGGCACACGTATGTAAATCAATTGTGACTCATTTGTAAAGAAGTTTTTGCCATAATCAAGAGCTAACTTTTGAAATTTCGAATTTGATTCTTATTTGTGAGCTTTTGTGTGTGTTTGAGGCATGGAATGTGTGTCTAGAGGTGTTGTCTACCCCTTCCCCATCTCTTTTTGCTGCTATTGTGTGTGTGTAAAGTGTGAGGAATCTTTAGGTGAGTGTAGGTGATTCCCATCACTCTATTTTGTGGGCATAACTTGGAGCATAGAGATCTGATCAAGCTCAAATGTTGTTGGATGCGTCTCATCGAGAGCTTCGAAATGAATCCATTGTGGATTGTGTTTTGGGTATCATAGTTGAGAGATATTTCTTGATTTGTGTTTAATATTGCACCAAGTATCATGATACACAATTTTGTGTAAGAAGTGTTGTGTGAGGTGGATGTCCCCTTTTTTAATGCATTACTCATACCTTTCCCACATTAACCATCACTTAAGCACATTTCCATGGACTTGATGGATCAGACCCTCAATTTGATAATTTAATGTGTGTATCAAACCACCACTATATGCATTTGTTGGATGTTGGATGTGTGAAGTATAGTATCACTTGTCACAAATCCCTTAATTTTTCATTGTGAAGGTTGTGATCATGATGAAGTAAAATTCATTATCTTGGCAAATCACAATTCACTTGTGCTTGTTGCTTTAAGAGATCCTAGAAGTAGGTTACATCAACCCACATCTCAAAAAGCAAAAAAAAAAAGTATCTTTCCTTGACCTCGCTGGCCTTGACTAGTGACAAAAACCCAAAATCACCACATCATAATTCACTAGTTAGTTGTAGGTATCGTGGAGAGTGCATAGATTGATCAATATTGCCAGAGTGTGCATCACTAAGAACTTGGTGTGTATATGAATTTTAGTGCTAGAAATTTGGGAAAATACTCTTTGAGGTGACCTTTGCACATTATGAAAATCATTTTCATGATCACTCACGTGGGGAGAAACAACACCACGTGAGTATCATGAGGTATGTTTTGGGTGAAGATTAAGGTATTTTCAAGGTATAGGCACATAATGGTGACAAGGAGAGCATAAGGAACACACAAGCACAAAAAACATATTAATTTGTACTTGTGAAAGTCCAAGTATCATGACTAGTTGAGTTTGGCATCGATACCAAATTCCTATGGGTCGTCGATACTTGGCACGTATTGTGTATTGCCAATACCTTACACCTAGTTTGTATCGCGATACCCAAGTATCATGTATCATCTAGTTGAGTATCCTCATGCAATCCCAAGTATCGTGTATCATCGATACCTCTCAAGTATCATGTGTCATTGATCTTGGCCTCGTATCGTGTATCATCGAGCTTGTGGACAAGTATCGTATCGTCTAGGACATGTATCCTGTATCATTTGAAATCCCAAGTATTGTGTATCACATAAGGTACCCTTAGCATCATGTATTGTGGACTCCCCCCATGTATCACATATCATAACTCTGATATCATATCGTGGAAGGTCAAGTATTATGTGTCATATCTAGATGTGTATCGTGTATTGCGTGTGTCCTAGTATACCCAAGTATCGTATCATTAAAAATGAGTATCACATATCGTGGAAATCTTGAGTATCTAGTATCATGAAAGGAGCAATCCCTAATTGAATCAATACCAAAATTTTGGAATTTTATTGCTCAAAATTCAATTAAACCCATTCCCTAGACTCTAGAAATATTCAAGGGTGAGCATAGAGGTCTTGGTGTTACAAAAAGTGAAAAGGCCCATAGACCTTGAATGAACCTATGATCTGGATGTGTCCTAGAGAACTGCAAAAGCATGATATTATCAACAAGGAGTGTAAAAGAAGTATTCATTCCACTTATTCTGACACCTCTAGTGATCCAGAAGGTGAATTAATCATGGCCTTGAAAGACATGCATAGCTCTATCCATTCGACAGAGCTCATGGCCTTGATAGAAGGTGAATATAGAACTTCATTGCAATATGTCTCTACAAACTTGCATGGAGTTCTAGTATACTTAGATGGTCTTAATAGGTCAATGGAGAGACTTATGAATCTAACTAACTTTGAAGTTTTGCAAAGACGAGCTATGAAATTTAAGGGAGGATTTTATATGGACAAACAAGGGCAATTGTACTTAGTGATTGATCATCCTAATAGAATCAACAAAAGAGGAGAAAGTGAGGAACCTAACAACCCAACTGGGACTGACAATAGAGAATTCATGACTACCCCAAGTAGAAGATCAATAGTGGTGAACATCTAGAGAGAAGATAAAATCGCTCTTGATGATGATCTTGTGGATATCTATCCAATAGCTAGAATTGATAAATTGTTGCAAGACACCACCCATAATTGGAAGTAGTATCAACCTTGCTACCATCTATGAATTGCATGACCCTGAAGACTAATCCAGAGTCACTTATCTGGATTGAAAAAATAAAGATATTGAGAAGTTACTAATTCGCAGAGATCTAGACTACAGTACTTAGGTTTGCGAGTACTACCCCCAATGGGTCAGGCAACCACATCCGAAAGTCCTCAAGGATAGCGACAAAGCCAAGAAAACCCCTTCATAAAGCAAACTAGTAAGAAAAGTGTTCCATTCAGACCACATGTTCACTTCCCTATATCAAATTACCATTACCATACACAATACTCACGTCCATAAGGAAGAGGACCAGGAGTTCATCTGCTTCAAATTATTCCTCGACCTCCTGAAATGGGTAGAAGACTAAGACCTTACGAGGTGGCAAATTTTTTGGTGCAAGAATATCCAAGCCCACATACTTGGATGATTCGCATATTGGTCATGAATTCTTATATGATCAATCCCTTGTAAAATCAAGTACATTTACTTTTGTAAAAGTGCACTACTTGCACGTGGAGTTAGAAAGCATCAAATATTGATTCATTTGGTAGTTCATTAATGAGAGAATATATCCTATAGTTTAGGATTTACTTTTAGGTGGACTTTTGAATTTGAATTCAAAAGGTCACACTTCTCACATTGTGAAATTAATTATTGCCAATGACATTGTATTTGTACATGATTTAATACATACTTCATTATATCTTCACTTCACTTCTTTGCCATGACTACATCAGTATAGTGATCTTCTGAGAGCTTGTTCTCAGTGTATGATTGATCATTTGTGGTTATTTAAAGCATGAAATATTTAGTATACTTTCTATTATATTTCTAGAAAATCTCATTATCATTGCTTCTCTGAATCGTGAGATATTATCACTTCATTACTCTCTCGTCTATTGGCTGATGCATCCTGAAAATGTTGTGACACTCCTATGATTTCCTAAACATCATACTCAGAGTGTAGTTCATCATTTTTAGTGAAATCACTCATGATTGGTAGCTGACTAAGTTACTTAGACATCAACAAAAAGGAATTAGGCTAATTGCTACTGTGCTAAGAGCACTGATCAAATTATTGAACAGGTGTAGACACAAAAATAGCAAGTCTATGACCTTGGATCAAATTTCTACCTATCTGTTTTGATCCATTGATTAGTGAATCATATTCCAAACAACATAGGTGATTATTTATGATCATTAGCTAGCTAAGAAGGCCCACTACACTCTCTAGCAATTGTCCTTGGCTAGTGTGAAGCAGGTTCAAGCAACACCACTTCATCTCTGAAGACTATCCACCATCTCCTCCAACAGTGGCTTTAGAGCAACAACAAGCAAGATGGGAGATGGATTTCCATCATTCATTGACAAATTGGATACGAAAAACTACTCAGCATGGTCACTAAGGATGCAAGCCTACCTTCAAGGGAGAAGTCTATATGGATACATCTCAAGAGATGAAGAGATGCCAACATTCAAAAGAAACCATCAACCCACAAGGGAAGAGTAAGAAAGGTTGACCACATGGTGTGCAAAGGATGCTCTTGCCAGGTCTTATCTACTAAACTCAATATCTAATTTCTTCTTGCATCACATTAGGAATTGCAAGACCTCCCAAGAGACTTGGGAAGTACTCTCATCATATTTCTCATCAAATACAAGAGCTAGGAAGAACCAACTATGGATGGAGTTTACAATCCTAAAGAATCAACCAAAGCAAGGTGTGGCTGATTATGTAACCAAGATGAAGGATGTGGCTGACTAGCTTGCAAGCAGTGGAGAGGAAATACATAAAGAACACATAGTAAGATGTAAAGAGAGATGGTAAATGCAATCCAAAGATGAGCTGGTGCTGCTACAACCAGCTTCACACGAGCCAATTGAGACTTCAGAGTTGGTTAGTAGACCCTTTGAGCTTCCTAAATCCACAAAAAAATCACCCAACATTTTTGGAACAAGTATCTCAAAAGTTTGAGTCAAGATAGACTAGTTGCAAAATGACTAGCTCCCAAAACTTGCTATTTTTGTACATAGACCTGCTGAAAAAAAATCAACAGTGCTCTCAAAGTGGTACGAATTAGCAAAATTCCTTTTTGACATAGCAAACAGACTTAGATAGCTTGCTAATCCAAGTTAAAACACTTCAATTGAGCAATTGAGCACTGAGAAAAAGATTTAGCAAAATCTGGAACACTCCCACCATTTTTGAGGCTCTATAGAGATTCGACTAGTGAGAAAAAAAACACAGATTTCTCACAAATACTAAATCCACTGAAGATCAAATTTTGTAAGCATAAACTAGATTTAGAGAGCAATATAATGCACGTTAAAAATCTGAAAAAAGATATGTATATACCGATATATATGCTTCTGAAGTTATTGTTCTGAGTGAGTATAACATAGAATAAAATAGAGAAGAAGTAAATGATGAATGTATAGATTCACATATAATTACAACTAGATTGGCAATGAATACTTGCACAATGGGAGTAGAATGATAGAGCCATGGAGTAAGATCTTCAATATCTACAAATGAACATGAAGTGGGCATGAATCAAGCTCTCTCATGGCAACTTCCTTCTTGCTCTTTTTATAGCTACTTTTGGAGGTAGTTTTGAATTTGAATTCAAATAACTTCACCTAAAAGTGATGCTACAAAGTAGGAGATATTCTCTTAGCTGATGGATTCATGGTTTTAGGTAGTTAGAGCCATGAATTTCATTTTTACATCATGGATGACTTAAGCCATTCTTTCTTTCACAATTACAAGAGATAAAATATATTTTTTTACAAGAGCTGTTCATATGTCTACACATATGATTACAAATGAACATAAATCAAATCATATCAAGCATATAGGCTTGGGTAAAATGCATTAAAATCTCCCCCTCAAGCTAAAATTCTTGGCCTCCAAATAAGTCTTCGATTGTCCTTGATTTCCTGCAAGCCAATCATCAACTTGAATCTACTCAATTTTGTACCATCGAGAGGTTTAGTCAACATGGCTGCACATTGCATATCAGTGGAGACATAGGATAGTTGAATATCCTTGCTTATTAGCTCCTCCCTTAAATAATGGTAGTGGACGTCAATATGCTTGGTTCTAGAATGGTATACCGGATTAGCTGCAAGATGTAGTGAGCTTGTGTTGTCACAAAAAATGTGAGATGTTGAAGAACGAAGTCCAAGATCTGTATACAAAGATTTTGACCACATGATTTCTTGAGTTGCATTAGCCAAACCTCTATATTCGGCTTCAGTAGAAGATAATTCCACTGTTGGTTGCTTCTTGGATGACTAAGAAATGATGTTTGAACCTGCAAATGGTGCATACCCAGATGTGCTTCTTGTATCATCTCTAGATCCAACCCAATCCACATCTGAGTAGGCCTTTCGCTCAATATCTGAAGTAAGGATAAAAAAAACCTTCATTCATGGTCCCCTTTAGGTACTTGAGGACTCTCTTGGCCACATCCATATGTAGTCTTCTTGGATTATGCATAAACTGACTCAATATGCTAACAATATAGCATATATCCACCCTTGTGAGTGTTGCATAGTTCAAACTTCCAACCAAGATTTGATAGCTTGCGATGTCTTCAATTGGCTCTCCTTCATAAGCACTAAGCTTATGATTTTGCTCCATAGGGGTACCTGCACACTTGGTGTTTTCCATCTTGAACTTGATGAGCATGTCATGCACATACTTCATTTATGTGATGTATATACATGAACCTGTGTAGATTAACTCCAATCCAAGAAAATAAGTGAGTGGTCCAAGATCACTTATTTTGAACTCCTTCATTTGATTCTTTACCTGTTTGATCCTTCAAGATAATTCCCTATGATAATAATATCATCAACATACACACATAGATAGGTCACTTCAGATCCATTCCTCTTTATGAACAAAGAGGTATCTGCCTTCCTAGCTTTGAATCCTTGGTCCTGCAAATAAGTCACCAATCTGAAATTCCAAACTCTTGAAGCTTGGTTCAATCCATACAAGGCTTTCTTTAATTTGCATACATAGTTAGGATGATGTGCATCCTCATATCCAGGAGGTTGTGCCATATACACTTCCTTAGAAATCCATCCATTTAAGAAAGCATTCTTTACATCAAGTGAAGAGAAAATGAATTTCAAGGGATGGAAGTCAAGAGGAAAGACCAAGTTCAAGCAATTAGAGGACATTCTAGAGTCTGCCAATCAAGCACTCAGGAGATCTCAAAGGGAGAATAAAAAGCCCATAAGGTATGGCTATGACACATCATTCGCCACCAAGCATTTTGTGTATATCACTAAATACTCTATGGCAGAAGAATCTTCTTCATTTGGAGAGGCTAGTAAGAGGAAAGAATGGACAGAAGCCATGCAGGAAGAAGTTGAAGGGCTGCAGGACAACAATAATTGGGACTTGGTTCCCAAGAAGCTAAGCATGAAGGTAATAGGATCCAGATGGGTATATAAAATCAAGAAGAATTCAGATGGTTCTATAAACAAGTACAAGGCAAGGTTAGTGGCAAAGGGGTTTGCTCAAACCCATGGAGTTGACTATGAAAAAACTTTTTCACTTCTAGCTAAGATGACCACAATTAGGGTTTCGGTAAGTATTGCTGCCTCTAAGAATTGAAGAGTACTTTCATCCATAGTTCTCTTTACATGGGCTCAAGAACATCAAGAAGAGTGCTCCTTGTACTTCTTTGAGAATGAATGTTTACCTTTCGGGGCTGTTTTCTCACCCACACTAGTAAATCTACATGTTTCTTGAAAGGTTTTAGCTGTGGTGGGAGCATCCATTGCAAGTCCATGGAAGTTTTTGAGCCTAAAGAATAGAGTGATTGACACTTGCAGGTGTTAATTGGATAGTATTTGGGCTATGAATTCAGCCTTTTTCAATGCCATTTTACTGCATATAGCGAGCACATACAC